>WBNH01008009.1:60600-123100 GCA_013401255.1 Urocolius indicus | reverse complement strand
CATAACACTTCACTTATGTGTTTCCTTTTAGAGTACAATCTAGCTACAAAATATGATAAAGTATATTGAAAAACAAATGGATTTAAAAAGAAGTCGGAAGTACTTTTTTTTTTTTTACTATCATTTGGTCATAATATTTTCAATTCATGCACTTCTCTTTTTTTACTTATGAAAGGTGAAATTCTCCCGTCTCCAGTATATGGAAGCTGATTGCCTGGCCAAGTTTCTGTTCCTCTGTGACAATTTATAACCTTTTCAAGAGTTTGTTGCACAACACGCAGAGAAAATTTGAAAATCTGTCCCAAGTTAGGCGTGAAAACTTTGAAGAATTGCTGAGACTTTAGGGACAATAAAAGAAGTGAAGCCATCTTTTTTTTTCCCCCCCTTTTTTTTTTAATCCACAGAATTTTAGACCTTACTGAGAACATTTGCTAACGCGCCATAACAAAGAACTACGACCTTTATTGATGGGTATAGTGCAAAGTTTTCAAAGCTTTTGAAAACTTGTCACACCATTGACCTCTTTTCTTCCCCAACTGAAGTGGGCCATTATGGAAATTGATAGCACCACCTGTTGATGCCTTACAAAACTGCAGCTCATCACAGTACTTTGCATCACTTTAAAAAAAAAAAAAAACCCCAAATAAATATATAATCGCTGCCACTTTATTATTATAAATTGTAGAAGAGATCTGATTCATTTACTCTGGTGACTAGTAAATTTTATTTAGAAATGGTGTCCAGTAAACTTCAAATAACGTTTTTTTGGCAACTTTGTTGTGAGACAGTAGCACACTCCTGTGTTTGTGCAAGAGCCATTCATTACGCGGTGCATTAATAGACGGTTCAGTGGAAAAGGTGGTGGTAAGGCATTGTGGAAAGGTGGGAAATCTAAATGGTTCATGGGAATATTTTTTTTTTCACAAAAAATACTTTGGAAATATGCCTTTCCTCTTTAATAGTCTGAAATGAAGTTGTTCCAAGCGGCACTGTGTTGCAGCAGTGTAAGCCCCAGCCCTGGCAGGAGCCGTGTGTGACCAGTGCTGGGGTAGGAGCGGGACCTGCTGAAATCAATCGGTCTCGTTCTAGGTGCAGATCGTGTTGCCAGACCAGGGCACTGGATGTCAGATTTATAGGCCAATTACTTTCAACCTCATTTTTGCATCCTTTCTCTGCTAGCCTGTGGCAGTACTATTTTAGTTGTTTCCCAAACCACCTTTTCAAGTACAATGTGAAAAGACCTGGTGAAAAATAACTCTTAGCAGTTCAACAATTTTTAACATTAATCTCTTACAACACATGACTTTAACTCTTTGTTGTCTGCTGCTGTGTCCAGAGTGCCATAGCCCAAACCTGGGAATGAGAAGAGGGAAATACAGGTGCTTCTACATCATGCAGGGCATTCCTAGAGCCCTATCCGTAGTCAAAATACTTTGGGGAAGAATGGATCTCGGCCCAGAATGGATTTCTTAAGGCTATATTGCAATCTCATGTAGCTGTTTGTTATCTCACGTGATACTTACACTTGCTTCTGACAGGTTCAGCTGAGGGTGGTAAGGGAAACGTAGGTTGGTGCAGGGACTGTCTGTGCCCAAAATCTAGAGGAAATCTGACTCCTCTGCCTCATCTTAACCACTGTCTTGTTCTGTGTTTCTGAGTTAAGACCTAATTCATTATTCTGCACCTATTGTATTAAATCTTAGGTATAGAATTGCTTTTGAATGGTTTTCTTTGGTGTAGCTGACAAGCAGATTTTTTTGTGTGTTGTTTATGCAACGTGAGGGTTCCTCTGAACAATGTTTTGCACCAAGTAATCTCTCAAGCTAATAAAAAGTTCGTGATATAACCTTGTTGGTAACTGAGACTAATACTGCATTTTGCTTGGCAAAATAAACATGTCTGTGTTGTCTAATAGATCTTTAAATAATCCGTGTTTGTCATTCGATTGAGATTTTTCTTCTGCACTAAACTCAAAATCCAACGAGGGTTACTATGTGTTTAATTGCTCTCATGTCCTCGTCTATGCTGTGAAGTAATAAAGTGTAGTTCTCTACAACATCTATGCACGGTATGTGATCATCAGCTTCAAATAGAGTTTAAAAAAGGCATTAATTAAGTAGTTCTAGGGCCTGAGTTACCCTGACAATGATATCCTGTTTCAGAAGATGTTTCGTCTTCTCCTCATGGCTGTGCAAAAGAACAAGTATATCAAAAGTGAAAACGTCAGGGAAACAAGACTGTCCAAAATGCAAGGTACTTAATCTGAAGAAGCAAACACTGGTCTTCTCAGGTTTGCTTTTTCAGAAGTTGGGCCTAATATGAGATGATTTTTAAACTGCTCTAATACCAACTCAGCAACATTTTCAGCCCATCTGGCTTTGCCTAGCAGAAGGAGTAGCAGGGTGCCTGCAATGTTTTCTTCCCTTCATCTTTCAGTCTTTTTTTGTTGTTGTTATTATCAGATGTTGTGCAAATCTGTCATGTAAAAGGCTGGATCATGAAGATATCTCGCTGCCTGCTGTCCGACAATTCACTTAAATTCCTGAAGAAAAAGAAATATTTTATTTTCTCACCTAGTTCTGGAAATATTCATGAATACAAATAAGAAATGCAAATGGCACAGGCACTAGAAATTGAAATGCCCACTGTGTATTTTGTACAAATATATTCATTATGCTAGAAATGCACGATGACTGAGAGATGGTCCCTGTTGGTCAACGGTGGCTCCGCTTGATGGATACCGATTATTAAATTTTATTTTAATAACAGGTAGTGACAAAGTGGCTCAGTGCCTAACAATTCATGCAAGTATCTGCTGTATAAACACATGCAAATAGTTTTGTAACAGTCAATAAAATTCTATTGCTTCTCTTAGGTTACAAAAGGAAGACGACCTATGAGTTCATATGCTCCTAAAAGTACAGAAAATTAGGAGAACTGAGCAGATTTTTGGCGAGTCATTCAAAATGTGTTTCCTTACAAATTCAATGTGGTCAGTGTGTGTCAGTGCAGATCTCTGGGCCAGGCAAGTTCAGTGGATATTTGCAACTACTCTTTGAAGATGTTGAATATGGAGCTTACCATCAGCTGGGAAGGCAGTTTTAATTGTACCAGACCCCAGTCCCTCAGCAGAACTTTCCTGTGGTCATCAGTACTGGCTTCTACTGCCATGTGTCAGCACTGCTGTGACCGAGGATGCGCTGCTGGGGCTGTCTCTGTGGCCAAATCCTGCCAGCGTGGCCCATTCTCTGTCCTAATGCCTGTAGCCTGTGCAGCCCACAACACATTTGGCCAGAGATGTGCCGCTTACTGGGCTGACCGAGAGAGGCTGCGTTTGCCAGAAATGCTTGCTAAGGGCAGTTTATCTTCTCAAATGCAGTAAACCATAGGTTGCCTGTAACAAAGGGCAAACCTGTGACTGATTTTAAGTAATAGGAAACAGAACACAGCACTTATGAAGGGCACTAGGGCAATGAGTGGGGACCTCTGCAAAGCCACCCTGGGCTGCGTTACCACATCAGCATGGGGGGCTGAAGCTGGGCTGCCTGCCAGCTCAGCCAAGGGACTGGACTAGGGGGGCTTTTGCTGTCTCTAAAGCTTTCTGCAGTCTCATTTTTCAACACCAGCAGAAGTGAAAGGCTCACAGGGGGTGGATTTGCAAGGTATGGAAACACCATGCTGATGATTTGACAACAAATGTCTGCAATTACAGCTTCTCCCACTCCTCTGACCTTCTAGCCCAGCAGTGCTTGTTACAAAGTCTGAGCTGTCCTGAATTTGAAGGACCGAGTTTGACTCAGTTTTTGTGATCTGGCATACTCCCACTGCCTTCAGGACAAGTTTGATTTAATATAAGGACTAAAATCCTTGGGGCTTGGCCTTAAGAGAGCAGTTAATGCAATCAGCTTCTTTGGTCTGACAGAATGAATAAACAGAGGCTCTGGGACACACCACATCAGCAGAGATGGCAGAGATTAAGAGGGAAGATCTGCATCCCATTACTGATTCCCAGTTCATGGTAACCACTTGTGAAAGAGATGTAGTCATCACTCTGGACAGCCCAGTGAAGGACTCTTTTCCTTGCTTTTCAGTGGTTAAAAATCAAATGAAAGATATCAATCAGGAGAGTGAAACAGCAAGAATATTAGAGTGATGTCATTATAAAAACATGTTTTTGTGTTCAATTCTCATTACTCTGACTCAAAAAGGAAATAGCAGGAATAATAGAGCTTGTACTGGGATGATGGAAATTTGTGGAGATGTGAAAAGACTTCTGAAGGAAGAGAGGGTGAAAAGATTGGTACAATTTAATTTAGATGAAGATGAACAAGAAGGGACATGACAAAGGTACAGTGAGTAACAGATGCTATTGAGAAGGTAAATCCAGAACCGCTTTATCTCTTCTCATGACACCTGAATAGAAGGACAATCAATTAAATGGATAAAATGCACATTCCAGCCTAACAAAGAGAGATATTTTAACTCATCTTAAAAGGATTATTGGAATGCAGTGCAGTCCAAGCAGGCAGTGAGTTGTGAAAGAGCTTTACACAGTCTCTTCTGGGTTACCTTAGATAAACAGTACATAGCTTTAGGGGGAACCAGGCTCTCAGGCTTCAGGTTTTAAGTAAATGAATAATCAAGAGAGTCCAGGAAATTGTCTCTCTTATGTACATTTATTCCCTTTGCTTGCCATGGACTTCTTTCATTTCCTCTAAAAAATGGTAGGAATACACCTCCTCTGTGTTAGATGAATCGTTATTTTGAACTGGTATGGCAACTATCTTCTAGAAATTTGGCTTATCAAGTAGATTGTTCTACTTTTCCATATTGTAACCCAAATCAACTACAAATGCGTCATGATCTCCTGTTGGATTGCGATTCGTTTGACAGAGGTTAAACCCCCTTGCTGTCCAACTGACTCAGATAATTTTGGGTGGCTGGGGGCGGCTGGGCTTAACTCCTGAGTGATGTTCAATTAAATAAGTTATCATGATCACATTTTGTGTGTTCTCAGGAACAGAATTAAGACTCAAAATGGAGTTAAGTGCTACATCTCTTTATTTAGTCCACAACAAAAAACAATGTAAAGAGAAGGGAGAGAAAGAAAGGAGTGAGAGAGAAGGAGGGAAAGTTATGATAGTCACCAGTCTGCTTGCCTTCTGTAACATTGCTTCATCTGATGTTTCCTCAAGTCTGATGGAGGAGTGTTCTGTTCTGCTGCTCTTGCCTTCTATAACATCGTTTCATTGTAGAGTCAATAAGTTCCCAGAACTTCTCTGTGTATCCACGTCTCCTACTCAGCGGTGGGGCCTGTGCCCGGTACTATCTCTGGAGGATACTCAAATGTTCTGGAGGGTCTGAGTTTCCCTCATATCTTGTTTACTCTCTTCAGTTGACCCTGAGCCCAGGTGCATGCGCAGGGGTTATGTGTTCTGAGACAGTAGGATGTGCATTCGGAGATGACAGGATTTATATATGCCTCTGACAGGTAAAACTTCCTTGGTTGCCAGAGGGATGTGGTTTTGGTGGTTAACTATTCTGCTAGAAATGTTGAGGTGCATTTCTAGTCCCTCACAATATGCAATATCTAGATTTGACCCAAATTGATACCAACACAGTATTGATTATTCCTGGCTAGCTGAGATCAGTTGTGCTGTCTCACTCTTATGCCAACCCTGACCATACTTCACTGAAGGTGACATTTCTTCCCAAGTATTTCTCAAGAGAATAGCTAGTGTCTGAAATTTTTGCCTTGGAATTTGTTTGATGCACAAACAAATGCAAATGACAGGAAGGCTGGAGGAAGGGACTTCACGAAGTCCTTTTTGTTTTTAGTAATGTATGTCTCAGGAATTTATGTAGCCTGACACGGTCCCTTGGGTGAACTGAAATGAATGGTTTAAGCTCCCATGCTCAATTTTGTAATTACTATAGGTTAAGAGCAGATAGAAATAATGTTGCTGAGCTAATGAGCAGTAACTGGTTTAGGCATGGAAATTCACTCTTCGTGACTGTCTCTACACACCCACACTGCAGCTCACCAGCTTTTGCATGTGAGTAAAACTCAAACAAACTAAATTAATTAAAGGTGTCTCCCACTAAGTGGGTGCTAATACACACTGTCTCTTCTTTCTTTCAATATGAAGGCAAGTCCATAGATCTGATTTTGATCACCCGAGCATTACTGAAGTGAATAGCAAATGCAACTAGAGAGGTTTTAGTTAAGATGATTGGGCTCTGCAGAGCAAATTTTTGAGAAAGAGCCAAAATATGAAGAAAAGAGGTGGTTATATGTAGCTCTGAAAGCTGAATGAAGGCTGAGCACTCACTTGTTTTTTCTCTTTTTGCAGGGAGGAGTCAGGATTACCTGCTAACTCATTTCAGATGCAACTACTCAGTCTGGGATAATTTAATGGTAAGAGGCTTAATTTTTTTTTTTAATTCCTTTTTCTTTTTTTTTTTCTCTGAACAATTAATAACTGCAATATCTCTCCATGAAGTTAGCATCTTATGCCTCACAGGAATACCTGCTGAGTAGAGCGTTAGCACTTTGCTGTCTGAACTGTGGTGAGTGCTAAAGCTTATCTTTTCACTTCTCTTTAGTTGAGCTATAAGAGCACCGCCTCCCAGGAGACACACTGCATATTATGTGGTTACATGGCAAACATTATTTTTAAAGCTACAAGTGGAGAAAAGAGAGCTAAAGAGTGAATTCCTGAAGGACATTATCAATACGAAGAGAGATTTGTCAGAACTTACTCAAAATATAATTTATTGTATCCCAGTGTGTAAAATGAAGTAATTTTATTATAGTTGTATAGATGGGAATACAATTCTTTGTCTCTATGATAAGGACCGGCCCTGGCAGCTTCTCTGTGCTTGTAGGTGTGCTAGGGCTGTGGGTGACCTGGGAGCAGTCTGGCAAGGCTCTGTGGAGCAAGGGGCTTTTGGCATTGCTATGATTCAGAGGCTTGGCTTGGTTTTCCCTAGGTCTTTTGTTTAACAGATGACAGGTTTGCCCTTTATGTAGTCCAGCTCTGCCCTCCCAAATGAAAAACAAAGTCCACAGGAAGCCCTGAAGCTTTTCAAGTGGGCCTTCCCTTGTTTTTGCACAAGGTTCCCTATATGAAAACGTCACTGCTTTGTTGCTGAGGCTGAAGGGCTTTTGGGGTTGCATCAGGCTGCTCAGGACTGTCCAACTGAATTTGACTGGGATGACGTTCCAGGCAATTTTTCAAAAAAGCTTAAACCCAATTTTCTTTGGTTTGTGTAAGCATTCATTGTTTTCATTTGTGACCACACTCTTAGTAGGCTTGCACACAAAGAGCAGATATGGAAACAGCTTGGTATTGGCATTTTTGCAAGCTGGTGTCACACTTGAAGCAGAGGCTTCTTGAAAATTGAGTCCTACAGCCTGCAGCATCTGTTGCTGCTGGTACTCTATGTTTTTAGTGAATTGGGATTGGGAGGGCAAATATAAAGGTGATGGATACAGCTTGGGCTTTTGTGTTTAAGGGTATTGTACTAGAGTGGAAGTAAACTTGGTAGGTGTCAGTCTTGGGCCACACCTGCACTATTGCATGAAAGCCTCTAAAAAGCATCATTACAAAAATATACAGTGTTGAGAAGTGAGAGAAGCAACCAGAGCAGGAGGAACCAAATTATGAGGAAAGATTAAAAATAAGCTAAGTGCCAAATAAGCTAAGTGCCATATCTATGACTTTGCTAGAAGATGATTGATGAAAAACATAGATAAGTTTAAAGGGATCCTGAACTCCAAAAAAAAAAAAAAGAGAATAGTTAGGACAGTACAGGAAGGTATAACTAAGAGTGATGGGGTGAAATTAAGCAAGAGAAAATTTAAGCTGAATCTTAGGAAAAAATCATTACTGAAATATATTAGGCTGCTGAGTGATTGTCCACGGGGAGCAGTGCAAACTGCTGCCTGTAGATTGTTTAGCTCGGGTAAAATGTTTTCAGGCACGCAGCCGAGGATGCTCCATAAGCAGCAGGCTGAAGTATACACCTTTTTCAGTGGTTTTAGGTATATCATTTACAGATGTAATTTGCTTAAACCGAAAGCATCAAAGTAGCTTTGACTACTCAGCCCTGTTGAAATTGCTGGGAGCGAGGTGCATAAATATCTTACAGAGATTTTTGCCTGAAAGACTCAATCCCTGTTAGGAGCTGAGGGCTGAACCAGCAATGTGTCTGCTACCTACATGTTAGTGCATCACCACAAGCAGCCCCAAATGGGCTGTAGGAGCCCTTTGCAGTATGCTGTCTCCTCAGCTGACTGGGCAGCCTGTGCCAGTGGGGCTGACTTGCTCCCAGCCTCTCCAGCCCTCAGGCACAGTGCCCTGGAGATATGTGTCTCTTGCTTTGGACACAGAAAACCCTTTCCAGGAAGCAGCTGCTGTTGTTCTTGAGTCAGATAGAAAGAAAGCCTTCCTTCTTGGATGTGCCAGAACAAGGTGATGGTGTCCCGTTTTGTGAAAGCTCAATGTCTATTGTGCTTACCTGGCATGTGGGAACCTGTCTCCCTAAAAACCTTTCTGGGGAAGGGGTTCAGGGTGGCATGTTCTCCAGGAGAATGCCTAAATCAAGGAAGGGGTCTGGATGTGGGAACTTTGTACTCCCTGGTAGAATCTTGTCCAGATTGTAGAGAGAATTTAAATTTCTTGGGCTGGAGAGTGTCAAGAATAAACCCAAATAGCCCACAGACCAGGTACCCACTGGGAGTGGCAAAACTTGAGTTTTATTTCCTACTTAGATGTCTTACTTGAGAAGTAATGCTACAGCCTCCTCCCTTTGCACTTCATACGTGACTTGCATCTCCTGGGTCAGCTGCAAGCTCAGGTCTTTGTGGATCCCAATAAACAACAGAGAGAGGCAGGCTGTAGGCTTCCCAGCTTGACAGGAGTACCAGAGCCTGTCTGGAAACTTGGTATGGACATCTCAAAAATCAGTGTTGAAAAATGGAACACATGTATAGATTTTGGGTGGGTTTGGAAACAGCCGGCAGCTTTGATGAAGATCTGAGGGCTTCAATTTTCAATAAAGGTAGGATAAAGAAGTACTTGAGTAGGAACACAAACTCACCAGGGTGTCTAGAAGTTCTGCTGGTGACGGGATATTTTATTTCTTTGTTATCTGGAGCTTCTGCAGCACTCGCCTTGCATTTGTGAGGGAGAAAATTCTTGAAGAAGAGTGGCTTGACCATTCACTTCTCTTTCGTCTGTTAACAATTTTGCTCCATAATTCTTCTTCCTGTTTTTGGAATTCTGGTTCTATTTTAAAACTGTTTGAAATGGTTTTGAGATATTTTTTCCCCTCTATTGCTGCCCTTTGCCTTTTCTTCTATATATTCACTACTCCCTATCTAAAGAAATTCTGCCTAAATTCCTTGAGGGTCTGACCCTTCCCTTAGCTTTAGCTTATGCTCCTTTGTTCTTGTGTTTGACATAAGCTCAAACAGCCTTGTAAAATCTCATTTCTGTTCCCTTCAGGATTGTGTATTCCTCTATGAAATATTTTCCCCTCCCTCCTCTACCCTGCCTCTTCCTAGAAAAGTGCTTCTATTTTAGTAACAGTTTCATACAATCGTTAAGAGTTCTGGATTCTTTTGTCACTTTCTCCATTATTGCTCCATTATATGCTACAGTTCTACACTGAGTTTCAGTTTTAAAAAACAAGCTTTAATAATTTTTAGATCTTCAGCACTCTGTCTTATTTCCTTGACATTCTCCTGGTTTTTCTCTTCATCAGTTCAGTACAAGGCTCAACAAACTGTAGGCTGTTTGCATCATGTTCACTTTTGAGAAAGATCTGTTCTGATCTAGGTCTGCTTCTGCTCACGATGGAAGATGTAGTTTCTCCTCACTGAAAGATTTATGTGCTTAATTCATAAAAATGATCTTACACAAAATGCTGAGTTACAAAAACAGTAAGCAAAACCAGGAAATTTACTTTTGTAAAGCCTACTTGATTTTGTGTTCTGTTTTGGTGAGAATCATGATTTTCATCCTGTGCATCAGATTAGTGCTGCAAACTGCCCCACTGAGTGTAATATAATACAAATTATTTTAAAAACAGATCTTTATAATAAACTCTGCTAAATAGACATACTGTTGAATCCAGACAAACGCATTGCTGCAGATAGCTTAAAATGAAGAGGAATTTGGCAAGAAAAAAGTTGATTGGAGAAGGGAATGAAATTCACAGTGAAACGTGTTTGCTAGTCATACAGGGGACTTTTTAGTACACAATTTTCCAATTTATTTTCCCTGGAGTGTGCCATTAACTTCAATCTTCCATTAACTTCCTTGGTAACTTCTTAAGAAAAATCTCTAGAGATGAGCATGTCTCTGGAGGACCGAACGCCAGCTTGATTAAATTGAACAAATGAGTGATTTTACTGGGAATCAATTTTGCTGTTTGTTTTTTTTTATTTTATTTTAATTTTGACTTCAATCAGGGAATAGAAAACCTGTTAGCTTATGTTTTATGAAATATGGAATAAGTGTTAATCTGAATACCTCATGATTAGTTTACATGCTGCACTGGGCAGGAATTGAAAGAAACTAAATATTAGCTCTATCAGCTATAACATTTATGAGAGGTATTATTTGTAAAATGGTATCCTTTTTTCCTGCAATTCTGACTGTGAAATGTACATACTTCCTGAGGTTTAAGCTGTCTACAAAAGTTTCACAAGATGAAATGTAAAATTCAACATGAGCTGTTTCTCCAGATGTGGATATTTTCAGGATTAAGCTTTACAAATAATGTAGTCCATATCTTAAAGTGTTGTCTTCCTTTATCCAAAGGAAGTACAACTGGAGGCAGAGGAAAACCATTTCATCTTTTCAAGCAATATTATCCTAGAGTATTGCACAGCATTTTTTTAGCAAACACTGTTAACTTACAGATTCTTACAGTATTTAGTAATGAGTAAAACCATATTTTTTTTGTTATTGGCTAGATTGTGTCTCAGATTTTGGTATCTGTTTATGGGTTGGTACGTGTTTATGGGTTCCAGAGTGCCTGATGGCAATGCACAAACATACTTTTCTGAAAAGATAATGATGCTTTAAAGTGATTTGGCTTCAGTACAGCTTTGCCTGAGCCAACCCTGTGGTAGTTCTCTTAGTGTATTTCAGGGCTGTCTCCTAGCAAAGGCTCATGCTTTCTTTTGGGAGCATAGGAGTGCATACATACCTGGTCTTTGTGGTCAGTGAAGTGAGCTGTGGTCTTCCAGCTAACTGGTGGACGATGGTTTGTTTTACTGTTCAAGGCTGGGGCTCTCCCTGTGGTATTTCATGCAGCACATGCTCTGACGCAGAGCCTGTTGCACAGATTTTTCGTGGCTGGTCTCTCCAGTGTGCCCCTGCCCCAAGACATGTGCCTGCCCTGCCACAGAAAATCACCTCCAGTGCTTCCATGCAGTGAATGCAGCGACATGGTCACTGTTTGATGTGTGCTGTGATGCTCCCGCTCACCAGCTGCTCCATCAGTAGCTGCTGTTCAGGAGTTGGTGGCACACTCCAAAACATGGATATATATATATATATATATATATATATACAGATATATCTGTGTATGTATATAAGTGTGCATATGTGTGTATGTATATATATTTAATTTCCTCTGAGATAGGCACATTCCTACTAGCAGAAGGGACTGTACCAATTCAGGAGCCCTCAGAACCTATAGGCACAGAAGTGATGTGCATCAGACTTGGTCTGGGAGACTGGGGAAATGTCCCTGCAGTGGCCCCAGGTTTGGGTGAGGTCCCAGGAGATCTCAGCCAAGACCCCTTGTTGTCTCCAGATTCCAAGTTAAAACATATGAAGCCAGATGGTCAAATTTTTTGCTTCCAGACTTTTAGTTTTATGGTATGTTGTCATGATGTGAGGACATATCAGGGTGTCAGACAGCATAGGGCCTGCCACAAAAGCAGTGGAGGACTGTTACGGGTAGATGGAACAAAACCTTGCACAGATTGCATTCATACCCTCTTATCAGTGAAGTTGTCTTCTTGTTAGCTGGGCTGTTTTACATCACAGCACAAGAGAAAATGAAAATCTGTTGATCAAAGGTTTCCTCCAACAAAGTCTTTCCAAACTGGTTGATTCGAAAATTGTTGAGTTGGTAATGATGATGGTCTGTGAGCTTGTGATCTTATTCTGGAGCACAGGACATTGTACTTCCTTTACTTCTCAACATAAGAAAACTGGATAAAAATGTGATAAAACAAAATCCAGTAACATTTACAGTTAAATGTACAGTGTTGTATTTCATGTAAAGGCAGTTTGCATGAGCAAGAAACCTTTTCTCCATATTTTGCTTTTCATATATATATATATTTATTTAAAAGCAGAATAATTAGACAAAGGATTTTGTTAGATTTTCACAGCTAGCCAATACTGAGACAAAACAATAGCTTGACATTCAGTAGAAACCATTTGATTTAAGAAGAAGTAAAAACTCCTTTGTTTACATGTCTACACCTAGACATTGTCTACATGTAAGTCATCCAGGGGAGACATTAGGTTTCTCTTTATAAAGTTCAGGGAGATTATTACTGTCATTGCATAATTTTTCAGGAAAGAGCACCTTTTATTCTTTTCCTCAAATCAGAAGCATACTATATAGACTCAAACTGTGGAAAGTTTCCCATAAAGACAGTTGCAGCGGTGAAGACCGAGTTGGAAGGTTTTTGCTGTGCTGTTTGAAAATCATCCAGTACACTGAGATTTACCTTTTCATTATGAGTGTATATTACTAGCTTTACGCTAGATAACTGCAGCAAATGTCCTCCCCTTGATGAGATTGTAGACATCTCCTTAGTGCATGCTACAAAAACCACTGTTGATTTTATTGTTTGATGAAGGCAAAATTTAGCCTTGGGCTAAGGAATTAAAATGACAATAGGGACTGGCCACCAGCCTGCTATCAAAGCTGTATGGAAAAGATAGACTCAGCAACATGTTTCCAAATATGATGGCTTTCATATAGGGCTTTGCTTCTGTATTTCAGCTGGAAATTGTGCCTGTATAGTGCATACACCACATTAGAATCCTTTAAAATGATAATTTAAGTCTTTAACATTATGTGGCTATTGCATAGTCTTAGAGCTTAGCTGAGTTCTGGCAATAGCCAACTTTTTAATTGACAATCAGAAAAAAGATCTTGTTAGGAGCTGATCTTAGTCTTGCATTTTATTGGGCAATATTCAAGTTGTTTGTATAGCTCCATAGATATTCTGGATACTTCAAAGACAAATCCAGTCTCTGCTCCACGGAATTTACACTCAAAATGCAAAGTCGCACAAGGAGTAGAAGAGAAAGCAGAAGATAACTTGTATAGCAACAGTAGAGCCAGCATTGTGAATTACAAAGTCACAAAAAAGTATCTCTTTTTGCAGCTTGTGCTATTTTCTCCTTAAATATTCAGTTTCACAGTGATGTTAATGTGTAACCACTGAGACCATGTAGGTAGCAGTTGCTGGAGGTCTAAAGTCACAGGTCAGTGTACTAATCACACCACGCTGCAGCAGCCAAACAGCCATGGGATACCAAAAGCGCAAGGCAGCAGCATTTCCCTGAGCATACTGCTACCACATTGTTTCTATGCAGGAATGCTCCTTTTAGGATGTGGTGCCAAATCTTCCAGTTGACACACTGTACAAAATAGTTTTCCCTTTGTCATGGAACTGTTTAAAGATCCAGTCCAGCACAGTAGGGCTGTAATCTTGTTTATTCTTCACAGGCACTACATGGCTCTCTAAAAGCCTTAGAGATCATCACTCCCTTGTTATCATAGCAGGTATGTACCTTGTAATCTTGCTGTACTAATTGTTGAGAAAATGTGCTTGGTAGTCTACACCAGCAGAATCCCAATTGCCAAGGTAATTAATAGTGTTACAGACTTTAAGGCCATAATGCTCATCAGTTATTAATTAGCAATTCATTTTGCTGAATAAATAATACTTATGATTGATGATGGAACTTGTAATTGGGCACTAGTAGTGTTCCTCAAGGGAACAGCATCTCTGCAAGTATTAACTATGACAGTAACATCTCAGAAACCCAAGATTGTTGAAGAAAATCTGCTCTAAACAACTGTGACACAATCAAGGCATTTACATTCAATATTGGAAAAGCAGAGCTTCAATGTCGGAGCCTTGGCTATGG
This sequence comes from Urocolius indicus, assembly GCA_013401255.1. NCBI lineage: Eukaryota > Metazoa > Chordata > Aves > Coliiformes > Coliidae > Urocolius > Urocolius indicus. Next base: position 108,899 of record WBNH01008009.1, on the reverse strand, counting down.
CAAGAAAAGGCAACTATTTTTGTCTATTTTGCTGGTATTTTGCTTCACTTTTAAGCACTGTCTTCTTATAAGGAAATGTCCCATATAATTTTATGGCATGCATTACATTGTCTTTATGAGCTTTCATATGTATTTTTCATGAATTTGGAAGATAGTATAATAAATGAAATACTTTCCCAAGCACAAAAAGCAATTTGAAAGGAATTTGCTCAGATTAAATCTATTTCAGATTATAAGATTGCGGAAGATTACTTTTATCTTATATTAGTTGGACCACTTTTTGGCATAAATAAAATTGAGCTCAGCCCTCCACCCTCAGAATAGAAAGAGAAGCTGCTAAATAAAGCGAGTAAGCTGTTAGTTTTAACTAGGTAGTCAACAAAGACAAGTATGGGAGGTCAGCTGCTGACCAGATGCTGCCTCCAATTAATATTCCAACCCTAAAAGACATTTATCGTTCAGTTTAGAAGGCAGAGCAGCTGAGTCATAAAAGCAGCCCACAAAAGGTATTTTAAAGCATTTATAATGGCTAAATTACTTGAAATAAATTAGCCCTGAAAATAAACATATTTCGTACAGTCTATGTAAACCAAATTTCTTCTCCCTGTAAATTGCTTGGACTAAGTGGGAGTTTGTGTTTGACAAGAGCATACATCTGCTTCATTACTACATATGGGTTATTTTTATTTCTTTGAAAAGGGTTAATAAACTATAGGAGGAAGATGCTGCAGAAGAGCAAGTTAAGAAGAAATGCAGAGACTGTGTTGTAATGCTAACAGGCAATTAACAAACTCATGGGTGTTAATTATCTTCATACTGTATCATGTTCAATTAGCTCAGCCCCTGCAACAAAGGCAACTGTGAGCAATTGCTTTGATAGGCGTACAGTACTTCATTTGTAGTTAATCGGTTTAAGCCTTGCAGTTGCTAGGCTACACCAGTCTCCAGAGGTAAAAAGCTGCACAGATGCACTATGTTTAAATGGCTACAGAGAACTGTTTAAACTCAAACCATGTATAACTCTTTATTGATTTTTCACAGAAGATCTCAGCTCTGATGATAAGGTTTTGATATATTTTCCTGCTACAGCCAGTTCCTTGGAGTATTGCAGAAAAAAAATCTGTCAATATGCTTCTATTATGATCTCTTGATCTGTGGCTATAAAAACCTTTAGCTGCAGCCCTTATTATAAAATAATGGAAGAAGCAATATTTGATTTTTTTCTTTCTTTCTTTTTTTTTTAATCTCCCCTACTCTATAATACATGGAGATTTTTTTCTTCCCAGTTCCTCTAGAACTAAATTACAGTATGTTCCTTCTCTATTTCTGTGTTAGAATAATACAGAAGAATTTCTAGCACTAATTAATTTGATTGACTCTCAGCAGGAAAGGATCAGCTGTAGCATCATGAACTTTAACAATAACTACCAACTGATGGGCAGTTCACATCAATAAGACCATCACTAGCCTCCCTCACCTGTCACCAGGCAGGGAATGAGCAATAACCACCCCCTGCAGATGCACTGCTTAGCACTTTCCGCCCGATTAGCAATTTATAATGGTGATCAAGAAACAGTCAGTGGCAAATCAAGACAACTGTCTGGCTGCCTGTTTAATTGGCCTTGTTTGCTTTTTGATAAATGGCTCGTGACTGCTATAGGCCTCTGTATTTTGACTTTTAATAGGCCACTGTGATTAGACTACCAACAGATACTAGGTCAAAACCGAGGGAAGGTGCAAAAAATGTTAATTAATATCAATAATAGGCAATTATTAGTTAGACAGAAGGACCTACTAACTGTGTGCTCTAATGACTCAGAGCTAACTTGAAGAGAAACGGTGCCAAATTAGCATAACTGTGTATGCAGGCTGCATGGTAGATCCTAGAAAACATCTGTTATGTGAGTAATTCAAACAGGATTCTTCCTTTTTGCATGATACTCACAAAATCACCAATTCTTTTCAGTCACTTTGAGACACTAATGATACCCTAGCAGTTACTGATCTCACAGTTGTGCTTTGTGTCGGTCCTTCATATCAAGAACTGAGTTGTATAAATTAATTTGAGTGTGATTTTCAAGATTTGTGAGTTAGTAACTCACAAATAAAAGTCTCTAATACAGAGGAATATATGCTGAGCAGAAGTGTTACTCTCACTACAAATTATGTTCTTCTCCCTTTGTCTTTTAGGAAAACAAGCAAGCAAACAATGATGGCCAGTGACACATTTGTGTATCTGATACTACTGATCTGTTGATATTCTACATGATGTGATATGTAATATGGTATGAGAGCCAAATTATTACCTATGGGGATGAGACCAAGAAGTAAAGGAGTTCCTCTGACTCTCTAATGGGCCTACTTGTCTGGAGCAGTTTTTCAGGATATTGAGGACATCACTTTCTTTGCAAACACAATGTAGGCAAAACACAAAGTGGAAGCACTTCACTTACAAGAGGTTTTTTCAAATAAACTTTGTGTAGAAGAGTAATGGCTTTAGATTTTTAGAGAATACTTTATTCTTGCAAGATTTAAACTCTAAATGAGTTAAGCTCTTCTGATAGTAGAGGTTCAGAGGCAGAGGAGACTTGTTCAGAGTGCATTATCTTGTAAGTAGTTTTAGACCACTGTTGGTGAGTTTGTCTCTTTTTCATTGAAGTGGTCAAAAATCCTTTTTAGTAGGGATGGTGATTATGCTGTATGATACTGTTGTGCCTTTGCTTCTTCCTTGTGCCCAAACATCTGCATGCATGTGATTGAGTAATGAGTCTGAGAGTCAAGCTCTGATAGAGCTTTACTCTGAGTATTTCTAAGGCAACTGCAGTCCTCACGAATATCGATGTGAAATTGATAGGAATTCTATCATGACTGAAGAAGATACATTGATGCAAACAGAATCGAGGCCTCATTATTAAGCCCAGAAGAAACATCTGTGGCTGCTGACTCACCAAAGTGCTGCAAGTCTCTGTAGAGTCTTGTGCTGATGGAGGTAGAAAAACAACCTCTTATTAAGGGCCACATCATTAGATATATCTATATATCATTCTGTTCTCTATCTATCTATCTATATCTCTTTTCTCAGCTGTTAAATCAGCAGGTGCCACTAATCCCTGATTTGTCCAACTGGCAACATATGCAGTGCCAGGATCAGGCTGATGGTACTGCACATGGACTGGCCATTGTAACCCATACCATTGAATTTCTGCTGATACGATCCAATATATTTTACAACATTTTGTAGCAGGAAATGGTTGTGCAGAGCTTTCTTTTAGTATTTGAAAATTATTGTATGACCTTTATTCTAAAGTTAAGGTAAAATGCAGTCTTTCAGTAGCTGAGAGCTCACTTCTGATTACAAGATGAGAGGTGCGCTGTTTCAGATGTCTCAAAAATAGTGTTTGGGAAGGAAAACGTGCTCCTGGCACATCATCTTTTGTAGGACTCGGGTGTCTGGTGAGAACCTGCAGTGCTGACTGACAGAGGAGGGAAAGAAGTTGTTCATGCTAAGCAATGCTTTACTTGTCAAGAGAAATGTTGCTGGAAGCTGAATTGCTTTATTCAGAAAAAGGAAAATATAAGTAGCCTACAAGACTTTTGAGAAGACAGATCCTTGCTTGTAGGTTTGGACCAACAGTTATGCAAGTTATGCTGTGTGGGGCGTGCCTCAGATGAGGGCAAATGCTAAGCAGAAAAATAACAGAAGCACAGGTCTGAGAGAGAAGGGAAAGTTCGGTAGTGGATAATGTCTGGCATTGCCTTCCCCTTTCTCACCTGCCAGCTTGAATGTGGTCTGTGGAAACTACTCTTGTCTTCCAATACATAGAGGTGTCAGGAAGTATGAATGCTTATTTTTCCTTGTTTATATTTTCTGACTGGCCTCTTTTGTTTGTTAGCTCCCTTTCTAGAGTGTCACAGACCTTTCTGATCTTGCAGTTTGGCAGGCAGTGCCATGTGAAGGTGTCTTGATTTCTACTTGTCAGCCTGATGCTTGGCAGCCACAAGTTTTCAAAGGCTCTCCTGGTCTAAAAGGGAGTCACAGGAGGCATGAGAACAAATTATTTCCACTTTTTATACCTGATTTTCAATATCACATTGTTTGTTTGCAATAGAACTATACCTAGGGGTCCCAGAGGAGATTGTGGTACAATACTGTGGTGAAAATACCTATCTCAAAGAGTTTCAGCTGAATAAACCAGGTAGGAAGAGATGTTTCCACTTTCAAGCTGGAAACAGAAGCAAGGAGAGGCAGTGATTGTGGCAGGCTTATTCACTTTCCCATCTCCTGAGCTCTAGCCCTGAATTTTAGCTACTGTCCTCCTAAATACATTGGAAATTTCCTACAGCAATACCAAATGGACACACATATCACTTATAATCACAATGTTTTTCTACAATAACTAACATGAATGTACTTTTTTTTTACATTTACAGCAAATTGAAAATAAAAGCTGTGACTCTGAGGAATTATCTTCCCATGTAGAATCATCTTAATTTTCTATTTTACGTCAGGGAGTGGGAACAGTGGGAATCGTAAAAAAACATATCAGCTCTGTGTTCCAGGCATTAATGAACACTGTTTTCTTCATAAGGAAGATATTTTACTGTTTATCTACTCAATTAAGCTTTGCTCATGCAAAGAGAGTAGTACTTTGTACTTCCAGCTTTTGCAGCTGAAATGTGCTAAGAGATACTTGTCAGCTTAGAGAGTTATACATGTTGCTACTTAGACTTTGATATTCTGGTTAATGCAAAATGGAATCATCATAGAGGTACCCTGAAAAAAATGATCACTTTCAGGCTTTAGAAGAGATTGCTTTCCAAGCAGTGTGTTAAGTTCCATAATTGAAAGGTAAATAATCAAAGATTACACTACACTACAAAGCATTTACATGCTTCATAAAATTTGTGATTTATTTCAGCTGTGACTGTAATATTATTTCAAATATTGCGGTTTAAACACAAAATTAGCTCAATTTACTATGGTTTTGCTGTTTTGGGATAGGTTCTTTCATCTTTTTCATAATTTCTTAATATTCTTTCGAAAAGAAAAACTCTTCTGTTACCTACAGATGATTTTTAAATGTTTCCTTTCTCTTAGCACAGAATATTTGAAGATATCTGATGACACACAATAAAATATTTTTTTTAACTCTAAATTTTATTTAGGCATGGTTTGTCTTGAAAGTAATTGTTTGAAATACAGGAGTTCTGAAATCTTAAGGGCAGCTAACTTCAGCTCAGTTCTCGTCTGCTATCCCTCTCTTAAACACTCTTGATATCTAGAGATTTAATCAGTAGCTTGGAGGAAGAAAACAAAACAAGTACAAACCAGCAACCTCCTTTTGTAGTCTGATTGACCTCTCTATTTTCTCATTTATCTTTCACAAATTATTTTAGTAACCTCATCAGAGTAAAAAATGTGAAAATGTAAGATTTGTACAGTATGGAAATATTGCACCAAAAATCTTGCATGATACAACACATTTTGGTACGCAAGGACTATTTTTTTAAAGAGCTGTGGGAGGTTTTCATTTCAGTAGAAGTATTTGGCCCAGCTGTTATGTGTGCTTTTTTTGTTTTCCCATTCCCTTGAATTCTGTGAATTGTTCCCATCAATGGAAGTGAATTACACTAGCAAAGAGAAGTTTCTTTTGGTCTTTAGATCTGTTAAAAAGCTGAAGCACCAGAGCCTTGTGTTGGAAGATCATATTTCTCTTCTGAGGTCTCCTCATTCTTCCAGATGAGTTCTGACTGAACCTTTTCTGAGATTCTCTGGAAGGACACATTCTCTTCATCCCACACAGCCTCAAGTAGTTACTTTTAGGTAGTGAGTACTTTAGAATACCTGTACTCAGGTGTTTTTGAGGATGTTTGTCCTCACATAATCTTCACTTTTTTTCTACTCCATCTCTTGGTAACAAGGTTTTTGAAAAGCCTAGGAAATTGTCTGCTTTGAAAATGGAATTAAAAAAATTTTACCTAGTGTGAAACAGGAAAAATTCTGAAATTTGGAAAAGCTTTGAAGTATGAGAAAAATATCTACAGTCAGTTCTATTAATTGTGTCAGAAAAAAGATGAGTGTACTATGTAGGTCAGATTTCCATCTTCCTAGGAATCCTAAATTATTGGCCATTATGATATGTGTGACAGTGAATTTCTATGCTAGATGGATGCAGCTTGAATTTATGTAAAATCAGAAATTTTACCCTAATTCATCTATTATAACAGCCAGATAGACTAGGATAAGGTCTTGTCTGAAGGTAGCCAATGGGGAGATGAAGTTAGTTTTCCCCCTCAACTTTTTCCTTATTATATATATATAAAGTAGTTTAATTGGAAAAAAAAATATAGTACACTGTGGTCTTTCTGTTTAAGATTTTACGTTCTTGCATTGTAGAGCACAAACGTCTGTAAAGCACACTGTAGCACAGAAGTTAGGTGTAATATTGGAAATAATGATCATTGTTATTGCATGTATTCCCCATATTAAAATTTGGTTTGAAAGTTTTTTGCTTGAGTTTTTGTAAGAACACAATCTCATAATGATATGCAGACCTAACTTTTAACTTTTTTTCTTTTTTTTTCATGGAGGATACCAGAAGCACTTAAAATCCAATAGGTTTAATTGAGAAACTTGAAGTCCTTGTCATTAAACTTTGCTTCATTCATGGCTTTCAAACACAAAGTTCCTCTTTTGGAAAGCTGTAAGCCTTAGAAAGCTGTATGTATGTATCCCAGATTTACAAATTTGCAAAGTGGGTTTGTCTGTTTTTGTTTGAGCAACATCGGAAAAGCCCTTCATTGTTCCAAAAGAATATTCCATGTATTTCACATGGTCTCTTGAACAGTATTTTAACTATTACATACATTAAGTGAGAAAGAGTATTTATGCATGTGTATATTTAACACTATTATCAAAATACAAGTCAATTTATTTACCAATTTCATTTTTAAGGGAAATTATAAGATTTCCATTTCATTAGCTTTTTATTTTAAATCAATAGAGAATACTTGATCACAAGCTGTGATTTCAGAGCACCGAGTTGAGATTTTTGGCAAAAGGTATCTCCATGTCCCCCTTTTCTTACACAGTTTGTTCACTGGCAGCCTGTTATCCCTTGTCCCTGATAAAATAATGATAACGATCTGGTTGATCACTCTTTGCATAAAATATGTTTGGTAAGATGATGAAAAAGATCCTAAGGATGTGTGTTATCATCTGTTGTATCCCAAAAACCAGATTCTAGATTCTTCGAAAATCAGAACTCAGGAAAAACAATTCCGATTTTCTAGACCCATAGCAATCAATTCTGCTTGTATATTGCCTTGTGTTTATCAGGTTTAGTATGAGAAACTTTTCAGGGCAGAGATTCTGCTACTCTTTTTGTGCTGTGCTGAAGGAAATGTATCTCTCTTTCTCTGCTTTCTTGATTCTTAAACATTACTGTCCTGACCATAAATGTTAGAATTTTGCAGGTGTGTTGCTATGTGTGTATAGACTTTGGTATATTAGGAGTAGAGTATTGAAATTAAAACCCAAGTCCAGCTACAGTGTCAGATGATAAAATTAGGGCATGGTCCTGGCTGTGAGAATTAGAGATGGGTTGAATTCCAGTCCTCAAAATTCAAAGCAAAGAAAGATAAATGTCTGTCTTTCACCCCCCACCCCCCCCCACTTTGGAGGCATCTGTAGACTTAATCTTGAAATTAAATTCAAATATCTCTTAAGATATAATGGGTTTCATAAAAATTATCTTTACTGAAATTAGTGCTGGAAAACCTTCAACTTTACAACTAGAAGTGTGTTGCTCTTTTTCGTGTGTTTTAGGTAATCTGTACATTTTTTTTACAGGAAATTTTATTGGAATTTATGGTAACATGCTGTGAAGAGAGCACAGACTTTTTAGGTGTTCTTAACTTGAAAAAACAGTTCAGCAAAAATTGAAAAGTCCCCAAATAAAAAACCCAAACCAGGTGGAGAGAAGAAAATGGATGACCTAGGAAATACTTGGAGCTAAGTAACCCACTAAAAGTTTTTTTTTTTTTCCCAAACAACCTTTGTTATGATGACTATATTCTCTTTATCATTATTAATGAAAACAAAGCTGGAAGAATAGAATTAGTATTCTCGATACTTGGAGATTTAATTTTGACTGGATTAACATTGAAACAATAGCCTTTAGGAAGAGGGAGACTGATGGGATGGTCACCCTCAGACTGAGCCATGTGCTGTGGACTCAGATGCACAGGATGCATTTGGGAGGAAAGTAAAAATTCTGCTCTTATCTAAGCCCAAATCCTGTAAGACTCATTCAAAACAAAATCCTTCAAGTGTATCCATTTAATCTGTGAGACCAGATACAAGATTAATTTGAATGTACTGCTAATCTATAGATCTCCAGACACTGGAGTTTCCCCATAGGGGCTGCCTGAGATGCTGCCTGACATGTTGATGCTCACACAGCTCGTTGTCCGAAGAGGCTTGAGCATCCGCGCTCTGCATATCTGCCTTGCCCAGAGGCTCAAAACTGCTTTAATTTTATTTTAGACTCAGAGTGCACAGCATGAGCACCTGAACATATTTTGAACCTTTATCTTTGGACTGCCCATGCACAAACAGAGAAGGAAAGCTACCCTGGTGTCCTGGCATAACTACCCTCTTCTGTGGGGTAGAAATAAAAATCTTTGCTGTCAGAAGGAAAGATCTGTTATTTAACTTTCTAAAAATGTTCGTCTTATCAACCAAAGCCTCCAGCTTCCTGAAGTAAATCTCTAGCTAGTTAGGAAGAAAGACTTCAAGGAAAGCAGAACGACCTCTCCCTGAATGTACAGTTTGATGGGATCGAGCTTAGAAAAGTTGAATGCATATTTGGGTTGCCTGACACCACTTATATTCACATAAAAACACCTAATTTACACTGCTTTCTGAAATAAAAATATTCTGCTTTTGGCTAGACCAAGACAATCTTCTATCATTTTCATATCTTATGTTCCTATTTTAATACTGTAAAAAATTGAGCCATGTTTTTGAAACAGAATGCTCACTCATTGTTTGTAACAAAGTTGGTTTTTTGTTTTTTGGTTTTTCTTTTCTCCTCTGGATGAAGTTCAGATGAGGGATGTAAGGAAGAACAGCTTCACCCAGTAGCTGGGTGAAGACTGCAGGTCTCCAAGCCAAAATGAAATCAAATAAATAATTGTAATTCCACCACCTTAAAGGGAGAAAAATAAAAAGTCAATTGCATTTTGCTTTGGTTTTGCCCTTCAGGACTTTAATTATAAAATCTATGTTCAAAATAAACCAAGTCGTTTCTCCCTGAACACAGAGTACAGTGCTGAAGGGGCAGCAAGGTCATTCTGTGGCCTAGCCACTGTGCAGCTGATGTCCAGGCTCTGCACATCATGAGAACAGATAGAATTGACTTTGTTCATAGGCAAGTCATCTTTTGAGATTGCCTTGAGTGAAAGGCTTGTCATTAGGGACAAGTATCTCCAGAATGTTATATGGGTCTGATGGTGTGTTATGTACTTATTTGTATATTTTCCTCGTGTTCGACGTCTTTGGCTTCCCAGACTTTCAGATTGGAATAAGACCATAACTTAGGGTTTACCACCTTCTTCATTTGTACCTTAACACCATTTTCCACTATAAGTCATCTCTGTGCTAAATAAAAACAAAAATAAACTGTATGTTAAGTGTATCATAAAACCTGCTGGTACAACCATAATTTGTGCATCCAACCACAGAGTGTGTTATAAATAATTGTTCTTTACTAGACTCTCTTTTCAGCACTCAGCCTGTAGCTACATCTTTCCTCAGGAATTGCTCACTGCATTAAAAATTACCACATGGTTGACTAATGTTCTGTTTAGCATTTTCACAAAGAGTAATTGACATAGATTCACAATCAATGCTGTCTATACTAACTTAAATTTAGCTGCTTCAGCTCTCATTAATGCAAAAAATTGCATGAAATGCTATATTCTGATGGCAAAAAGTTTAATAAATGAAGCACAGTTCTGCTTTCCTGTCTTTTATGTTATGCAAAATAAACGAGGATTTGTTCTTTGGGGGTGATAAGATGTTTTTTGAGAGGGGAGATTCTGTTAAAGAAAGCTTTGGATAGGCCAAATACATGACTAAATTCTCAATGAACCTGCCTGAATATTATTTTTATTTAATACCACTTAGTTGTGAAATTTGAATTCTATTCCTTAATTTTAATTATTAGTATATTTTTAAACTGCAGAATCTCAATTGTGACATATGAAAGTTCTTATTTAGGGTAGATTTTTAATTTGATTGCTGTCTGCCCTGCTGTGTAAATAGTCTCTTGGGCATGGATTTTTGAGAGTGTGTGTTCTCCTTTACATTTCACTGTGTAACAATTCCTCTTTACCCATCCTCTCCATCCTCTGAGCAAGCCAAGAGCAGACAATAGATACATACTAATGGAGCTGTGTACTTGCCATCTGTAAGAGCAGCTGCTCTCCTGCATCTGTACAATATGTTGGAACTGAGAGCTTGACTAATCTGCATAATAAGGAGAAGGCTTATCCCACTCTAGCTAATAATCACAAGAAATCAATGCACTTCATTCCCCCACTGTAGAGCACAACAAAGTTTCAATATGTTTACATACTCTCCAGATATACAGAGGTCAAGCAAAAGAAAGGACTGCTCATTTTGCCTGGAGCAAACATAAAAAATTCCATTCCCCATCATTTGTGAAACTGTTATCAACAAAACTCCATTATTGTATTCTTATTTTGCAAATCAAATAGAAAATTAGAAACCTTAAGAACAGAATTAAAATATCAGTACATCCAATCAAGCATAGCTTTTAAACTGTCTATAGTATTGAGCATCTTGGTTTTATAATATGAACTTTCTCTCTAAACCTGATTCCTATGAAAACATTAAATTAACTATCATGTGATTTCCTCACCCTATGTCCTACTGAATATAAACCAGATAGAGGAGTGATACTAATTAATTTCTTTTGCTACTATTCTTTACAGACAAACACTTGTGGATGGTTGTACAAATGTCCTTCTTCTATCAGTTGTGCACATATAAGATGAATTTGAAATTCACAGCCACTTTAGCATGGAGATTTGGTCAATGACTGCTATACAGGCAGAAATGGCTGTAATGCTGTATTACATTGAGGAGCGACAGAACGAGAAAGAAAATAGACTGAGAGAAAGAGATAAGCAGTATTTATTTTCATTTTGTTTATGACAGCAGGATGAGATGTATATCTCATCTCTACCAGCATCCTGCAGGCAGCAAGGCTGAGAGCAGAAAAATGATGAGATTAATTCTACAAAGAAAACAGAAAAGTAAAATTTGAAGGTAAGAGAATATCTGCAATCCTGAATACAAAAACATAAAATTAAAAGCTATTCTTGTATTTCTTGGGAATCAGTTGTGATCTTTTTGTCTAATATTGATAATTTGCTCTAGATGAAATAAAAGAGAGAATCCTGAAAGAAAACTGAGTGTGACAGCGTTTACAGTGTTGAATTAACATGCAATCGCTCTGTACCGAGTGGTTTTTTTCTTGGCATCAGCAGGAAATGTAGGCTGTAGCAGCAGACCATGGATGATCTCCCTTCCTACTCCAAGAAAGATTCTAACAGTGGTCACAGTGACTCCCTGAAGCCTTCTTGGTTATCTTATAGAAGTTAGTGATAATAACTGGCTCAAGAACAGTGTCTGTGATAATCTGTGGACTTGTTATAGCTAGCAAAGCTTGTAGACCGCAAACTAATCTCAAAATTCTTTTAGTGTACTCCTGTAGAGTTCAAAACAAAGCAAACAAACCTTTCTGGAGAATGTGTTTTGGTACAGTGCCTGCTAGGTACAGTTCTGCTGTTCACCACTTGTGACCTTAAGCAATGTCTACTACAATACACACTGAACTGCAATGTTATCAATGTTTTGTTTGTAGTTACTCTTCAGAAAAATGCTTGACAAGTATTATGGTAAAGAAACGTGCCTTGTTCTTATTTATTTTGTGAATTATGAGTCATGGGAAAGAAAGTATTTTAAAAAACTTAATGGTAGAATCTCTAAGCAGGATGCTCTCTGGCAGACCACTGGGAAAAGGTGAAAAATTCGGATGCATGTGTGCAATACAAACCTACTTGTACCCAAGTAACTTTTTTGCTCCCATAGACTTGAATTTTTATGGTCAGGCTCAGTCATAGCTACATTTAGAAGCTGCAATAGGTTTGCTCTAGCCCCACGTACTGGCAGAAGCAGGTCTGAGCACCATAGTGTGTGGCCCCTTTGGCTAGAGCCCCTGTGCATCAGAGCACACCTTGAACAGATCTTGTCATGCTTGTACTTACCTCTAGCAGCACTGGGAAGTCCTTGGGGCAGCAGTTGCAATTTCTGTTGAGCAGGATGCATAAGGCCACTTTGAAATGGAAGTGCTGGGAGTTAGCAGTGATGATTTTGACTTCTCATGATATCAGTGTTTTTTGTTTTTTTTTTTTTTTCCCAGCAGTAACTGGAATCCAGTAACTATCTCTGAATTTGAGTTATCAGACTCAGAGCCTTATCTTAGAGACATAAACTAAATATACTCCAAATAAGCAACATATCTTTAATTTAAAAGAAATCTAGTATTATTTTTAGTTGCCCCAATGTTCAAGATATAAGCACGAATATTTGATAATACAGTCTTAGTGAGACCATACTTGTGAGAAGTTATGCAGTTTTAAATGTGCAGATAATAGATGCACAGGAAAAATGGGAGATAAGGCTGAATCACTTGTGACAAAAAGATTTTCTGAAGAGTATTAATTAGTACTACGTCTCTGCTTCTGGAAACCAGGTAGGTAGCCTCAGCATTCCTCATCCAAATCTGTAGGTGTGTAATAGCTGCCAAAACAGAATTTAGGGGAAAACATTAAAGCATGTGGTTTTTCCCAAGCCTGGGGTTTTGTGATGTCCTGGGCACATGAAAGGTACTTCAATTTGTCATATTACCACTGAATTTTGCCATTAACACTGCAAAGGAGCACTATTATTGATCTTTTCATGTTTCATGCTATTTTCAGATTCTGAGCTCTACAAGGTGGAAGGAAGCTTGTGAGAAAACTCAGACCCAGAGGAACTGGAGGTGGTGTCACATATGCCCATACACCTTTTCAATGTGGTCAGCCAGGCTCTCTGCTCATATCATTCTTAAAAAGGAAAGAGTAAAAATCAACCAAAAAATCAACAAAACCCAGTGACATCCCCAGATGTCTACCCTCCATTCAGTGACTGACAAATGTGCGGCAGATGGTGCAAGTGCTCCCGGATGCGTTAACAGATCAATGTAAAACTAAGTAAATAAATAACCAGCAGCAAACGCGAACCACCTACCTTACTGCTGGTGCCTTGATGCACTAATGAGAATGAGCTGAATGGAAACATGGAGGAAGAAAGAGGTTACCCGTACTAATGCACAGAAGAGAAATGGCAAGTTCCCTGTTGTGCTTCTCATATCTTAAAAGCTAAAGGCCCTTTATTCCTAAGGAGACATTCATAAAGTTGAGTGCATTAATGAATATTATTGCCATCTCCTTTTCTGTAGATGCAGTGACTCTATCTCAGGCTAAGGTAGGATCTGACTTATTCCAGCCTTCTTATATATGGAAGTGTTGAGTAATTTGCAGTCTCACCAGACTGTGGGGTTGACTCATGGAAATCATTGTTTTCTCTGTAATAAGTTCTCATCATGTTTCTAAAGATGGAAGAAGAGAAAGAGATGTTTGGCTTTTTTGTTTCCCCACAGAGCTGCAGCAGTGGTTTCACCGAGGTGTTAGTGGCAGAGACCCTGCAGATGGCTGACTGCCTGGGTAAGGGACCCAGCAGCCCCTCTCATCACATCTCACCAGTCTCCACGCAAGGCAGCGGGGCTTTGCTAAAGCAACAAAGGAGTGCTGATTTATCAATGCAAAGAGTTGTACAGGTTTCATGGTTTAGCAAAGGTTTTTTATCTCCTAAAGGCTAATCAAATAGGTAAAAGAAACAAAAGTCACTAAAAGACCTCATAGTTTAAATGAAAGTGTTCTCCTTGAAGCTTCCAGGAGGGCAGAAGCAACCCCAGTATTCCTCAACTTGCTCTACAAGCAAAACAGTCTCCCTCTCTTGTGTCTCTGTTCCCTGCTTGGGTTTTGATGCTGAAGTTAGTCATGTCTCCTCCAAAAACAATCACATATAAACTTGTACCTGGGAGTTATGAATGTATTCCTTGTGAGATAGTTCACATCTGTGAAACACTTCAATAAAGGCTATTAGAAACATTATTGTCTGGAAAATTTGGTATAATTTCTGTCCAGTGAAGTCAATGACAAAAACTGACTCAGACAAACACAAGTATGTGTAGGTTTGGAAATGTTTCAAATTCTCATAGTTCTCAGATAATCAGCAGGAGCAATTTAGAAATAGTCTTTCCCAATAAGCATTTATGAATTCAGCTATTTTTTTTTTTTTGTATTGGGAAATATTTCTTTAGCCAGGTAAAACTGGGACATTCCAAGCTTCCTAGTTTCTCTGAATTTGAAACTGTTCCTGTGATTCCTCAGTGCTAGTGCAAGAAGAGATCACTGGACTGCTTAACTTTAGCGTCTATGTTTTAGTATTAACGTATTGATAAATTTAGCCTACTATTGTAGCACTAAGCTGAACATTTGTTTGACCTGAGAATCTTCCAGACCTACTTTCAGATGTTGCCTCAGAGTTTTCCAGAGCTGGAGAAGCCATTACTCCACATAGGAGTTTGATTCATTACCTTCGCTGTTAGAAATTAGCACCATTTCTCTGTTTTAAAATTGTTTGCCTTTAAGTTCCAACTCTTGTCTAGTTCTTAATAACACCAACACAATAAATTCTATATAGTTACAAAAATATTGATTTTTCAACATGTTTTGAAATAATGGATGCTTTTAAGAATACAGCCATGCAGAAATGAACAGCTCTCGAGGCAAAGTAACTCAATGGAATTTTTTGCACTCAGCTTCAGTGGGTCCAAGTGTTATCCTTTTCTGGCCACAGGCATTAGGAGATCAAACCTTTTTTAGGTAGTTATGATTCTTCCTCTGATGAATATATTGGTTAGTAAACTTTTTAATGAGTTTGTTTGCATATTTTATATTTTATGTTGCATGGAATAAAGATTTAGACCCAAACTCTGGACCTGAAATCTAAACTGAATCCAAGTGACAGTCAGGGGCTGCTGCACCTGGGAATCTAACATGAGGGCAACAACATTCAAAGCAAAAAAAGAGAGAAACCTAAACTAGACCTGACTATAGGATCAGTGACTGGAAGGCTCAAATGCCTTCGCTTTTTCTTTGTCCAGACTTTTTTTTTTCCCTTAAGCTCTCTCTGAAACAACTCACATCAACAACTTGTCAATGTTTACCAAATGAAGCCTCCTCTTCTTGCAGTTTTATGTTTCAAAGTTTAAAGCACTGTGTATCCTTTAAATCTGTAGTACCCTCTTGTAAGCATGCATAGTCTGTGTTTTTGTGTGTTTGTGTTGGCAGTTGTTCTCTCTTGTGTGCATCTTGGGAAAAGCTATTTACCCAAGGTCCTGGATGGAATTTACAACTTCTGTGGCACAGTGCCCTGTTCCTGGGAGCTGCCCTTACTGGTGCAAGTGCAAGTGGCAGCCATATGTTTAACTATGTTGTGAATATAGTCTTTGTGATACAGGGTAATCAAATTTGTTGCTCTATTTCAATCTCTTCATTTGACAAATGGAAATATTGATATGTTCATCACAGAAGTAGAATCGAGTTAAAGATTCATGTGATACTGTGCTCTGATTTTATAAAGTGCAAAACTGTGCCCAATATTTTTACTAGTAGATGCCCGCATTTGTGAAAAAAAACACCCAAACCCATTCTTACAAAGATTAATTTCCAGGAAATGATTTTTTTTTTTTCTAAATAAGGGCTCCTGTGAAAATGTGGATAGTGTGAAAACCCTTCCACTGGCTCAGTATGAATTATTTTCAAAAAGAGAAACTGATATATAAGTCATATGATATCTCTATATACCCTGCTATGTTAATATAATTTTCATTCCATAATTTCTGTTTGATTTTTTCTTTTGCCTTCTAGTAAGTCAGAATTTCTCTCATCAACAGTATGGATGTTATATCTCTGATAGTGTACATGTCAGATTTAAAGAAGTTTCTCTGTGTTCAGGCACAAAGGTGTTTCTGACAGGAAACAGAACAGTGAATGGTACTGAATGGGGAGCAAAAGTTTTGTTTTAGTGGAAAGAATGATGTGTCCGAAGGACAGAGCAGCCATAGTGAGTTATTTTGCCCTGAGTTCCTGGCAACTCTATCTAGACCACAACAGGTAGTTAAAAGCCAGCTCAACTATCTTTTCACAGTAATGAAGTAAATATGTCACCCACTGATCCTGTGCTAAAAAAATAACTCCAGATGCACTTCAGATGTCCTGACATCTTTTGTTCAAAAACCTACTTACTTGAGCTGTGCATAAGAAAATAAGATTCACTTTTCAATACCTTTTCAAAATGTTAGAAAGCAAACAGATAAAATTGCACATCTAAATAGGTCTGCCACTGACAACATTAAATAACTAGTGAAAAGGAAACTCGTATTTTTATTGTAGTTTGAAAGCAGGAGCTTTAAAAGACAGCTGCTTCTGTGTATTTCTAAAATTATTTAGCTTTTCCTTAGCTTTGTATTATAGCGATTTGTTCTATTTGAAAAACTTGCAGCAAGGGAATATATTTTCAGTTTTATGATAAGTGGTATGTGCTTACCCACAGGAACGTGGGCAAATCCTTGCATTGGTCCTGGAGGAGGTTTGTACTCAAAAGACCACTGAAAATCTGAGTTTAGAAAATGTAACACTGCTACTAACAGCAACAAAGATCAGACCTCTTGCTCTTCATTTGAAACAAGGAAAAAATATGGAAGGTGAGAAAGACTTAAAGATAACAAATTATTGGTACAGTCAAATTAGATTTTAAATGTATTGAGTCTTCTGCCTATAAGTGCAATGGGCCATTTTTTCCTCTCACTTGCATCATTACCACGCCACCTGAAATAAACGTTCCCCTTTTTATTCTATGACACTGTAGCGGTGCCATTTCACACACCTAAGTGGGAACACATTTTGCTTGAATAAGCCTATTAAAAAAATTCCTTGTTTTTGTTGTACCAAAGTATACCGTGTGTGACAGCACAGCGGGTGGCTGTATGGAGGTGAACTCTAATTAATTTAAATCAAAAAGTGAGAGACCCAGATAACAAGCTCTACAATTAGCAAATTACATCAAGTGTATGCAAGTATGTATCAACATGTAGCTGCCTGGCTACTGGTGTCCTAACGTTAAATCCAGTCAATTCACAACCATTGCGAGCACTTCTCCAAGGGGTAAACCAAGAGGAGCTGCCCGGGTGATTTCCCATTGCTATCCCCACTGCCTGGCCAGGCTCTGCCAGCCTTTCTGTCACAGAGGAGCTAAGTGCCAACTGGGGCTTTGCCCTGGAATTAGCTGAGCTGTGGTCCATGGAGTAATTTTGACCAGCCATTTTAATAGGAAATGAAGTAGCCTATAATAACACAAAATAAAATGGGTGGTCTTCTTACCTCCTTGTTACTAAAATGTCCTGAGCTGTACGATGTATGTATGAATAGTGCAGCCTTACACCTACTTTTAAAAGCTGTGCTGAGAGTATTTCACTGTGCTTTTCAAAGTAGCTATAAAACATGGGAAGGGCTTAGGGGGAAAAGGTTCTGCTCCCACCGTAAATCAAAAGTGAGCAGACAAAGGTCAAAATACCAAAAGCCACAAGAACATTAACACTTAGGATATAAAGATTTCCTAAGAAACTAATGCTTGCTCTTTCCCCAGATAAAGCAGACACCTTATCTTTGGGAGTTTACAAAATGGAGCCAAGCTACACAAGTAACCACTTAACAAAACCAAGGCCTGGATCTTTTAGCAGTCTGTAGTCATTAAAGCTCTCAGAAAGTCTCCGAGGAGCCAATATGCTTGCTTAAGTATATGCTGTAAAAGGTCCCTGAGATTTACAAGGAACTGCTCCATGCTAAGCTAGGCACCATCTGATAAACAAGCAATTTTAGCTTCAGGCTAAATGATGCTCTTTGAGGCTTTGATTTACAATGCTGCAGATGATATATTTGTAGTTCTAGGATAGGTTCTGCTGTGGACCTGCTGTGATTACTCATCCATGAACCAAGTTAGGGCTCAGATCTTCAACTAGGAGGTCAGAAAATTGTCAGTGGAGCAAGAAATGTTTAATAAGGTTTATTTAGATGCTAACCACATTAAAAAAAATTAAATTAAGCAAACAGGGGTGAACAATTCTTAAGCTTTCTAGGGACAAAGCCCGTTTTTATTTTTTTGGTAGCTTAATCTTGAAGGTATTTGGAGTGAAAAAGATATGAAATTAAGTCCCAAATTGACCTTCTGGACTAATTTTACTTTCATTAGACTACCCTTTGAAAAGAGGAATGCACTTAGCTTAAGATCTTAAAATACAAAATGCTAACTTAGAGCTTATGAAATTTCTCAATCCTGTTATACTTCTCCCCAAGATCTGAAAAACAGTTTGGAAAGAAACAACATAAGAGAAATCTTATGAACTTCAGAAATTTAGATTTAAAAACCCCAGACAACCCAGGGGAAAGAAAGTAAGCAAGAAAGCAAGTAGAACCTAGCATTTCAGGAATGTGTTGCTTTCATAATTTTTTCAGTGATCCAAGACCTATTGACACAACCCTCTGCACTGCTGTGTGTCTCCTGAAAAGTGGTGAGTAGTCTCAACTGCTGTTGAAAGTGGGGATTTTTCAGATTTTCCTCTAACTTTACTGTCAGGAGCACACAATTAAGGGATTAAAACCCCACCAATTTTAGCCTTGCTACTACCAATACTCAGATTTTTATTTTTCTTTCTCCAGAAAAGAACACAGATCAAGCATTGTTAGAAGTAGATTAAACACAAAAGTTTTCATTTAAGGAAAAAAAATAGCTAATTTATTGCTGTTAAATAGATCTTTTGTGTTTTGAAATTTTGAAATTATTTCTGTAACACTAACCGTTGATCTTGTCTAATTAGTTTGTCACTGGAAAAATCTGGAAAATGTTTTTCATTGTCACAAAATCTGTAGACAAATTTTAAATGTAGGTCTAATTTTTTGCCTATTTTTCTAAATGGTTTTGAAACTTAAAGCTTAGACTTTTGAAAACTGTGGATCTGAAGATTTTCAAAAGTGCTTTGCTTTTAAAATCTAGTTTACAAACCCACTTTTAAATACACAATTTTGTTTCATTTTTTAACACATCTGTCCTTGACTTCTTTAATTATTTGGTCCATAAAGCCCTCTGCTTTGGAAGTGTAGCATGCCCTGAATTCCCATCACCTTGTCTTCTTGCAAAGTTTAACTGAATTTATATTGAAGTTTATGAAATCATTATATGCAAAGAAAGCACTTATTAAATGAACATATGACCGAAAGTGAACAAAACATGTTGTTTCAGAAAGCCTCTGGGATTTGGCGATTGCAGAAGGGGATGCTGCCAGCTGTACTGGTGTTTTCCTATTGGGAGGGAAACATATAACAAGATGTTTTTGTTTTTAGCAAATATTGTGCAAAGTGTGCACGTGGTGGTTGAAATACTCAGGTAATTTAATCCTGTGTTGTACTATATGGCATCAATTAAATACAGAGATGTGGCACATATTTAAACATCAGTGAAGGATTATACACAGTATCTGGAAATTGTTAAGAATTGCAACTGCAGTCATGTTAACAGCAATAGCTGGAGTTAAGGCTTCAAAACTGTATTATAAACTGCTATCGTTACCTATTTTCTACAATTCACTGATTTTGGATTAAAATTTGTAGTACCAAATTTTTGTTGGAATGTTTTAGTACAGGTATATCCAGCCAATGAATGGAAGAAACAATGTAGGTTTTTTTTAATGCCAGCTAGTGGATGCCACCCCTTAAGTAAGAAGACAGTACCCTGACTTCTATTCTGTCCACAATCTAGATAGAAGTTATAAGTGCTGTGTTTTCTGCAGATATTGCATGTGATAGAAACCAAATGATATTAGGAGCCCAACAAGGCAGATATCTCATGGGAGGATTCTACTTCACAAAGCTCTGTATTGAAGTTTTAACAACTTAAAGAAAATTACTTTTAACTGAAACAACTCAGATGCTGTACATTTTTCATTTTACAGAGAGTGTGCTCATGCCATTTCTGGTGATATGGGGCTTGCAGATTTGCAAATGAATGATCTCTCTCTTAGAGATGTACAAACCCAGTCTTTCAGATATATAATTTATGTGAAACACAATATCAAGGCCACTTAAAAGGACGTGAACTTTTGAAATAGTAGATAAGAGCAGTGGTGGTTTTCTTTTTTGACTTGAAGGCTTTACATTAAAATGATTTCTTTAATGGCAGAGGTGCTAGTAGAAAAATGAACAACTTAGCACAGCTTTTGCTATCATAGTTTTTAGCCTTTTCCTTTATTGAGAGAGATTCCATGGGAAGAGATTTTCTAACCTCTAACCATGGGAAGAGGTTTTCTATGAGGTTTTCTAAATAGTAAGTTAGATGCAAGTTTTTATGTTGAAAAAGTAAACCTAGGAAAGTCTTGCAAAGACATTCTGTCATGCAGAGCAGTTCAGGTACAAGCAATAAAAGAGAAGTGGAGGTAGGTTTTGTTAGCAGCCTCACTGCTCAGCAGAGACTTTTATCTGCTTTAAAGCCATGCATGTCTCAGTCACCCACCCAAGTCAGAGGACCAGTGATGTAATCAAGGAGGAGTCAAACCAGACTAACAGAAGTGTGCTGGAGTGGATGCAGAAACAATGAGGTACAGCCATTAGCATCCCAGCTATGTGCATCATCTATCTCAGCAGCCAGTTGTAGGTGAGAGCAGTCTCACAGGTCAAGACCCAAATTATCCTCTACTGATCAACAGAGGTCATAATAGCTCATCCAAATTCATCTACCTCTTTCCCCTTCTACCATGGGCCTACTAACCTATGAATGGGTGGAAAGCAGCTTGGGCTCTGCTCTCCAGTGACTGATCAGAAAGTTGACTCACTGCCCTCTCTTCAGGTGTATCCACTCTCTACAAGCTGCATGACCAGGGGTCAGGCAGTAATGTTTTACTCCCCTTTTTATTCTAGACCCATTAAAGCCATAATTGCTGCTGCCAGGATGTTTATATTGTCTTTTCATCACCAAGAGCCTCTCTACCTGATTTCAGAGTATTAAACTGGCAAACCAAGAGTGCACAGTTTCCCCTCTACTCTGTTCCTGGGATTTTCTTACCCATAGATCTCAGTTTCTGAGATCCTCTGGACTTGTTTCACCTGCTAAGGTCAGGTGAATGTGGAATCTGAATCCTCATGAATATCATTAAGCCCTAGAATTTTCCCAAATTCTGCATGCTGGGACCTTTTCAGATCCTCTGCAAAATGAAATAAAATAAATTGCTAAATCTCCATCCCAATTGCAGAAGATAGAATCTAGTCAGCTCACAAAAAAGTGAAAATATGCAAAGTAAACAGATGGTTTCTGACAGTAACAACCCTGCGACTGCATAAAGCATCATCAAATTGCAACATGCACATATTAGTCTTTGAGAATAAGTGAATTCACAGCGACACATTCTCAGCTCTTGAATTCATTATCACACCTGTTCAGCTTGAAGATTTGCAGTATTGTACCTTGTTCTCAAAGGTGGCCTCCAAAGGAGTGCTGTATTATCAAGGTAATCTCATTTGGGTTCAATTTTCTGAATTTCTTTGTGAATTGTATGGAGAATTGTAGCAAAGGCAGGGCAAAAGGGTGCCAAATAGAGGTAAATATATGCAAACTCTTCTTTGGGTGCTGCCATCTGGATAGATGCTCATAGCAGGTTCATAAATGCTGCTGAAAGGAGATTGCAAAGGGGCACTTAGTGCACTGCCATCGAATCATGCTGTAACTGTGGTTGTAGAGAGCTCTGCTGAGCTGATTCACATGCACACTTTCTTCTGTGGTTTGTGACAGGTAGCTTGATTGCATAGAAGTTTCTAGGAAAGAAAATAAAATCAAACAAAAAAAAATCTAATTTATTGGGGAAACAAAATAAATAATCACCATAAAATAAGCTTTTTAAATCAAAAGAAAGAAATACTTCTGGGCACAGCAGTTGGGCTGCCAGCCTCCGGTAAACACTCTTTCATGCAAGTACAAAGAAATACAAACTTCATGGTAGTGCTACAATCTTGACCTTGGACACTGGTGCTGGGGATTCCTTAAGTCAACATGTTAATAGATACTCTTATGGGCATCTTGAATAGTCTAATACATTAAAATGCTGTAGAATTTTAAAATATTTTAGTTGCTGTTACTTCCGTTCTATCAAATAGTCTATTGAAGTTTTTTTTTCTGATTTATTCTAACAACACTTACATGTCTAGACTTGTATTTGTTGCGTGTCAGTAGATGTCATTAATGTGTATATAAATAATCTTGTTATGGTTGTCTTTTCCAGAAGTAGTTATTGCTTTTATGGTTAGAATGTGAGAGTTCTCTTGTAATAGTATTTATTTAAGGTCAGAATTAATGTTGTGCTGTGATGCCATACATTCTTTATAAAGCAAATGTATAATAAAGCAGCACACAATTTATTGTGTATTTATATCAATTTCCTTGATTTTATGTAATTGATACTTGAAGATGAGACAGTTGATATATATATGAAAAATACTTTAAGCTGTTTTGGTGTTTTTATTTTTGTTTGTTCAAGTTCAGTCTAATGTGTTTATTTACCCATTTCATTTCCTTATTTCTCACAGTTGTACTACAGTATAGTTTTCCAATAAGAAAACTATTTTCTTACGTGAAGGCTCCATGCTGTTAGAGTAAATGGTTGCAGTGTAGCCAAAGGCAATAATGACTGCGAACTGACAGACATATTTCTGCAGTGCAAGATCTCTCAAGGTCTTGCAGAAGCAGCTAGGCAGTCAGAAGTCACCCCAGCCACCTCTCAGAGGGGGCAGCAGGCTCTTGCATCAGAATAATGTGTGCAAGCAGTAGTATGGTGTCTGAAAGCAGTAGTTTGGTGTGTGAAAGCCGTCATCTGCTGTTGTTAAAACAGTTGATGGTGAAACGATCCCTGATGCTTCTTGCCCCACTTTCACACATTTCTGTATATGGAAAGTGGCATTACAGTTTAGAAATCATGGTGAATTAAAAATGGAAGGGAATTTGAAGACTTCTCATCCTTCTTGCATAGAAGAATGTTGCCTTGCTACTGAGTTTCACATCTTCAGTGCAACCATCTTGTTCAAAAAATGTCTCTCTGCTCGCAACTGGGATTAAATCCCATCTTAGATTGCAAAAGTACCTTTTCACAAAATAATGTTCTGGGTACAGTTGTCCAAACTCCTTTTATACACAAAACTGAATGTTTGGAGACTCTTTAACATACAGACTTTAGGTCAGAAAACTTTCCTTGGAGCAAGTTACAAGATGAGCTACAAAGACATTTTATTTTTATTGTATTCACAGTAAAATATGTCATGAGGGCAAAATTTCCCCTTCACTATCCAGTCTGTGGCAACTTACTAAGCAGTTAACAATCACGATGAATTCAGCGATAATTCAGTAATGAGATAAGTGGTTTTAAAAACTGTATTTAAAGCAGAATCTTGCTGTTTAAAACAAGAACTTCAAGAGAGCATCAAACCCTTCCTCTTAGCTAAAAAAAAGTACAGAATAGAGAAGTTATCAACTAGATGATTGTCACTAATAACACAACAACCTCTCCTGATAGTTTTCCCTTAAAAAAATGTATATATATAGTCAAAGCAGGTGAAATCATTATCAGTTTGTGACAAAGAGTTTCTCATACCTGCTTTCTGTTCAGAATGCTATTCCTGTTTTGTTTTTTTTTTTTTTTTAATTTTCAATTGTGGCGGTTTAGCCCTGGCTGGGTGTCAGATGCCCATAAAGTCATTCTATCACTCCCCCTCCTAAAACCTGGACAGCAGAGAGAGAAATGTAACAAGAGGTTTGTGAGTAGAGATAAGACAGGGAGATAACTCAGCAATTACTGTCAAGACTCAACTTGGGAAGAAAATGTTTTAGTTTATTAATGAATAATTAGAATAGGGCAGGGAAATGAGAAAAACAAATCTTAAAACACCTTGCCCTATCCCTCCTTCTCAGGACTCTCCTTCCTTTCCCCCCAGTGGTGCAGGGAATAGGGATCAGTTCATTACAGATGGGCTTTGACACTACTTCTTCTCAGGAGGGAAAGTCCTCCATGAACTCCTCTAACATGAGTCCTTCCCATGGGCTACAGTTCTTTACAAACTGCTCCAACATGGGGCCTCCCATGGGGGCAGCTCCTCACACCCTACACCAGCGTTGGTCATCCACCAGGAGAACTGTCCTTCATGTACCAACTGAGTCCCTCCCAGCATCGCAAGTCCTGATAGCAAACCTGCTCTGGTGTGGGCTCCTCTCTCCCCACAGACATCCAGGTCCTGCTAGGAACTCGCTCCAGGGTGAGCTTCCCATGGAGTCACAGCTTCCTTCAGGCATCCACCTGCTCCAGAGTGGGCTCCTCCACAGCCTGTAAGTGGATCTCTGCTCCCTGGTGGCCTCCATGGACTGCAGAGGCACAGGTGCCTCACCATGGTCTTCACTACAGGTCACAGGGGAGACTCTCTTCCAGGGCCAGGGCACTTCCTCCCCCTCCTCCATTGACCTTGGTGTGGAGATGTTTTCACATTCTCACTCCCTGTTGCTGCTGCAGTTTAGCATCTGTGCAGCAACTTCTTCACCTTCTCAGATATACTATTCACAGAAGTGTTATAACTCAGTCACTAATTGGCCTGGTCAGCTGCAGGTCCATCTTCAGATTAACTGGCACGGGCTCTATCAGATGAAGGGGAAGCTTCTGTCATCTCTTTGTTTAAAGAAGCCATCCCTGTAGCCCTGCCACTACCAAAACCTGACCCAGGTAAAACTACTACACCTATAAACCAGGTATCTCCATTTTTAGTCATAAAATGAGAGAAACATTAGACATACGGAAAATTTTCCCTCTAATTCTATGCCATAAGAGAATGTGCCTGTCTCTACACCAATCTGTGCCAATTTCAAGATGTAAAATGCGTTTGGATTGTGATGTTAAGTGGGTCCATATTTTGTATTTCATAGTCACAGCAGCACTATGTCAGGCAAGGAGGAGCCCTACTCTCTCTTCTTTCCTTTTGCCTTTCTATCTCTCCAACCTCCCAGCCCAATGTGACAGATGGAACACTTAACACAGATTTTTAACAAGGCAGGCCTTTATGCCTCAGGACTATAGGCAGGACTAGAAATGGTGCTCTGCTGCAAGATGTCCTCATGAAACTTCCAGCTACAGTCAGCTTTGGAGAGGTAGAAGCTGTCCCCTGCTCCTGTGGTCTTCACCACAAGCCAAAGGCTCTCAACAGCTCCTAAAAGTCTCGTGCACATGCCCTGCCTAGGCCACAGGTCATTATCACACACTAATGTTCATTACTGCTTTTTATCATTAATGATAAGCAAATAAACAGATCCAGATATATTTCAGTAAGTACTAAAGCGTATAAACAAGTAGTTCTCCTTTGACACTAGTTTTGGATTATAGATCACCAAGTCTACCTTTCAATAAATATATTTTCCCATACGTTTGCCTGATATTTTGTACTGAGATACACATTTATCTGAAAATGTATCTGTAAGAAAACTGTTTAGATACTCAAAGGCAAACGAGACTTGAATTTATTACAGAATTTCTATTCCTATTAGAATTCAAGAGGCTTTTTTTTCCCCCCTCATTGTATTCAGCAGTCTCACAAGGTGTGCACTGAACAGTTTTAGTCCTTGATTTAAACAATTATCATCAATAATTGCGTTTCTAGAGCAATAACACTTCAGTAAAAAGACAAAGACTTAAACAAAATGAAGCACAATATGGACTACATTTTAGGACTGTTCTCACAGAAATGTTTCTTTAAGCTTTGAGTCAACACTAGTCTAATTACTACAGTTACACTATAGTGTAACAAGGATGTTTGTCATTCAGCCCAATTTAGCATTACCTTAGAAGCAAACATACACCTATACGCTTTCACACATGCTTTGTAATACTCAATGAGTTGCTCATTTCCATCAAATAGTCGTATGCTAGAAGGTGTCTGGAACAACTCCTAAGCACTTTTTACAGAATCACAGAACCGTGAGGGTTGGAAAGGACCTTGAGAGATTACCTAGTCCAACCCCCCTGCCAGAGCAGGCCACCTAAAGTAGGTCACATAGGAACTCATCCACGTGGGTTTTAAATGTCTCCAGAGAAAGAGACTCCACAACGCATCAGGGCAGCCTGTTCCAGTGCTCCATTACCCTCTTAGTGAAGAAATTCTTCCTTGCATTTCTGTGGAACCTGTTGTGTTCCAGCTTGTACCCATTGCCCCTTGTCCTATCTTTGGACATCACTGAGAACAGCCTAGATCCATCCTCCTGACACCTGCCCTTTACATATTTGTAAATATTAATGAGGTCACACTTCAGTCTCCTCTTCTCCAAGTTAAAGAGCCCCAGCTCCCTCAGACTTTCATTATAAGCGAGATGCTCCACTTCCTTAATCGTCCTTGTGGCCCTGTGCTGAACTCTCCAACAGCTCCCTGTCCTTCTTGAACTGAGGGGCCCAGAACTGGACACAGTAATTCAGATGCAGTCTCATGAGGGCAGAGTAGAACATCTCTTGACCTACTAACCACAGTCCTTCTAATTCATACCAGGATGGTGCTAACCAAAGTCCTCAGCACCTACAGGACTCTGCAATAATCCCAGATGAAGGCAGAATGGCTCAAAAACCCTCAGTCTTGGGAGGAGGGAAGATAAGTATGTGGCATGGCTAATGGAGCAGCTGCATTGGGTTACCCTCATCAGGAGCCATGTAATGGCTGGCTAAGAAAGGGGCTAGGTGGATTGTTTGTTCAGGTTTGATGTGCTGTTGCTGTCACGTGGTAGGGTTGTGGGTTTGTTTTGTTGTGGGTTTTTTTTGGTGGTGTTTTGCAGGTTTTGTTTTGAGCCTTCCAGTTTGATTCTTTGTTCAGAAGTTCATTAAGGTAGTGGTCATAAGGGGTGCTTTGCTAATTTGCTAAAGACTTTTGTTTTAGCATGGGGACTATGCTTTAGTCTGTATAGGTCTTTCAAGACTGTGTCTCTTCTAGAGCTGGTGGAAAAGAGCAGCAATCTGTATTTCTTTTCTCAGGGGTGTCTCGCTTTGTTTTCTGTCTTAAGCACTCTGTAATTGTTGCTTTGTAGTGTGGTTTGTAATGTTGGTTGTGTGCTATTGGGTAGGTACCAAGTGCTGCACTTGGTAGGATTAGTATAATTCAGCTATCTTTTGTCCAGGAAGTAAAAAACTAATAGAGTCAAACCATATTGTGACTCTGTTACTTTCACTGCAGAGATGAGACTAGCTCTTAAAGCATTGCAGCTCTGTCAAATAATACTGTCTCTGAGGAAACAAGCACAGCTGCTCTAAATGATGGTCCTTTAAAAAATATTCCTCCCTGGTTTCTTGCTAGTTCAAGTTCATGGGCTTCTTTGGACCCAATTCTGATTTATCCAGGGCAGAAAGGTTTTCTTTGTAACTTTGTGTTGAATTAGATGTCACCTCAGAAGGTGTGTGCTAATGCAACTATGCCATATGTTGCAGACAGGGGAAGCTGCAGTGTGTGTTGATGAAGCTTCTTGTGGTTTTGAGCAGGAGGTAAAGTCTGATGGTGGCTGTGGTTCCCTCCTCTGCCTTTGGTTCAAGTTTATGCTGAATTATCTATGTTGGTAGCTGGCTGCCAGTTCTTGCAGTGGAGAAAGTACCCTGAGTAGGTGAGGTCTCAATCTTTTTTCTTATGTCAAAGAAAGCAGTTCTTCTTAAACAGAGAGTGAAAGACCTGTGTGTCCTTTATTTCCTACTGTTGTGTGCTGCTGTTACTTTGAATATTTAATTATTTTTTTTAAATACCCAGCAGACAGCCAAGAAAAAGGAAAATGAGAAGTGCCTCTGGGTGACAATAAAACTCCTGTCTGGCTACCAGGACATGAATATGGTGAGCAACATATTCTAAATTCCTCTCCCTTGTATTTACTTAGACTTTCTGTATTAAAGTATACAAAAGTAAGTCAAATATAATATATCTGCTGGTCATGAATGCATAATTAAAAATATACTGTTTCAGGGAAACTCTTCTAATGTTTATTGTTCAGTGACTATAAATGTTTATGTCCATGTTATTTTAAAAAATGAAAGTAAAGTTAAAACTGCATTTGCTTCCATCAGTAAAAACAAATTGGCCCTTTCAAATGGGAAAAACTTGAAGAAAATGGAGACGGTAGCAGAGGGGAAAATATGTAGGCAATAAAAGGCTAGGAGAGAAAATTAACTGAATGAGAAAAGAGAAAGAAATGAACAGAAACAGCAGTGAAAAGACACTTATAGTGTAACCGCAGGAAGCTAAAACTTGAAAGACGGCAAAAAGCAGGAAATAAGAAAGATGAGTTGTAGTCACTTTTCTGTTACTCTGGCCAGACAAGGGAGGTCTTCAAGCAGACCAGAGTCTGTACATACGGAGATAGCCTGACTGTCTCATCAACTGCTTCTGTGCCTCTCTCCTGAGTCATCTTGTCCTTTCTTGTGCTGACCACCCCAGCAACTCCTGCTGCTTCATTCATATAGACAGCAGAGCAGTCAATGTACGGGTAGCAACTGGCAAAGCCCCTGACTCCTTTCTTTCTCTGTGGCTCAGAAATTGTGAATAGTGACTAAAAATAAAAAAGAAAATGAAAGCCAGAGGTGTCTTAAACACAATTACAATATCACAAAAGTCTGTTGTTTTGGGTTTTTTTTTTTTTTCTTTCCATACTAAGCTCAGATAGTAGAAATGAAAAGTTATGGCTGGGTTCTAATTTTGTTGATGTGTACTGAAGTTAGCTTTCAGGCTTTCTGAACCCTCTTTGTGTTTTCTGACAGATCTGATAGGAATGGGCTCTGCTTTAAGTTTTTTGTGTGATGGTGTGTTTTGAGGGTTTTTGTTTGTTTGTTTGTTTTTTTTAATGGAAACGGGAGAGTTATGCAATGGGTATCTAAAGCAAAAGTTTTCTTCTTGCTGGTGATTGCATATTAGAATGAAGATGAGGAAACAATGAAGACACTATTTATAGAATACCTCAGGAAATCAGATGAATTTCTACTGGAAATAATGGACAACTCATAAGGTTGAGTACAGCCTTCTATTTTGACCTTCTTATGTTATAACCTTGATATGTTTGTCAAGACTGTAAAATTATTCTAGAAAAGTTGTTTTTTACAAAAAGTGGTTAGAAACCAAGTAAATACATGATTTTTTGGAATGCAAAAATATTTTGTACTGCTTTGGAATACTTCTTATTTTTTGAGGAGAAGAGGATTTAATTGTTAGAATTTTTTTTTTGTTAGCTTTTTAAAAATACTTTCACTATCTTGGCATTACTCACTTCATTTAACAGTAGGAACCCAGAGTATACTCTTTAAAAAAAGTAAGAAAAGTATATGTGTTTCATAGCTTTTATTAATAATTTGATTGTATTGATCGTCCAATATTAATTCAGTAGAGGATGTGATGCTCTTTTAATATTAGGAGCTCTACTAAGGTTGCTGTTTGGTTTTCTTGTATTTGTTGGCTTGGATGGACCTAGTCTGATGGGTAAAAACTGGCTGGATGGCTGGGCAGAGAGAGCTGTAGTGGATGGAGTTAAATCTAGTTGGTGGCTGGTGACCAGTGGTGTTCCTCAGGGCTTGGTGTTGGGGCTTGTTTTACTTAACATCTGTGCTGGTGATCTGGATGAGGGGTTTGAGTGTACCCTCAGTAAATTCACAGATGGCAACAAGCTGGATGGGTGTGAAGACCTGCTTGAGGATGGAAAGGTCCTTCAGAGGGACCTGGACAGGCTGGAGTGATGGGACAAGGCCAATTTCATGAAGTTCAACAAGGGCAAGTGCTGAGTCCTGTACTTGGGCCACGACAACACCATTAAATGCTGCAGGTCTAGGACAGAGTGGCTTGAGAAATGTCTTGCAGAAAAGGACCTGAGGGTGTTAATTGACAGTCAGCTGAACATAAGCCAGCAGTGTGCCCAGGTGGCCAAGAAAGCCAAAGGCATCCTGGCCTGTATCAGTAATAGTGTGACCAGCAGGACCAAGAAGGTGATTGTCCCCTTGTACTTGATACTGGTGAGGCCTCACCTTGAATACTGTGTCCAGTTCTGGGCTCCTCACTATAAAAGGGACATTGAGGTGCTGGAGCATGTCCAGAGATGGGCAACAAAGCTGGTGAAGGATCTAAAGAACAAGTCTTATGAGGAGCTGCTGAGGGAGCTGGAGATGCTTAGCCTAGATAAGAGGGGGCTGAGAGGAGATATGATCATAGAAACATAAAATGTCTGGGGCTGAAAAAGACCCATAAAGATCATGTAGTCCAACTTCCCTGTTCAAGCAGGTCTGCTTAGGCCAGGTCACTCAGGAATGCATCCAGGTGGGTTCTAGAAACCTCCAGAGAAGGAGAGTTCACAACTTCTATGTGCAGCCTGTTCCAATGCTCTGTCACCCTTATAGTAAATAAGTTTTTCTTTAAGTTGAACTTTTTGTGTCCTAGCTTTGTCCATTACCCCTAGTACTGTCACTGGACACTACAGAAAAGAAAATTGTCCTGTCCTCTTGACATACACCTCTTCAATACTTGTATGAATGTATTGAGGTCCTTCCTCAGTCTCCTTTTCTCCAGATTGAACAGCCCCAGATCCTGCAGCCTGTCCTCCTAAGAGACATGGTCCAGTCCCCTGATCAACTTGGTGATGATCACTTTCTACAACTACCTGAATGGGGTTGTAGTGAGGTGGAGTTCAATCTTTTATCTCCGGTAATTAATGACAGAGCATGGGGAAATGGCCTCGAGTTGTGCCAGAGAAGATTTAGTTTGGATATTAGGAAGACATTTTTCACCAACAGGGTTATTAAGCATTGAAATGGGCTGCCCAGGGAGGTGGTGGAGTCACCATCCCTAGAGATATTTAAAAGACTTGTAGATGAAGTACTGAGGGCCTGGCGATGTGAGGATAGTGGTTGGACTTGATGATTTTAAAGGTTTTTCCAACTATAATGATTCTAAATTCTAATGAATAATCTTAGAAGAGGCTTAAATAATGTGGGGAAATGGTTTTGAGCCTTGGAGATTGTGTGAGGAAAAGAAGAGTCAAGAGAAACAGGATCAAATCCTCAGTGTGAAACTGAGGATTTTAAATGGCTTTTAAATAGAATAGGTCTTGCTTCCTCGTTCTTTCTTATTCTTTAAAATGTTTGTCAACAGGACTACCTCAGACTTTGCACTCCTTTCCCATTAATTCTACCTCTAGCAAAGTCAGGAGAAGTTTTGAGGTCGGTTACAAAACTTCAAAATTGACCTGTAGATTCTCATTTCCAGTAGATTATCTGTATCTGCCATTTTCTGGTGTCTTAAGGGCTGTAGATGTTAATACATATCCTTTTTTTATTCATCTGATATGTTTTGCTATCTTAAAGAACTATGTAGGGAAGAAGCGTAGGGATTTTATAGGTCAGGGGTTGTATAGTGGAGTGGATGGATCTTTGCAGAGAAAGAGCTTAAAATGGACACCAGAGTCCCTCGACTTCTCTGGATACAAGGTTGTAGAGTCAGCATGTAAGGGAAGTTATGCCCTCAGCTTGGGTCCTGCTTGGAAAATGAGAATCAGTCCTGTGGCTAATTTTCATTGATTGATGTTAACATTAGTAATTGCTAACACTAAGCTGAGGTTAATGCTCCAAAACACTTGTGATTTCAAGTATCTGGGACTGCAAGTATCTCCTTGAGTTTATTAATCAAATAAAGGAGGGACTACTTTTGAAGTATTCTTTAAAGAAGACAGTAGTGTTTTAATTTTTTTCTGATCTACTGAAGCACTACTAGACATTAATTTATACTTTGTAATGAAACATTCAGTGAAATACTGAGAGTGTGCAGTAGAAATTGGTGCATTTAGCTTTTCGGTGATGGCTGAAACTTTGCCACAGAAATGTCTTGAATATTAAGAATGCATGATTTGGATAAAGATTTAAGTAGGCAATTTTATTTGCAGTGTTGTCTAGAACTACTTATTTTTAAAGTTTTAAATACATGTGTGTTAAGCAACTGCAGACCAGTTGTGCCATGATTCCACATATTTTAGTGAATTTTGATGTACTATATAATCAGTCATATTTCAGATTAAGGGCTTGATTAAATTAGGAGAAATTTGTATACACTGCAGTTGAAACTATTTTAGAGTAAGTGTGCAGTAATGAACTAAGTTGGTCTCTTGTATCAGCTGCCTTATTAGAGTAATAATGTACAGATCTTGTTTTGCAGTATGGTTGCAAACACTTTTTGGCCTGTGAAGTCACTTAGGTTCTGCTCAGTTCTACTGATTTTTACAATATAAAATTGGTTTATTTGACCTACCTTATTTTGATTTTCTAGGGGAAAAAAATCAATATAATAAAGTAATTCTTTCCTGCTATCCTCTTCTTCACTAAGCTCTTTTGAGAACAGTCAGAAAATGTCTTCCCTTCAATTATTTCAGACTTGTTTGCATTAAATCCTTTCAAAGGGACCCACATAAATGTGCTACTTTAATAAGGATGTCTCCCTGTGATATGAGCTAAATAAAATTTTACATTTAAGGTAAGAACCAGTTATGGAGAAAATTGTTCAATATATGTTTCATTCTAATTTCTTTTCCATGCAAAACTTGCTCCAGCTCTAAAGAGGATAGAAGTTTGATGATACAATATGCATAATTCATGCTTTTGGCCTTCTGTCTGCCCTTCTTTTTCTGGAATCCTACATATTCAGATTAGGTAAAATTTTGCTTGGCTTCTATCAATGCAGTTTGTTCTCAAGCTATATAATGCAACATATAATGTAGACTACTTAGGGCAGAGTGCTATTCTTGGTCCTGCATGACATATCCTGACTTCACCATTGTTTGAGTTCTGTATTTTTAGGAAAATTAAAATAACAGGGTCTTCTGAACAGAATTTCTCTGTTGTAGTAACTGATCTAATTTTTAATAGAGGTTTTGATGACTTTAAATATAGCCGTTCTAACAGTTTTGCCAACTGATAGTTTTGATTAAAGTTGAATTTAGCTGTTGCTCATTACTGTTTAAAAATCTGCTGGCTCAGTGTGGTCAAAGGAAAGAGGCTTTCTCCCAGCTGGCAGCCATTTGGCTGCACTTAAGGGCTCTTAGAGCTGGAGAGAGCTGGACAGCTGGAGCCTCACTTTGCAGAGCAAGGTGCTTTTTACTCACAAAGTATTACAGCTCTCATCTGAGAAGTTCACCTCTGTACCGCTCTAGATGTGATCTTAGTGATGACTTTGCAGAAAGAATGAGGTACTCTGCACCGCCCTGACAACGTTAAGCAGTATTTCTGTTTTAATTCAGTGGCAGCAAAGAAAGTACCAGTGACTAGACACCACAGTGTATGTGAAACACTGTTTTGGTACTTACTGTATTGTGGTCTGATCTGGATTCTGTATGTGGTTTGGGTCATTGTATTTTCTGTTATGCATTACCATTATTGTAATTTTTTCATAAGTACATCTGTGAATTTTCCTCACAAACTATAATTTTAAATATTGGAATCCTTCAAGGCAGTAGTTTAGATCAACACCCTTCCGAGCTATTGAAAGTTTAGTAGCTCAAATATGATTTGCCAAATGAAAAGTAGCAAAATGTGGCACTAGCAAAAGTCTGTGAAACAGCAAGCTTGCTTTTCATAATCTTTTGGTGATCTGGAGTCATAGTGAGAAATTTCTATGTATTTAACTTCAAGTTTCAATTAATTACTGCCTAATTCAAATGTGTTCATATAAGATGTGACCATACTAAGGAAGTTAGCGAACTCGACTGAAAAGAAATATTTACTGTTACAATGCTTTTATGACTCTGATGTCAAAAGGGTATTATTTCCTCAATAATAAAAAGTAGTAAAGAGACCAAGGTAAACAATGGACTCTTGGTTTTTGGAATTTAAATGCTGATCTTCATTTTATATTCATCTGGTGATAATGTTGTTCAAAACTCTCATAAATTTACAAGTTGAACTTTTCGGGGAAAAAAAATGCTTTTTGAAAAGTTTAATAGCTTACCTGTTGTTCAAATCTATGCTTATAGAAAGAAAATAAAAATCAAGAAGTATTTCTGGACTTCTAAAATAAAACTTTCTCTCCATGCCCAGATGCTGTAGCTGCTACGAGTTTCAGGTGCTGCAGTCTAGGGCTGGGAAATGGCTGTGGAATGACTTTCTGCTCTTAAAAGTGGAATTTCCCTTCATCCTTCTGAAAATACTTACTGAAAGACAGGAATTGGTCCCTGATGGTTAATTCACTGTCACAGACAATACGAGCCCATCTTTCCCTAACAGTTTTTATTTACCCATACTGTTACTTGGAAAGAATAATACTGCGAATGACACTTCTCCGAAAGGTCTATTGCTTTGCTATAGATCCCAAGTCCATGAACTTGTATCAGAAATTCCCATATGTGAGCAATTTTCATTGTTTTATCTGCAGTTACTTAACTGTTCCAGGAAGTACAATAATTGTTTAGCACTGGAACTACAGCAACTGTTTTGATCCGTTGTGCATTGCAGATATTTCTCTTATCCACAAGGTCCAAATTCCTTGTGCTACCCTCTGCTATGTAACATTCTCTACTGAGGTCAAAATTGCTTTTGTAGCAACTCTCTCCACCTTGAACCTGTGCTTGCCTTTGAGACAACCCCCACCTTTGATTCTGTGCCACCTGGCAAGCATCTTATAGTAATGACAACCTCTGTACTAGCATT
Organism: Urocolius indicus; assembly: GCA_013401255.1. Taxonomy (NCBI): domain Eukaryota; kingdom Metazoa; phylum Chordata; class Aves; order Coliiformes; family Coliidae; genus Urocolius; species Urocolius indicus. The sequence continues at coordinate 73,884 of WBNH01008009.1, read as the reverse complement.
TGAAACACCATGCCTGGTGTCTGTGTATAGGGCTTAGTCTCTAGTTGTACCGCTGCTTTCAGGAGAGGTTTTGTGGCCATGGACTTGTCATGGACTCAATTTCATAAACTGAATGGTGGTTCTCCAGCCATCTGCCTCATAATTCAAGCTGTTTCCTTACTTGTATGTTTTCTTTTTTTTCCTAATGAATGTTTTTTCCCTCCATGATAGAAATCCAATAAGCAAGGAGAAGCTTAAGTATATAAAATGTACTCTTTATGCAGCTCTTATCAAAGATACTGCCTTCATGTTAGACATTTGTAAAAAATATATCCAGAGTACCTCTGAGAAGAGAGACAAAAAGTGCTAAGTGACTAAATCATAGCAAGTACATACTACAAAGCTTCTTAATAAGAATTTGTCTGCCATCAGTATGAATATTAAAATCTAAATTTTTCATGAATTTGTTTTCAAAAAATTTTTCATTATTATTTCAGCTTTTCACTTCCAGCATTATACCTCAAATCAGAAAGCAAAATACGCATATCGAGTGAGGTGGGAATAATTAGAGGCTGTGTAAATGGAGTAAGAATTTGCTCTGTCAAACAAAGAGTGTATGGGAGAAGCTTGTTCTTTGCAGCAGGAGGGGAACAGAGGGAGAAAGCTGGGACAGTGTATATGTGTGCAGATGTGCCTCTGCAATGCAAGTTAACATTTACATTTAATTACCACTACCTTGGAAAGCCTTTTGTTTAATGATCCCAAACTGCATATGTGAATGCCACAGGGATGCAAAAAAGAAATCAACAATATTCTAATAAATACATAGATTATTTAAGAAATAACTCTTCTAGCATTTTTAATTTTAATTCCTTGTTCTATAGTAGCTTGAGCTTGTAATATGCCACTTACCAGGGACAACGGGCTCTGTCTTCAGTGGCTGACAAGTGTGTGATGTGGCAGACTTTAGTGGTTTGACAGACTGTGAAAGTAATTGTGTGACTGGCAGCGAGGTGCTTAATACGAACTCTTGCATGTGAATTGGCTCATAATTCTGAAATCATTTTGTATTTCCTTTGCAAATCCACTTGTAACTCTTTCAGCTCTTAGTTTTTGTTGTAACTGGATGATTGGAAAGGTGTTTTCCAACCTAAATGATTCTATAAGATAACCTTGTTCATATTTAGAGGATTTTTATTTAAACCTCTTTGAAAATGATTGTTTTTTGATTATAGTTCTGTGTTCACTCTGACCTTTGAACAGTGCTGCTCTACACCTTGTACCACTAGTAGCTGTTTTCATTAAAAATTCAGCAGAACCCATTCATACTACTTTAGCATGACTTTTGCAGAGATGCTAGACCTGTTGTAGGCTTCAGTTTCCTCAGATCTAGCACCGTTCCTATAATGGTGCAACTAAGCTGGACAGTACCCAGCACAATGTAAGCAATGCAAAGTTTATAATTGTCTCTAAGCAGATTGGTCAAAACTGGATAGGTGGTTGAAGAAGCTTAGTGTCAAAATACTTTCTGAATATTTTACAGTGTCCCTTGTCTTCATTTCCCTTTATCTTTTTGCTGTCCTTACTTCTCTCAAGTTTTCCCTTTCTAGGTGCTGTTCATGAAGCTGTGTCCCATGCAAGCTGCTGTTCCCTGCAGTGGTATCAGGCTTTACACCTTAGTCTCGTAACTTCCCTCAGCTTCTCCCAGCTTGCAGAATGGTGCTTTGTCCTTCAGCAAGCTTTAATTTAACTACTTTAATATTAAATTCATAACCCGTCAGTCCTGAAACTGTAACTGAAATTGGATCATGTGAATTGGTACTTTAATGATTAAATAATTTTCAAACAAATATCTGAGATGTTACACAGTGTCTGACACCTTCTGGGAGCTTCATATGCAGGATGCTTGTTATCTATAATAACCATTACTGAACCAAATATAATTTCAAAGTATTTGGGACTGGGAATCAGGAACAGATGTATCTGTCCACTGACGATCTATTACCTTTGTCTTGACCTCACTGCATTGGCTGCTTACAGGGGTTTTCAAAAGCCTTTCTCCTTGCCTCCTCTGCATATAGTCTTGGACCACCTTTCATGCCTTTTGTGTACAGGTAGTGTTTTCTTTAGTTACCTGCCTTGGACTTGTCTGTGAGGCAGTGGACTGGACACTTTCTAAGCATGTATCTGTGTTAAGGGGTGAGAATGTCTCCTCAGATACCGAGGTCAGTGAAGAAGTAGAGAGGAGGTGCTCCAGCTGCCAGACTAGAGACTCCTGTGCAGCCCGTGGTGAGGCCCTGCCCTTGCAGCCATAGAGGCCGTGGTGGAACACCTGCAGCTTGGGCAGGACCTCATGCTCCAATGGGTAGATGCCTGAAGGAGGCTGTGACCTCATGGGAAGCCCACTCTGGAGCTGGCTCCTGACAGGGAGCTGGGGTTCACCACCACAGTTCCTCCATCAGTTTTCTGGGTCCCAGTGAGAGATTTGATACTGAATGCCCTTCGTTATCACCATGATGTTGGGGCTAAGATTGGAGGGAACTTAGGTGGAGGGAGAAGCATTGCATCCAGCTGCTGGAGTTGCTGTAGATGGAGTGGGCAGAAACATGGCTCTTTCTGGAGTTAATCTGAGATATAACCTGTGCTTGACTGGTGGACTTTATGGATGTCTCTGTTGTGCAGCTTGCAAGGATTTTTATTTCCCTTCAAGTATTACAATCTGCATTTCTTGAGTTCAGCAGCATGTCTCTTTACATAGAAATCACTGTCATAATTTATGATGTGTGCTTGCTGAATTTAGTACTTTGTAAAGGCAATAATCCTAAGTATGAATAAAAATTCAGCATTCTAGACTGTAATAGAAGCAATTCCTGTATTTCTAATATACTGTAGCATTTTTAAAGGTTAAAAAAAATTTTGTTTTCAGTTTCCCTCTAAATGGCTTCTGCATGATAGTCTTCTTCAGCCGATTGCTTCTTTGACATCCAAATGACATCCTGTGTTACACATTCATAATTTAAAATATGAAATGTGTTGCAAAGAAAAGAATGGAAATTGGGTTTGGAGTTAAATATATAGCTCTTAAGACAAAATTAGCAAGGAATAATGCATACATTCCTAGTCTTTATATTTACTTAGTACATACACAGACTAGGAATTAATATATTATATCATGATGTATATGTTCTTATACAGAAAATGGAAACCATAAATATTTGTCAGTCATTTCGTATGGAGAGTGCCTGTTCTAAGTCAGTGGGAATGTTGTAAGAAAAAAGTATTCAATTTAACCTCAAAGACCAAGACCATATTTGATTTAACTGCAAGTGGTGAAGATGGCCCTTGATGAATTTGAAGAACAAGTTCCTCAGTTATGCCTGTCATCTTTACTTATGTAAAATTCCATTTGCGAACTATGTATTGCAATTTTTTTTTTTTTTGCTGGCTTAATATTGGCCAGTGATGTTTTTAAATAGAATTTATGCCAGAACTTCTCTTGGTATAGATGTAAGTAAATGAATATATACCTTTGTTGTGGTTTAGGCCCATCAGGGAACAAAAGACCATGATTAGTCTCAAGTACCAAAGACTTGAGGATTGCTAAAGGGCAGGGAGAGCTTATGGTCCAGGACAAAACAGACCAGGCTACTCTGCTTGGGGAAGAAAACAGAAAATAATGTAATACCAGCTAAAGCATAAAACCCCAAAACATAACTAAATCAACCAACACAGAGTGGTACAAAGATGAAGAGTCTGACCAGCCTTTTAAGACCACCTTCTCCCCACTCCCTCTTCCTGGGCTCAGGTGTTTTTACATCTGCCTGCCCTGAACGGCCCAGGGGGGCAGGGAGTAGGGGTTTAAATCAGTCTGTTCCTGATACCTTCTGCTATTTGTCTCTCCTCAGGGTATGTGGGCTCTGCACCAATCCTCCCTGCAAGTCTGTGGGGTACCTCACATACATGGCAGCCCTGCATGGGCTACTCTGACGCACATTTATCCCAGAACTTGCAGCTCCTTTCTGCCATTTGTGTGGAGCTACTCTGTGGCACACAGGCTCTCCAGCATGTCTTGTGCTATGGCTGCCTCCTCACACAGTCTCTCGCCCGTCCGGGTGCACTCACACAGAGCTGCTGCTGGCTCTCAGTTCTGCCGTTGCCATCCATAGGTTGCAGGGGTACCGCCTGCACTCTCACCACGTCTTGCAGAGGGGTCTCTGGTCTGGTGCTCCTCCTTCCTTCCTCCTTCTCCGACTGTGGGGTCTATGTGGTCACCTCCATCTTGTATCACTCTTACATCTCCTGCCAAGCACTTAAAATTCCCATCCTCAAATAGTGATCACAGAGGCACCAGATTGGCCCAGCCAGGCTGGAGGTGGATTTGAACCCAGGAGCTGGGGGAGGGTCCAAAAACTCTTTACTGGGTCTCTACTGCAACCTGCTCCCCCTGTTACCAAGCAAAAGCAGCTCCTTGCTAAACCATGACAACTTTTGTGTTTATCTCTTCTTCAGGACAAACTCCCTCAAACTGTGGTCAGAGTGGGTGGAAAAAAAGGCATTCTGGAACAATATGAGCTTTTGTGAAAACTGGGGAGGCTTTGCCAATATATTGTATTACATTATGGCCCTTAGATGTAGAATAAGCTTCTGAAATCCCTTCCATTCAATGAAAGTTGATTGACTTATGGATCCTTAGGTGTAGCTCAGCTGATGCACCCTAACACATGGTGACTTTGGCAGCAGTTGTGTGAGACAATTGTGTGCTTCACCACTGCTACCAAAGATGACTCAGGCTGATTCCTTCCCCTTTCTGACAGCCTGATGCTGGCCGGGGTGGTGCCATTCAGGCTTCAGCTCTAGCAGCTCTGAGCTGCCATGTGAACCGGTGACCACTGAAGCCTGCAGAGGTGGTGGGAGGTGGAACAAACAGACTTGGGTGGTTGCAGGGTGATGCTGGGAAGGAAATGGGTCTACCCTGGGCAGGAGCCTGAAGAGAAGAAGCTGTTCCTCTCCCTGTGTTTTATGTCAAGGAGCTCTCACCTCAGCTGTCTTGGAGACTGCAGAGTAGCTGGGGCATTTGATGGCATCTGAAGAACTAGTTTAAGGGTGGATTCCTTCTTTCTGCTCCCCACCTCCACTAAGCACCATGCAGTTCGGCTCTCTAATCAGGGGTGGGAGGAGAAGTAAAATTAGTGGGTTGAGACAATAAACCCAGTTTAATAAAAGAAAATAAAATATAGTAGCAATAATTATAAGAATATGACAAAGATACAAAACCCAAGAAAATACAAGCGATGTCCAATCCAATTGCTTACCCCTTGATTATCTATTCAGTGATTTACTCCACCTGGCCACTTCCACCTGGTTTCTGTACCAGACATGATATTACATGGTATGGAATAGCCCTTTGGCTAGTTTGGTTCAAATGTTCCAGCTGTGTTCTCTTCCAACTTCTTGCTTATCTCCTTGCTGGCAAAGCATGGAAAACTGAAAATTCCTTCACTTAGGATAAGTTCTACTTAGCAACAACTAAAATCATCGGTGTGTTATGAACATTAGCCCCAGACTAAATCCAAAACACAGGCTATACCTGCTACTTCTGTATGAAGAATGAAAAGCCTTGGGTTTATATTCTGGTATGAATTTTTTATCTATAAAATATTGCTGTCCAATCCTTCTTGTCTGATCAATTGTTTTCTCTTGCTGCATGTAAAGATTCAAAAGTGACTGTGTTTTAACAGCCCTTTTTGGTTTTTTTTCCATCATTTTACTTTCAGTAGTTCATCCACAGGTTTTGTTAGAGCAATCTATGAGCTCCACAAGCAATAGAGAGCAAAAAATCTATTCTTGGAGATGTTTGCTTTTCTTGAAATCTACCTTGTCTTTTTGCCTATAGTTTTTTGTCTGTAGTTATTAATTATAGTCAGGGCAACATTTTCAATGATTAATTGACTACTGTTTAAAACAATAAGGCTGCTTAATAAGCAAAACAGTTCAAACTTCTATATTTGTAAGAACTTCTCTAGTAAGAAAACTCCTACGCACACTAGCAATTTTGATGCTATAAAATGAGGAAAAATTTTCTCATAAATATGTGCTATTTAGACTAAAACTGCATGCTTCTAAGAGGCATCCACTCTGGTCTTGACACATTTTTAAACTCCTGATTAAAACCTAAACTTTATAATGTTCTTTAAAGAAAGAGAATTAAAAACATTAAAAGAGTTGGTCTTACTAATGCTGGCAGAAGGAGGCAAAAATTAGAGCTTTTTTTGTGACCACTTGCTTCCCAAGACCTTGGAAAAGAATAATAAAATTCAGATGAAAGAAGAATGTGATCAAATCAATTTTCTTAGTTTACACCATGGGATTAAATTCAAGCCACTGCATTAATGTGCAACCCTCAGTGTCTGTCCATCTCCAAGTTGTGGTATACTCCAGTCACTTTTTGGATATTGTAGACTTAACCTGCTTGCGTAAGAGATTAGTCATATTCTTACAATCTTTGACTTCCTGAGTGTCTAAATATATTATGAAGGTACTATAACATTTTTAAGATATTTCCTAGCCTTTGCAAACCCCCTCAGATATGTACAAATTTAAATAACCTGTAGGTAGTGCTTGCTTACACTGATTCAGTTCACCTGGCCAGACTTCAGCTTTTCTGTTTCCATGCCACAGCCTCCTCCCCTGGCACTTCTTTTATACCCGGATGCTTTCTTGGGATGGACCAACAGCATAAATGTTTTTTGCTAGCTGAAGGGAGACTTATACATTACCTGAGGCATAATGACTTTCTCCACTTTTGCCAAAACTAAGTACCTTAGCTGCAACATAGTTTATTTTTCACTGGAGTATGTGATCTTTTATTTTTGATTGTTTGAATTTCTTCCATCTCTTTCATCTTCCTTTGTTTGTTTTTTCCCTGGATAATTTATTTCACTGTCTTTCTGGTACTTTCATTTCTTAACTGGGATACAAATATAATGGTAGTTATAGTTGATATAAATATTTAAAATCAGGTTAAACTAGTTGTATCCTCTTACCTTCAAATGCTGTCACTCCTTGTTATGACTGTTTCTGTTGAACAAGCCTTGATGATGGTTAGCATGTCTGTGACTCTGTCTTTTGGTCCATTTTGCATCATTGCTTTTCTGATGTTGGAAGGGCACAAACTAAAAAAGTGTCTCAGTTTAATACCAGCTACCAACTAACCACCACACAGCTTCATGCTCTCACCCCTAGTGGAATATGGGAGAGAATGAGAAGAGTAAAAGTGAGAAAACTCATGGGTTGAGACAAAAAGCCTCTCATGGATTGAGGTAAAGGTCCTTTAAGTAAAGCAAAAGCTATGAAAGCAAAAATAAGGAAGTAAAATACTACTTCTCATCAGTAGGAAGGTGTTTAGCCCTGTCCAGGAAAGCAGGGATCTATCATATGTGATGCTTACTTGGAAGACAAAACACTGTAACTTCAAATGTTCTCCTCCCTTCCAGCCGCATCTCTTAGCTTTATATGCTGACTGTGACATCCTATAGTCTAGGTATCCCTTTGGCCAGTTGGGGTCTGCTATACTGCCTCTGTCCCCTCCCAACTTCTTGTGCTCCCCCTGCTCCCATCTTACTCACTGGTGGGGTGAGAAGCAGAAAAAGACCTAAGTAAAATATACCTGAATTATCAACACAGTTTCCAGCATAAGTTCAAAACATAGCCCCATAGCAGCTACTATGAAGAAAATGAACTGTACCCCAGCCAAAAACAGCACAAAGAGCTAGTACTCACAGGAAAGCATGAGGTTTTGTACTGATAGAAATATTTCTAGTATCTGCAACACAGTTAATAGCAAGTATTATACCACTTATTCTGAGATTTTCTTGTATGACTGTATGTCATCTTTAATGGCTCTCTCTATAATACAGAAAATGAAGGCACTAAGCATCTTGCATATTGCCTGACCTACATATTTCTTCACTAATGAAGCTGGCAGCTCTCTCCCAGGAATGTGACAGGGACATCATTTGTTTTCTTGAGTGCTTCTTGTAACTTCTCAGGATCTCATCATACTGTTCGGCAAACATAAACCAAAAAGGCAGCCTTTACTTCATGCTTTAGAAGTCTAATCAAAGATTAAACTAATCAAACTTGATACACTTTCATGGCCTCTAGCAGACTGGATCCTCCCATGGAAACACTAGGAGTAAAATTCCTGCCATAATGAAAAGCAGACCTTTACAGGAACAAGTGCTTCCACAGGTCTCGAAGTATAGCCTAGACATCTCTGTTAAATACAACAAGGAAGAAAAATTTGAAATGTACTGGTTTAAGGTTACTGCAGTCACATAGTTTGAATGTAAGAAAGCAAAAAACCTGCAGCTGATTGAGTTTAGCAATCCTTTATGAATCACTCTACTGGTTTACTGGGAAGCTGCGTGAATTTAACAGCAAGCATTTACATCCTTGTCTCCTGACAGGAGAACTTTTTGTAGACGATTGAAAGAAGTTATAAGTTGTATCACCATACAATAATTCCTCTCTTAGGAATATCCTTGGCATCATTTATGTTTGATTCCTGAAGCCAATCAAGGTGTAGAGAACAACAACAAAAATGTTCTTACAGCTGTAACTTTCTTTCTGTAAACTTTCAGGTCACCTGCAATATACTGTAGATGATACTGCTTGTCAATAAAATTGACTTAAACATCTTAAATCAAACCCACAATTAGACTAAAATTGGCATTTCTAATATATGGTAGTAACAGAATGGAAACCTTATTTTGTGAAACAATGATTTGTACTAATTTACAAATTAAACTTTTAGAGTGTTATAATTGGCCTACTAATGTACAGTTGTTAATACCTACAGCAAGCCAAGTTGATCTATTGTTAGGCAATAAAGCTCTTGGAAACAAATAGTGATAATAAATCAGAGTTTTGTAAGCTTTTTTTTTGTAGTTAAAGCCAGAGGATAGATCTTTAGGCATCTGAGAATATCACTTAAAGTGTTTTGTAGATATGATTTAGAGGATGGCAACATCAAGCTTTCTGCTGAGTATGGCAAAAAGAGGTGACCTTACTTGAATTTTTTGAAAGATCTGTATTTTGTGGCAAACTTTTGTTTAGTGAAAGCACTACACAAACAGCAAATTCCTTAAATACTTAGAGATTTTATCTGATGCTGTGTCTTGATTACCAACACTTTGTTGGTATCAACAATGTATTAAATTAATGACCTATTTAGTTATAAAAAATATACGAAGAAACTCTTTTTGTTAGATGTTCAGCAGAAAACTGTTACCAGTCTTAGCACTTAATATTGTTACACTTCACAGTGTCCATGTCTGACATCAAGGTCTTTCGATCCAAAAGTGATTATGGAGTTGTTAAACCTGTAAGCCCTGTGAAAGACTTATTCAGGTTCAAGCAAACAATTTTACTCTAGCAAGGCAATTGGGAAGAGAGGCTACTGAGGGCTTGGACAGACCTTGTAGGAGAAAAGTGATGGGCAGAGACTTGTGTATGCTAGAGGAAAAAATAGTTAATAATGAAGAGGAATGACTTTTTGTGTGTCAAATCTGTTATGTGAATTTCACAATTTTTGGGCAAGTAGTGGTGTTGTTTTTAAAGAAAGAAGAATCTATGTTTCATATCTGTGAATAAGAAGACTGTTACTGAGTGTCCTGGGTTTGGCCAGGTGTCGTGGATTTGGCCAGGATAGAATTAACTCTCGCCAGCTGCAGCTGGGGGCCGTGGCCAGGCTGTTCAATCCCACGTGACATCATGCTGGGGATAAAAGGGCAACAGCTGGGCCGGGGCAGGGCTGTAACCAGTGCAGTAACTGCAGTTCTGCTGTCGGACTGAGCGTTGGGCTGAGCGTGGTGAGTAGTTACATTGGGCATTGCTCCTTTTTTCTTTGTCCTTTGGCCACCACTGTAACTGCCTACTCATTGTGGGGTTCTATTAAACTGTCCTTATCTCAACCCAGAAAGTTCTACAGCTCTCTCTTGATTCTCCTCCCCACCCTGCTGAGTTGGGGAGGAGTAACTGGGTGGTTTGGTCATTGTTCAGTTAGGGCTAAACCACCACAGTCTTTTTTGGTGCCCAATGTGGGGCACGAAGGGTTGAGATAAAGACTGATCTGACAAAGAGTGTGTTGAAATTTGTAATACAACTTTCTCATAGTGTTTCTCATGTGTTCCCTGTGGTGCTCTTTATCACCTCAGGGAAAGTAATGAAAATGACTATTTTGCTATACTGGATTCTTTTAGCTTATGACACAATTATATCATTGGTTATGGGAGTTAGTTGGTATTTCTATGCAGCCTTGTGGTCATTCTCATACCTTGGGCTCTTCCTCTCAGAAGTAATCAGCAATGTAACCCAAGCTATGGAGAAGACGAGGATACTTTTTTCCTACCCTTTTACTTCCTTGTTCTCCTCTTGGCTGGCTAAAACATCTTCTGATAAATTCGGGTATTCTTGGGACATTCCAGTTATCCTGCTTTTACTGTTATGTCTCTTGAATGTGCTTCATATCTGGCTTAAGGTTGTAACATTCGTTAAAAGATTCACCCAAAGATCTGCCCCGAGGCTGCATAGTAATGGGTGGAATGGCATATGGGAGAATATGGGCAGGTACCTAGAGAATATATCACCAGGTATTGCAGCTAACCCAGCCTCAGTGACATGCACTGTGGCTACACAGACCCCAGAAACATGCAGCATGGCTACTCAAACCCAGGTGGCAGGCACTGCAGCCAAATCAGAAAAACAACTGTTACTCCTCTAAATGGAAACAGTCCTGCAAAGCTTGTTTTCCAAATGTTAGTTATGGGAGCAAAAAAGTTGAGTTTCAAAGCAGAAAAAAATCCCATGATTATGAGGATCTGACCATATTTAAACATATGAACTCTACAACTCTGTTTATATCAGTTGGAAGCATTTTGATATTTCAGACAGAAAAAAAAGATCAGTGCTTTCTTTTCAAAAAAGCATTGCAGTAATCTTCATAATGTTATTGTATTTTTTTCATCGCAATCAAGTGTAACATAATAAACATCCATGTTATTCAGACCAGTACTTTGGACATTGTATTTAAATTCTTCTCAATATTTTTTTTTTATTTTAATGCTCCTTGAAAAGTTTGCAAATGGCAATATTCCACTGTAGTCTATTCAGTTATGCTTCTCATACCAAAATAATTTTCAGCAATCTGACAAGTCCTGCTACAAATAACTGTAATTTTTAAGCTTCTTATATAACCTTGAAAATATGAATTACTTCTAGAAAAAGACCTTGATTCATCTAGTTAGATGCATTGTTAGTGAACAATGCCAAAGGTCCAATATCAAACAAAAAATAATAATCCTCACTTACAGCTGATAGAACATTGCCATACAAGAAGAATAAACTTTCTCTTCAATCCATCAAGATCGTAAGTTCTGTTAATAACTTCTTCCTGCTGTGTTGTTGCATTTCAACTTAAAAACTTTGGTGTTCTATATTCATATTATACCTAGCAGTGATTGATGTCAAAAAACCAAAAAAACACTGTAGTGAATTAATGCCAGCTTTTGGGATTTCTACATCCTATCATAGCTAAGCAGATGATATGCCTGTGTAGTTGACGCTCCCCTGGTGGATGGGTTATGATTTTATTGAAACAAATAGGATTTCATTTTGCAATTTAAATTGTGACTCTGAGTGCTAGCAAAAATCTTCCAAACTTTTTTATGAACTTTGAAGATAAATTACTGAGGAGGAGAAAATTTTAAGGGATACTATTCATTCCTAACAAAGAAGAAACAGATCTAGTAGAAGAGAAATTATTAGGAAATGGAAAAGTTCATACAGAGGCTCTGAAGCACTTGGTGTTAGGAGTCATGTGATGGAGGAGGAAGATTCAACAGGTTAGTCTAGAGCTTCTGAGGGACTTTAGTGCATCCAAATATTAGGGAAAAATAAGCCAAATATCCTGAAAAGTACCTTCAGAATTTGTTTATGGTCCAGCTGCCATTCCAGACAATACTGTGAAACCAGTTTCTGTTCCATATTGACAATTTTCTGTATTTTTCATCTGATTTTGATTTTTATGGACAACAGGCATCTGTCTGATCTCCCAGAATTTCTAGTCACAATACTGTGATGTCAGACTGTTGCATTGGCATGATAAAATTGTTGTAAGGCAATAATGGTACAAGAACACAGTAACTGTTGTTACGGATCTGACCAGTGGTCCATTACATCTGCTAGTCTCTTTAACAACAGCCCTTAGCACTGCTTTTAGAGTGCTATGAAAAAAGCTATGAGTAGAAATGAATAGAAGACCACTTGTAGTTAAGCCTAAAAATACTGGTTTATTCTTCTTGGAAATTATTCGATACATTTATTATGAATTTTGCTAAAGCACTTCTAATGTATGCTTTAATGGAAGAAATTAAGATTCTCTCTGCCTTGACCAGAACTGGACCTATGCAAGGCAGTAATGAGACTACTCCACAAATTTCTGTTCCAAAGCCAGAAAATACCAATGCTTTCCAGTAATATATCACAATAAATCTGAATTTCTAAGCCTTGGAGGTTTCCCTCTCCTATTGTGAAGGTCTTCATAACTGTTTCTTGATCATACTCACATGCCTTGGACTGCCAAAGCTCCTCTGTTTCTCCTTTGACTTTGAAACAGGGACAGAAAATTTCTGGGTGTTCTCTAATCCATGTGATCTTACAGGGTTGGCCTAATCCTGCTTTGAAATAAGGGATATCTGTAGTTTGGGCAGCCAGTAGCAATTACAGATAGATGACATCAACTTCAAGAATGATAAAGCAGAAGGAACAGAAGGGACTTGCAAAGAATTTGCTAGTGCATGTCTAAGCTAAAATGTGAATACATACAGAGTGTTCATCAGCTTTGAGGCAGATAAATCCTACTTGACCTGTATTTGCTTGCAGATTGAAATCCTGCTTGATCAATCTGATGGCCTTCTATGAGAGTATAACTGTCTGGCTAGATGAGGGAAGAGCAGTGGATATCATCTACTTTGGTTTCAGCAAGGCTTTTGACACTGTGTCCCGTAACATCCTCATCAGAAAGCTCAGGCAGTGTGGATTGGATGAGTGGACAGTGAGATGGATCGAGAGCTGGCTGAATGACAGAGCCCAGAGGGTGATGATCAATGGCACAGAATCGAGTTGGAGGCTTGTGGCCAGTGGAGTTCCACAGGGGTCGGTTCTGGGGCCAGTCTTGTTCAACGTGTTCATCAACGACCTGGATGAGGGGACAGAGTGTACCCTCAGCAAGTTCCCTGATCACAC
>WBNH01008009.1:0-60445 GCA_013401255.1 Urocolius indicus | reverse complement strand
GTGAGGCCTCATCTGGAGTCCTGTGTCCAGTTCTGGGTTCCCCAGCTCAAGAGGGACAGAGAACTTCTGGAGACAATCCAGTGCAGGGCCACCAAGATGATCAGGGGACTGGAACATCTTTCATACGAGAAAAGGCTGCAGGATCTAGGGCTACTCAATCTGGAGAAGAAAAGACTGACTAGGGACCCCATTAATACTCACAAGTATTTAAAAGGTGTATGTCAAGAGGATGGGGCAACACTTTTTTTGGTAGTGTCCAGTGATAGGACTAGGAGTAATGGACAAAAGCTGGAACACAAAAAGTTTCATTTAAATTTAAGGAAAAACTTCTTTACTGTTCAGATGAGGGAGCCCTGGCACAGGCTGTCCTGGGAGGGTGTGGAGTCTTCTTCTCTGGAGGTTTTCAAAACCTGCCTGAACGCATTCCTACTTGAACTGATCTAGGTGCACCTGCTTGAGCAGGGGGATTGAACTAGATGATCTTTAGATGTCCATTCTGTGATTCTATAAATGTTAGTAGAAAAGGGATGTAGGGACCTAGAGAGGGAGCTGGTTTACACCAATTTCATTGGGGGTTTTTTAATTGTTATTTTTAAAAATTTCAAGCAGGACTCAAAAGTGTGAGGGAAGATCCACACATTTAAAAGTAGAATTTATTCCACAAAATTTTAATTTTTATTCCACAAATGTTTCAAAGAAATTTTTTTTGAGGAACAAAACAGTTTGAAAATGGAGAGAGTAGAAGGAGCTATCAGCTGGTTGCAGCTGTTTGAAGTGACAGTTCAGTGGATTTACAAAAATAGCTGCTATGACTATATTGCTTGAGCCACAATAAAATGTAATAGAACTAGTGGTGTTCAGAGACTGACTAAAGTGAGTGGAATAGTAGCAACGCATCTAAAGCTGCAAAGGACTTGGAAATGGGGAAGTTACAGAAAAAGAAAATCAAGGAAAGTAAATGAAACCTTGACAGTTGATTTAAGACTGTCCCAACCATCTCAGCATTTAAGAGATACACATTCTAGTAGAGAGTAATTACTAAAATTTCAGTAATGTTCATGTGACTTTGTATTGTGAAGCATGTTTTTCACCTTGTATAATGGGGAGCAGCCAGGAGTATTTGTACTGGTATGAGGGATTGCTACAGGTACTTACCTCCAACGCAGCTATATGTTTCTATATGGAGAGATTACAGCGCTAGGTTTCTTAAGTCTAAGTCAAACAAAGGACTTATGTACAAGACTTGAGAAGTCTTCCCCTTTATTGTGATGTCATTCAGCAATGTGACCAACCACTGGCATCCCTGTAATTAATTACAAGTGACTGTGAGATTGAGATTGCAAGTAATGGCAGTGGATGTATTTTGAATAGATGGCACTGGCAACTCCTCTGCTTGGAACTGTTCACTTCTGGGAGTCTGAGGAGAAACTTCTTTACTGTAAGGGTGGTGGAACACTGGCACAGACTCCCCAGGGAGATTGTGGAGTCTCCTTCTCTGGAGGTTTTCAAAACCTGCCTAGATGTGTTCCTGTATGACCTAACTCTAGGTGGACCTGCTTCGGCAGGGGAATTGGACTAGATGATCTCTAGAGGTCCTTTTGAACCCCTACTATTCTGTGACTCTGTGATATGTTCTGTATGCTTGCATATGTTACAGAGTGGTCCAAAGAAACCAAGGAGACAATTCTGCCTTCTGATGTACTGCTAATACACAGCCAATAAGAGCCTTAAGAGTTTTCTTTTAAAATAAAAGCCATTACCTTATAAATCAGCGTGCCACAGTTGGAATTTTGAAGAAATCCTGTAATAAAAACACCACTCGTCTGTTCTAGGCTCATCCACTGTGATAAACACAGGATTCAACAAAAGTAGGGATGATGTGAAAGTGTTAATTTAAGCCAGGTGCATCTTGATTAAAGTCTAGTTTATTGTAGAATTGCTTCTGACAAAAGGGAAAAGTCTTTCAAAAGTATATGTGTAAATTAGTACCAGCTTATATGTAGGCGGGAGCATTCAAAGCACAGTTAATTACAGCTGTGTGCTGCCGCTCTGTGTTGTTTTCTTGATCACACTCCTGTGCTTTTGTTGGAAGCATTGCTGTAAAGTTAGATTTGACTGGAGCTGGACATGCAAGGAGGTGTTGTGCAGCTTGAGTGTTAGCCTGATAGCCTACATGCAGCAACTGACTACCAAATACACAGAAGTTGTTTAAAATTTCAGTGTTAACAAAACACTAACAATATACTAGGCTATATGTATACGTATACTATATGTATCTGCTCATCTTGCGTGACAGTTCCAGCCTCTTTGAGGGAAAATGCAGTCGGAGATGCTGCTGTATGGATTGTGGAGAAACTGTGGGAGAGGAGCCTGTGGGATCTGAAGAAACACTGCAAGAATTTCTGCAAATTTTCACCTTATGAAGTTAACTTCAGATTATATTCATGGAAAATGAGAAGCCTTGTTCAGATAGATTGTCAGTCCTAGTCTGTGCTAGGACAACACACTTCATTACAAAAATATAAGTATATTTATACAGCTCAACTTTAACTTGCTAGTATATAAGTGGTTTTGTATTAGTCTGGCTAAAACTTTCCTGTCATTGGTAGATACTCCATAAGCCATGAAGGCCAAATCTTTCAAACTGATTTTTACAAGTGAAAGGACGAAAGATACAAAATTACCTGTTGCTATGCCCTCTAATTACTTGCACCGTTTAATATCTGACAGCTAAAACTGGTTTTATAGTGTTATCTCTAGGGAGAAAGTATTTGTTGCTTTTACATGTCTCCAAAGCTCTCCTCTTCAAATACTTTCTTACCACTATTTTTTTTCCAAAAGTGTTTTCTTAGATTTGTAGTAACCTCTCTTCAGCACATGAGTTTTCATGTATTGTAGTTTTTCTTATTATTCTCTCTCTTTGGATGTGTGCCTGGTGAGCGCTGCATGCTGCAATTTTGTTGCTGCTCTGCTGTGTTGTTCTGTAGGTACCTCTTAGTCTCCTTTCTTTTGTAGCCCTTTCTTCTTCCGCCTCCCAAAAGCTGCACAATATGTATACACAGAAGTACTTCAGGCCAGATTTATTTATGAATTTGCTGGAAGTAGATATTTATGGGTATTCTCTGTTTGTTCTTTTGAGCAGCTGATGGCTGTTGCTGCTTTGGTTTAGAGCCACAGGAGTAAATGAGTCCATGAGTGAGTAACTACATGTCATCCTGAATACAGCAACCCTCATGTACTTCATCTACAAAAAAATTAGAAAACTGGAAACTGCATAATAGCAACCAGCAGGATAGCTGGGCCAATTCAAGACTTTGGTACCAAAAGGCTTTTGTAGCCATCTTCAATATATTCAAGTCTGTCTCTTCTGTTTCATTCCCAAATGTATTTGCCTCATAAAAAATGCAGAGATAAAATGACATAAATGTGTATAGAAAATATCACCTAGCAAAATCAACAGAGGAGAAAAACAATGTGTTTAAAAGAGAATTCTACCAGAACCAAACAAGGCTCTAAAAATAAAAGATACAGTAGTAATAGCACTAGAATTTGATAATCTGTTTAATTTAGAGTCCCTGTAGAGTGGTGCTGAATAGAAGTTCAGTAACTGCCTTAGTAGGAAGGATACAAAGCACACAGTTATACTTTGGAAAACTGAAATGCCTCATTGTCTTTTGACAACAGACATTTCTCTTTCTGATACCAGTTTTAAGTGTGTGAAAAGTTACCTTTCCAAAAACCCAAATATCAAAGCTTGAACCCAAACTCTGTTTGAATACCTTCTTTCCTAAACCTGTAATCATCCAGTGTTCATCATAGGATTTCGTTTTTATAAAACAGCTTGATATGTTTTGTGGTGATATTCCTGTTAAGTTCAAAGAAAAGCATTTGTCTAAAAAAACATCAGCAACTCCTTTTAAAAAATACTCTAATAATTGGGGTTTTAATACTGTGATCTTAAAAGTAAAATGACAAAAAAAGGAAACCAGATTTCAGACAGGGCTGCATGGCAGTAAGAGCTTAGGGAGGTGATGGCACAAAGTGTAACATGGGAGTTATCATGCACATTCTTGCTGTGGATTTATTTTTTCCTTGCCTTCTTCAAGCGCTTGGGAAAAATGCCACAAACAGGTCTTCATACTGGACTCTTTACATTTCTGATTTGACATCACTAGACAGCTCAAATAGTGAACTATTTATGGGCTTTTATTTTCTTTGTCTACCTATAACAATTACTATGATACTAAACTTGCCTTTAAATTGGGCTTTACAGACATTTCATGAAAGGTCAGAGCAGGCAGAAGAGCAGTTGCCCCTTGGGCCTCTCTGCTCAGAGCTGCACAGAGTGCTGGAGGTCCATGGAATCATAAGTGGGAATAGATACATCTTCTCAGCCTGGAGACCAAATTAATTGGGGTGAAATATAGAAAAGGAAGGAATTATCTTGCTACATCAGCATCTCGTCACAGTTGGAGGAGGAGTGTAGCTTGGTGAGATGGATTCCCTGTGGTGCTAGTAGGGGATGGAGATCTTTCTTCAGCATGTATCCTTTAGGCTTTCCTAAGCTGAGTCACATTGTCTGTTTCCTTCCAGCATGTTCTTCTTCTATAAACTGACTTTGTTTAAAGGCAATAGTTTAGTCACTTGTAAGTAGTGATATACTGGTTTTTTGAGAGTTACGTATTGTGTGATCCAGTTTTAACAGCTTCTAGAAGAATGTAGAAGAATAAATTAAAAACTTAGAAACTTTTGAACCCTTACAAAAATGAGTAAAAAAATGACATTTCATTTATGATAGCAGAACATACTGCTGCAACTTTCATATGGATGTTCGAGTGACACCAAATAAAGCAATGCTTTAGTCACTAGCATAAGGAAATTTTAGAGCATCAGGTGGGTTAATGCAAGGGAGAGCTCTTCTCCCTCTCCCTGTGGGCAACCTCTGTGAGGCTAAGGGGTTGCATTGAACATGGCATGCTGTGAAGGATGTTGGTTGTAATCACGGGAAACTACCAATCTAGAAGTACTGTAAACTTATTTTATTCTAGTTTGTAATACAATGTTGTGTTAATAATGTGTTGACAAATATTGCATTCTTATATTATTTTTCTGAAAGTATTCCATGTTTTAAGATGTAAATTTCAAATGTCATTTGATCCATAAGTCCTGTGACCTTTTTTAGAATTCAATGATACCAACAATTTTATTTCAAGATTTTTATTCCCCTAAATTGTAAGAGGAGAAACCCCCTATATATCTATACTTGCAGATTTGTCAGTATGTTATTGCTTCATCTCTGATGCAAAAAATAAACTCAGAACAACTGCTTTAGATGTGTTCTAGAATAACAATTTTCACTGTAAAATAAAGGTTAATTTCAAAAGGCACAATCTTTGAACAAGATTTTGCCTTCAAATTTTCATTTACAAAGTTTTTTCTATGCCTTCAAAATATATAGACACCACTCTCCTTCCTAATCCAGAAAGCTATCCCTATGTGACTGGCAATATTTTTTTGTCCATTGATATTTCTCATATATATGAAAGAATGGGCTTAGTTATTATCTGTGATTCAATCGGTTGTTTGAGAAAAGGTCCCAGCAATTACCAGGTCAGTAAGTTCATCTTTTCAGTTGCCTTCAAATGTTGTAGTTTTAAGTGCTTGTTTGAAGGTAAGAACTGTATTCCCTCACTGTGTGAACAGTATCATACTGTGAGATTTACAAGCAAGCAGCTTAATACCTTTCCCAGTATTGTCTTCAAGGTATTTCACTTCCTTTATTTTCCTTCCTTAGTAAATAAGGCTGCAAGTTTCGAATCTGAGTGCTTAAAATTAGGCTTTTAGATCTGCAGTTAGACTTTTAAATAGCAGTGTCCAGACTCTTAGAAGTGAAACTGTGTTGATTTTGGAAGCCTACAGAGGGTATTAGAATAAAAAGTTTAAGCAACTAGCTTTGGCATTGGTTTTAACTTCAGTTTTATAGATTGTACTGAGGTACTTCTGATAATGAGGAAGTAGATGGTCCCCTTCATACAGTGGCAAACTCAAAACTAAGTTGCTTACACATAAAGAATTGGAATCCTAATGTTCTTCTATGATCACTGAGTACAGTTGTCAGATCATAAATCCCCTTAATTTATTTTACATCTTAAAGTTATTCCATGCTTGAGTGTCAAAACTGGGTAAACTGCTGAGTATGTGAAATGAATTCTTTATTCTCTTTAATAATGAGATTTGAATGATTCAAATTTGAAACCTAAAAAAATGTTTTTCACCTTATAAAATATCTGTTTCACCTCTTTCCCAAGATTGCATTACTTAGAAAGTCATGGCCAGTTTTTCTGTGCTACTGCCCTTTTGCAATGCTTACCCAGTCCCCAGAGATACCCAGAATAAAGTGACTGTGTAGTGTCAGATCCTAACAGCAGGGCTGGATAGTGCTCCTGCAGCCATGGGGCAGGAACATGTGTGCAGAGGTAATACAAGATGTCCTGTGATTAACTTCACTTCTGTAGACAAAGACTCAAGTTAGACAACTGTAACACTGCTCAGAAATAACTGGTTTGGAGCAGATAATTGGAGCCAGCCCTGTATATCTATAGCCACTCACACTAAGTAGTCCTGTGTTGCTTGTCCCTGCCAATCTTCTTTCTGAAGGTAAATTTATGGTTATGTTTGTCCATGCTGTGGCTGGGTCAAAATAATAAGCTTCTTTCATAAGCAAGCAAAACATTATTTCTTTATTAAGGAAGATTTCCAAAAGAATAATGTGGAGAAATTGGTGTAGCCATTGCACTTGAACATAATTGCAAACAAGTGCCTTTAATAACTGGTCAGTGTTTCATTTTGTCAGGTTAAACCTCACTTTGCTGTGCCAAAGTGGGATTGGCTCATTGCAGAAGGGACGAGACTCTTGCCAATCTATTTGAGTTCCAAAGCTGAAGTCACAAAAGCCCTTAGTGTTTATCCCATGTGAACTACCATTGCTGTTAGTTTATAGCCAAATCAAGATATGTGAATAAAAGTAATTGAACTTTCATAGACTGGTTTTTTTTTTGAATGAGTGCAATGTATATTAAAAATATCTAAATAACATCTACTGCTACTAAGATACTTAATCTGTCTTCATGCTTAACTTGTTTTTCATGGTAAGAGGGGTTATGCAACCACTGCCTCTGTGTCTTCCTATAACTCCTTCAGCTAATGATAAACGGTGCTGCTGAGCAAAATGAATAGCATTTGTATCTGTTGGGCACCTTTGTCAGATTCATTTCTGTTGATTTTGCAGTGCATCACTCGGTATAGGAGAGATGAGCATGACAGAGCTCTGGACCTCATAAGGCACCAAAGTTGATGAGAAATATATAATTTGGAAACCAGACTGAATTAGTTCCATGATTCACTGGATTGCTTGTTCCAGTTTAGGAAATTGAGGGATCATAGCAGTAAGGTTGGTTGGACTGGTTGGACTTTTCAAGTCCTAGTTGGACTTGAAAAAAGTTTCTGTTGCCGAGCTGAAGGGGAAACTAGGTTTTTTGCCTCTGTTCTTTCCTCTTACATCTGGTTAACATTGTCTCTAATATCTCAAAATTAAGCTGCTATTTAAAAAAAAAAAATCCACAAAAAAAACCCCCAAAACAAAACAAAAAAGAGTTTTAGGAATACTTTCTGTAGACTGATATCCATGGAAAAAAAAGTTCTTTTTGAAGCAGTCAATAATCCTACAGGAAGGGATGATTCATTTGATGTCTTCTACCTAAAATATCAATAGTTTGTTAACAATCTCTTTCACCAAAAACCATTAAGCATATAAAGAAGCCTTAGGAAAAGGAGGGAGGTTCTTGCACTGAGACATAATTGCTCAAAAGGTTGGTGACAGACAGGGGATGAGTGCTTGGTTGCTGCAACAGATGGGATTAGCCAGGTGCTGTCCCATGGATTGTGAGATGTTCATAAACATGTATAAAATGGACTTGAAAAGAGGGAGAGCAGTGAGGTGACTAAGTTTGGTGTTGATATACAATTATTCGAGGTAGTGAGGATGAAGGCAGACTGTGAAGAATTACACAAGGATCTGAAGAGACTGTGTGACGAGGCAATAAAATAGTAGATGAAATTCAGTGTAGATAAATGTGAAGTGATGCATGTGGGGAAAAACAATCCTAGCTTCACATACAAAATGATTGGCTCTGAGCTGTCTGTTGCCACTCAGGAGTGAGACCTTGGGTTATGATGGATAGTTCCATGAAAATATCAGCCCATGCTCAACAGCAGCCTAAAAAGCAAATAAAATTTTAGGAATTATGAAGAAAGGATCAGAGAACAAAACAGATAACATCATTATGCTGCCACATAAATCTGTGGTTCACCTGTGCCTTGGATACTCCCTGTAGGTCTGACGCACTTGTCTCAATGAGGATGCCTTAGGACAAGGAAGATTCAGAAGAGAGAAAAGAGGATGTATGCAAAGGTCTGAGTAGATTAGGACTCTGGTCTGGGCAAAAGTCAGTTGCAGGTGGTAACAGAGGTTGATGAAACTGTGAATGAGTGGAGAGGGATAGATCTTTCATTGCTTCTTTCAGCACAAAAGTTATGGGCCATTGAATGAAACTTATAGAAAACTGGTTCAGAACAGGGAGAGGAATCTTTTTCAGGAGTGAATAATGTACCCTGCCAAAAGTATGCAGAGGGTGTTGGGGAGACTAGGCAAATAGTTGGATGAAATGGAACCAGACTCTTCTCAGTGATGTCCAAGGACAGGACAAGGGGCAATAGGTACAAGCTGGAACACAAGAGGTTGCAAAGAAACGCAAGGAGAAACTTCTTCACTGTGAGGGTGATGGGGCACTGGAACAGGCTGCCCAGATAGGTTGTGGAGTCGTCTTCTCTGGAGACATTTAAAACCCACCTGGATGAGTTCCTGTGTGACCTACTTTAGGTGGTCCTGCTCTGCAGAAACCACAAGTTCAAGAAATCTGAAAAAACGCTGGAGAGTGGAAGAACTTTATGTTTGAAAGACCATATATCTTTGTCTTGTACTTTTCTCTGTGTTCACTTCCGGTCTCTATTTGAGACTGATAAGTGGATTTCAGGAGATCAGACTCTACAAACTGACTATTTGAGCCCTGTCAGAAATCTATAAAGGGTATGCATTCAGGGAATTCTTACATCAATTGCATAACACTAGGACTTTGATCTCTCTTTGTACAATATTAAGTGTGAAGATTGCTACAGAATAAAGGAGCGTGACTTTGATAACACAACAAGCCTGTTGTTCCAGTCTTACGTATGATGATCACATTAATGTGTCAAAAAATACTTACGGTGCAAGTTCAAATGTGATTGATCCTGGAATCTTTGAGCATATGGTAGTTGTAGGAAATGTATACCGTGTGAGCTTGAGTCTTATGATGTGTATACCTTGTGAATTTGAGTAGCATTCAAGGACATTAGGTAGCTTTTGAAGTTATGCATGAAGGTATTCACAGGTGCAAATCAAAGATTTTGGTTAGAGTCTCCTCTAGATGTATAAAGTTTGGGAAGAAAAAAATCCTTCTTCCTACATTTAAACTTTTTCTAAAGCTATCTCTCTATTTGTATTTACTGCATGTATTACCGCATATAAGCATTCATTTCACTATATAGTTATTCAATTAGAGAAATTAAATACTGCTCAATCAATTTCAGTAAATGGAATACAATGTAAGAATTGTGGATCAAGTACTCATTTTTTTACCTGTCTCCTAAGGAGCACGCTGATTTACTTGAATCGTACTGCTGGGTGCTGATTTACTAGAGCAGTGCTGCTTGGGAATGAAGCAAAATCTGTTATGAATGATGACAAGAAAATAGTATAAGATGTATTGAAAATATGACAATGCAAATTCAAGGAAGATATAGAGGGATCAAAGGGAAATGCTTTAAACAGGCTTTAAGTTGAAAGAGGCCGATTTAGATTTTTAAAAGTTCTTTGCTGTGAGAGTGGTGAGGCACTGGAACAGGTTGTCCAGAGAGGCTGTGGATGCCTTGTCCCTGGAAGCATTCAAGGTCAGATTGGATTGGGTTTTGAGCAGACTTGTCTAGTGGATGGTGTCCCTGCCCATGGCAGAGGAGTTGGAATTGGATGATCTAACCCAAACCATTCTATGATTCTCTGAATGTGTGCAACAGCTAAGTGTATAAAGCTTGTGAAACAGTAACTGAAATGAGTAGGTTCTTGAATTCCTCTACTAGTTTTTGGAATACTACACATTTCTTGTCTTCCATTCACCAAGTCAGAATGTTTCTGCTGAATAAAATAGATAGATAAATACTGAATTTCATCTTTCTCCTGAGTTTGATTGATGTCAAAATGATAAAATTGAAATTCATGCTGTTCATCTCAGATGTAGGAAGTGGATGTTAGATGTGTATGGGGAGAGGAAAGGGCTGAACCTGATGCAAAAATGGTCAATTGCTAAAAGCCTTTAAAAATAAACTGCCAATTGCTGCTGTAGTAGGTTCCATCTATTCTAACATGCCATAAGTTGACATTTGAAGGAAAACATAACTGACTAAACGTCAGCCAACACAGAGAAGTAGTCATGAGAACTTTAGTTGATTTAAAAGTCCTGAATCTGACTGATGGAAAGACAAGGAAGGGCTTTGGTTCTACAGCCTCTCTGGGGGCCATTTCCGCTACTTTGCTTTCACAGTGAAGGATTTTTTTTCCACATGTTGAATTGGAGTTTTGCTTGTTAAAAGCTGTGGCCAGTGCCTGGAGAGGACAGATGTGTAGCAAATGTAATTACAAGAATGAGCAGGCATTCCTACTTGGGAGGTAAACAAGTTTCACCTTTTGTTTTTGTAATGGAAAGACTTAAACTTGCAGTGGAATGCCTTGCCTAAACTTACTAATTCATGTCCATCTCCATGTGTACTATACCCGTGCCAAGTACTCTTTGTGAACTGGTTGGTAACATAATAAGTAATCTGTTCCAACTAGCAAGTTATGGTCTCCCTGAAAAGTGCTGACCTCTCACGTAATATCCCTCTTGCTCTGAACTGTTGGTGCAGATGGTTGCCTCAGTGACAGTCTGGCTTGTGCCTTGCAGTTGTGAACTGCAAGAACCAAAGCTGTAACAAATATGCAAAAGACTTGTGTTGCACTATGAATGATTCAACGAAATTGTGTCATATGAATTAAACTGCTTTCTCTCACCTACTAAGACTGAGGACAGAATGATTTTCAGGAACAGTTTAAACGTCCCAATCATCTTGTAGGGTAACTGAGCAAGAATCCATGCTGAGTTACTCATGTTATGTTTTTCTATACCTATTCCTTGATCAAACATTTTATGTCTGTCTTCAAAGGAAACTGTAAGATGAGGAACTCAGCATACAGTGGGGACAGAGGAGCTATAAAATAAGACACGTTATTCATATATTATCAGGATATTTTCTTTAGCACAATAAAATATTCTTACTATGTATTTAAAAAAGACAGAAAAACTAAACACAAACTACCCTAAGTATAGGTATTACAGGGAGAGCAGATGAAGTATTTTCAATACAGGGTCTTCTTTTAAACATATGTCCATAAGCCTGCATTATGCAGCCAGAGGTGTAATGATCTGTTTAAATATTCTTCTAGAATATTGATATAGAGCTATAGCTTAGCAGTGTCTTGAAATACATCAAGAATGTGCATTTATTTTAAAAATATATTCTTAATACCACATAATGTTGCAAAGCTAGGTATTGGGTTCAAGCAACAGATGATTTTTGATATCTGATGAATCTCAGGTTTAGAAGATGTAGAAACTAGCCTGCTCTAACACCGTTTTCATGTTAGTATGCCTATAAAAACTTTCTTAAAATTTGAAAATGGTGGCAAATATTAGTATAAAGTCAGTACATGTGCCATTCATACCAGATACTGCTACTGCTCAGTATATGCTTATGAAAGAAAATGTTATGTAAAATATTTTGTTTCATCTCAGAGAAAGCAAAACTCTGGCATTAACCAGAAAATTTATTGTGTGTAAATGTGTTTGCAACAGCCATTTTTCACATAGTTTTGCAACTCTTTAGCAATTGTCAATGTCTCCTTCTCTGGAGACATTCAGAACCCACCTGGACGAGTTCCTGTGTGACTTCCTCTAGGTGGTCCTGACCTAGCAGAGGGATTGGACTAGATGATCTTTCAAGGTCCTTTCCAACACTTAAGATTCTGTGATTCTGTATGATTCTTCAAAAAACCTGCCAAAAGTTTTCCTATGACCTTTACTGTCTCCTATTACTCATTTTATTTTGATCAGAGTGAAAGGGAAAATCCAACAGCTTTCCACCTGTAGGAATCTGTTTGTTTTTTCTAGTTTTACATCTATTTAATGAGTTTATTTATTTATGACTTTTTAGAATGCCAACATAAACTCCTTCGTGCCATGTTCCATTTGATTGCTTGTATTTGATGACGTAATCAGGATAATGTGACCACATGGGTCTAAGTTTTAATGTGCCGATCAACCACACTGACATGGCTACATTTTGTCTTTCTTTTTCGAAAAGTTTTATGTTTTTGGCAGGTTATTGGAAATATTGCAGAATTCTAATATTTTCTAGCAAGTTATAAAACAGTAAACTTGCTGTTGTTGCTTTCCAGCCTAATCTGCTACACAGGATGCGGTGTTTCTGCAAGTCCGAACACCTCTATTCACTTGTTTATCAAAGATCTTTAATTAATTCACAGTGTTTGCTACTATAGGAATAGAATCAAACAATTTAATTTAACATTTCTGTTGAGTTCTTGGTGATATCTGATCTGGCTAAACAAATAGAATCCTTTTTGTTTTTACACAAATTAATCGTAAATATTTAGTGTGCTTTGCAAAGCAAAATTTGAATGCTTCACATCTTGATTTCATGCTTCCTATTTTTCTTAGAATCAAGGATAAGAAATAGGGCCAGTAGAGAAAGATACACTAAATTATTTAAGTATCTATAGGGGAAAAGGTTAACAGCTGTAACAGGGGTCTGTTGCCTGCTTAAGCACTTCCCAGCAGAGATATCTGATATGTGTTGAACCACTGTAATTAGCTGATGGAAAGTTTTCAACTGGAGTCGTAGAAAGCACTAAGAGTGAAGAGATTTGCACAGAGGTGGCTCATCCTGCACCTGATTTTAGGACCTCAAAGTGCGACATCTTCAGAGCTACTGAGTCATGGTCATGCTGTTCTTCTCTGTGGCTCTGCATTATTTTATATGGATACATGTACCCAGTTGTCTTTCTACATATGCTCCTAGAATAACAGATTTTTCAAACCCTCAAATATAAGCTCATCTCACAAAGGAATTACCACTGGGATATTGAACGATTCTGAGATGGCTTTTTTTGCTACTGAAGATAACGAAGGTAAACATTTTCAGAAGCTTCTCTTTCCCTTGTTACTTTCTCACTTTCTGTTAGAAATAGGTGCAGATTTCAAGACAGAATTTAGACCAACTTAACTGGAAATCTGGTGGACTTGACATCAGATAGGAATTGTTAGCTCAAGACAGTACTATTCTGAATACTGGTTTTAGTTCAATCAGGAGTTAGATATTCCCACCTGATGGTTCCTTACTACCTTTTTGCAGTGCCAGAAGATAGCAACTAGTGTTAACAGAAAGAATTCTGATGTACTAACACATCTTGAATTGTCCACTGCACTGTACTACAGATGGTGATTTGAATTTGGGACTTAAATTGTTTTGTTATAAATGTAATCCTATTCAGACTTCAAAATTTTCATTCTGAAGTTTGGAAACGTCACATAGCTCTGAATAAAGCAAAAAGAGATAAGCAAACTATATAACTGAAAGAATAAATGTGATAAATATTCATTTTCTTTATTTGTTTAGTATTTAGGACCATTACTCTTCAGTAATCAAAGATTTTTCTGTGTTTTTCCCAGTGGAAAAAGTAACAGCTTGACCAGACTCTGCCTTATTTTATCAATGTATTTCACTGTACAATTCATGCAACAGCGCTTTAGTTTCTCACTTCTCCCTGCTGAATAAGGACAACATGGATATGCTCACTCTCTTGAGCCCTAGAAGAAATATTTCTAAAACATCGAGAGTATCCTCAGTCAGTCTTTTAATCAGTTAAAGCTCTGAAATACTAAGCTCGTACCTACCCTTGTAGAAAGATGCCTCTAAACGAAAGATAATTTTACATATTACTATATAGACCTGACATGTTTTGTACATTTGCCTTGTTGCAACATTCTGTTGCAGATTATGGGAAAAAAATCACAGCTCAAACTGTAAAAAGCTGAGTTATCTTGTGTTCTTTAGATGATTCTATTGAGTGACAAAAGCTTACTAACAGATATAGAGCTGTTTTATTGGGCCAATTCTATACTCACAGAACTCATAACATTTCTACTCTAGCTACTGTCTCAGGAAAGTTAAGAAACAAGAAAAAAGTTTCCTAGATCTCTTGTACATCCCTGCAGAAATAAAATTAAACTTGTCACAGTTACATTGTAGTGGAACCTAGATGATGTATCTGAAAGTGGAAATACTAAAGAGAAATATTAATACACCATTTTTCCTTCTTACCTTTTCTCTTCTGCAGTCCCTTAAATGCAAAACAAATAACATTAAAATAATTCTTTTACAAACAAAAGACTTCAGGAACTGGGAGCATAACTGGGAGATCTGTTAGTGGCATAGCTTCAGTCATTTAAAAAAAAACCAAACAACAAACTAAAGACCAGCTGTTTTCTGCCTCTAGGAATTACAAAAGATCTCTTGCCTTCTCTCAGTTTAGTTCTGATTTACTTTCTTCCTGCATGGGTTGATGAATAAGGTAAAAGAATCTTACTTGGAAAATGAATTCATGAACCTGACTCTTTTATGAAGTATGAATCCAAATTTTGGTCTGATCTGTCACTTGAGTATTGCTGCATATTGGTATAGAAGACACCTGAGAACTTACTGATGCTGACCCATTAGGAAATATACTGTGAGATCTGTGTGTGCATGGAGAGAGCCTTTCTGATTAATAGTCCTGCCATGAGTGTGACATTTCTGTGCTGCTGTGTAACTTTTTCGGGATGCTAGACACTTATGTTTAATGATATTTGCCATTTCAACTGGAAGAAAAAAAAATGAGATGATGTTAAATTGCTCTTCGCAGAGTGTGTACTGTAAAAAGGGAAATGAAACATTAATTCAGTTGGTTTTGTCTTTTGTGTGTGCCTTCAAAGGGAGGGCTCTGGCTTTAACCCACTAGTCTGCATGTGGGCAGATCTGCTGACCCAGCTGTGCCCAATGTGGGAGGAGACTATCTCTCTTCTGTGTGTGTATACAGACTCAGGATATTCGTGGACAATCATGGCACCTTTTCATGTCAGAAGAATCTTCTCAAAAGTTTAGAAAACACTCTCCAAAAACCTGAGAACCAGACAAACTCTGACCTCAAAAATCAGGCAACTAAGTTTAAGGACTTCTCATGCTCTTCACCCAAAACGTTATTATTATCCATTACTGCTTTGACAGTCTTAGGCGTCGAAAAAGATCGTTTTGAAAAGGATATCTTTAAAACGGAAAAAATTACACTGTTTTCACATTACTGCGAAAATGACGCAGTGTTGGAGGGCGATGGAAACAGCTCAGTGGCGTGACTGCCACCTACTGCTCACTACTCCCGGCTTCGGCAGCCTGAGGCAAGGAGAAGTGTGTGGTCAAACGTCAAGAAAAAAAAAAAAACAACAAAACCACTTACACAGTTTTGAACTAGACGAAGACTACAACTGAATTTCCAAATATCATATGTTGGTTGCCAAGCTATACATTTCCAATGTAAGAGATGCTGAAGAACTTGAGATGTAAACACTTGATTTTGAAGGCTTTTGGACTTTAGATGGTGAATATAGGTTTGGATTGTAATTTAGAAGTTTTCTAGTGGAGGTTGTTAGCTAACTCTCTTTTCAGGCAAGCATTAATTCCAGGTTAAAGGTAAAATACAGGGGCTGCCTACCAAATACTTCACTAGAGGCCTCATCCTGCATCACACAGAACTGTCTTCTCTAGTGGTGGCTTTTGTGGGGACCTGGAACTTCTCACCATCAGATTCTTGTGTAGTCTTGAAATCCTGAGAATCTCATAGCATAGTTCAGACCCTTGTCATGACAACATTTCTGGAGAAAAAAACCCACAAAACAAAACAACTTCCCCCCCACCCCAAATCCTTTTTTAGTAGCTATAATCTACAGCCTTATCTGTTACTTTAGGGACTGCTCAGAGCTGTTGCTGTCACTTGGTGCCCTATTGTCTCGTGCCCTATAGTAATTATAACACATATTGCCCTAAAAACACTGGAAGCGTGCACATATTAATGACAAACATGAGGAGCAAACTGTATTGCTACATTAGTCTTTAGTAATGAGGTCAGAATAAGAGGAGCAATAAAGATTCTTCAGAAGAATTGTAAACATGATCACCGTACACTACATATAGGGAAGATTTTTGTGTAATAGTCTTGCTGATAGCACAGCTTGTTACCTTTAAGGTTTCCTTTATAACATCCCATTTCACACCTTAAATGTCAGTGCTGGGAGATGGGTTTAGTTCCTACAAAAGCCTTTCACTCTGCCCAGAAAAAACCCAGAGCTCGGCCTCCCTGTGTTTACAATGCCGGAGGAAAGCAAAGGACATCTAAACCACTGCTCCAAAAAATTCTATCAGAGCCCTATAAGCTATTCTAGGAAAAAAGAAAAACTGATTTAATACTTCCAAAAGAATTAATCATTAGGGTGTCATCCATGGAGAAAAAACGGTAGTTTCTTTGCAGGACTAATATCACCCAACTCAGTAACAGAAAAATAAATCCTGTGATTTAGGTGACCAGTGAAATCATGCAAATAATGAAAAAAATGCATCCATGTGGAGTGAGCTACTTATATGTTATTTTTTGAGCTTAAAATTACTTTAAATAGATTTCTCACAGAGAATGTCAATGACCCAGCACCTTTCGAATCGTTACGATCCATATGTGGGCTTTTCAGGAACACAAAAATGTAAATAATGTATTTGTTGAATTTAGCTCAATGAGTAACTCAGCTAGCTATACCTGTAACTTTGGGAAAGGATTATCTTTGATTTGTTTGTCTGGAGCCTATCTAAAGATAAATGTTGTTTTTAGAGATTAAGAGGAAATATTTTTTGATTTGGTAACATCAATTTGCCCATTAAAAAATCCCCAACAAACTCACTCTGAGATGAAAAGTAAGAAAATTCAGTGACCTTTAAAATCTCATTTGGATAAATAATCCTTATAGAAGCTTAACTGTCCTGATAAATTTTAAAGATGATACTACGAGACTCCTATGAAACAAAAGTATTTTAACCTTCCAGCCTTACTCTCAAGAAAGCTCTATAGTGTACACAATGCAAACAAACTATTAATTGTTTAAAGTATTTTCTTACTTATAAAATTATAACATAAGTGAATTAAATCCAGCTAATAAAATATTATCAAATAATGTTTGGCAATATTGAACTGTTGATTGTTTTATTGTACCTAAAGCTGTGCTAGACATCTCACAGCCCGGATAAATGAAATAATGCAAAGAGTTGACCACTTAATTTCACATATGACAAAATGAGAAGACAAATCACAGATCAGATCATAAAACAGTGGGCTTGGTGAGCTAAAGGATTAGAAAAGGTTATATTAATAAGTTCATATGATTATTTGGCAAGATCAGTCCACAGAGTGATTGAACATTCTGGGGCACAAATAATTAAAAAAACCCAAACAACCCGAAGTGTGACCGAGTCTCTCCCTGCAACATGACAGAGGGATGCATTTCAAAGGGCGTTTTGTGGCCTGTCAAGTCTATTCAAGAGGGTGATGTGTACTTAGATGCAGTGTATGTCTGAACAAGAGCTTTGTCTGCAAGGAAGCTTGAAGGATTGGGTCCTTTTCCATCATGTGAGCCACCGTTGTAAAAAGTTATTGGATTGAATTCAGGGCTGGCTGTACTACTCAGGAGTGAATTATACATTTCATCCCAAACCAGTGCCAATGAATCCTTTGCATCTGAATTACCAAGAGGTAGTATAACAGCAAAACTGACATATACTTGATAGCTGTAACCTTATTTACATTGACAGAACTCATCACATTGTAAAGTAGTATTAATAACATGTTAATTAAACTACTAAATGCCGTCAGCCATTAAAACTATCAGTTGCTGCTGCAGTCCACTGATACAATATTTCCTGAAACCTACGGGAAGAGTTTTGCTTAAAATATTGTTAAAGAAACTGAAAGAATGAAATTAAGTTGACCTTTTGATAGATGTCTGTTTATTGATTTAAATTCACCATTTTGTGAACAACGTCGAAGAGGTCTGTTAGAATAGAAGCATGTATAATAACATGAGCTAAACAATTTTTATTTCTTTGTGTGTCATTATGGAGAGATTGAAGCAAGCTTCTCCTAAGTGTAGTGATGCAAAAAAAATAATAGTACCCAGTCTAGATGTGAAAAAGCAGAGGAAAACAAGAGCTTCATATTAAAGTGCCTTCTAGGTAGCTGACATGACGCATCTAGTCAGATGTAAATAATGACAGACGGAAACTATCATGAGGTCTGTGAAGCATCAACATGCTGCCATCATTTTCTTTCTAACCTTGCCTTGCTAGCAGCTCTCAGACTTACAGGCTGAGAGATCATTTAAAAAGCAAATCCTAATGATGCTGCCCACTGTAACAACAGCCAGTGAGATTGGCATCAATTTAGCTCGGTTTGGGAACTCAGGCTAGCAGCCATTGCTGGCTCCTGACACGCCAAATGGGCGCTGTCCCTCCCTCCCTCCCCAGCTCCCTGCAGCTCCCTATGAATCTCACTGAAAATGATCCACCTGTATGGACAAAGGGGAGAGCAGCCGCTGCCCCTTCACCTGCCTCTCAGCAGATAAGCCCTTCAATGATTTCCATTATTGGATTTGGATTCTTTGGGTGCAGATGCCTAGGATATGGTTTTTTTTGCTGTATACATTCGATGTGTTATGCATACCTAGGAAAAGAGAGGAAGTAACATGCTGGTGTCCATGTAGCTTCAGCCGAGCAGTGTTATGGTTCAGATAAACACATCTGTACATGGCTGCCATAATCAATGTGGAATGGCAAAGCAATTTTGCAGATGCAACTCAGGAAAAGAAGGTGAAACAAAAAACCTCACAATGGTTGTCTGTTTTGTCCAGCTCAGTAGACTCTATTAATCAAAACAGCCTACAACAAAATAGTTGCACATTTTATTTAAGCCAGTGACTTCATTGCAAGCCACTGGGAAACTAAGCTGATGTGCAATAATGCAGTGGCATTATCACTTTGCAAATCAGTATGTGGCTTTGCTTGGGTGCTAACAGGGCACAAGGGCTCAGAGATAGACAGATGACAACATGAAAAAACAAGTAGATCAGACTGCTTGTTTTTGATTGTAAACATTATTTTCATATACAGCAATGAATTCCATCCTGTTTGGTAAGCCTGACCTCAGGCTGTATAACTGTATTTCCATTGTTTGTATGTAAATTAAAACATGACAAAAAAAAAAAAAAATCCCTCCCAACCCTCCCTATCAGAAGGCTATTTACGCTTCACAGATCTTTCCAGTACTTTAAGCACAACTAAGCAGCTACCTCAGGTAAAAAAGATGCTATTTTTCCAAGGAGGCATTTAAAAAGATTTCCCAGCACACTTCTGAATGTTCTAAATACTAATGCAGAATTCGTGACTCTCAAAGTAAATAGATGGCACTTAATTATGCTGGTGATGTCAGGTATTGTATAGGTTGATTTTCCCAAGGCATAAATGAAAAATGTACTATTTGGTCTTAAATTTAGACTTAATAAATAGCTAATTTAGGATCTTGTTCTATATGCAAGGATATAATCACAAGGCATTCATTTTTAAAAGGTTTCATTTATTCTTGTGAGCTTAATTATTGCAAGGAAACCATGAGCAATTTGTTTTTTTACCAGTGTCTGATTTCTGAGAATGGTTATTAAATATTAAATGGATGCATAATTCAGGCAATTAAGAAAGTAATCACACAAAGTAATGTAATGGAAGTTAATTATTACTGCATAAGCAAATAGTTCATTAATGCTAGTAGTTGCTATGGCTGCATTCTTAATACATGCAGAACTGAAGCATGAATCCTCTGTGTATTCGAAGGTACCAGAAGTATGGTACTGCAGAAAGAGTGCTCCTAATGAAAGGCATGGGCAAATAAGGTTATATTGACCCCTGACTTGTCTGAATGCTGCAGGATCATCGTTACTTAGGAGAATTTTATCAAAACCATGGCTGCTTTAGGTGCTTATAATCTCATCTGTTTGTAATACTGACTGTAGCTTAAATCAAGGAAGAACTTGGGGAATTCAGCTGGTTATAAATAAATAAATAAATTGCCAATCCTGTTTCCCCTGTTAAAATCCTACCCAGTGGTGCTCCTCTTGTTAAAAGGCTGTAAAATCATTATAAGTAACTTAAAAGGATTGTATGGTTTTTCAGTACAAAAGCATAGTAGCTGACAACCATACTTGTTAGATTTTGTTCTTCAACGATAGCAAGATCTGGCATTTCTTTGCTAACATTATTTTCTTAAAGCATAGCACTTTGTAAAGACTATTTTAAGCCAAGAGATACTCGTGTAGCTACATTCCATCTATCAGGCTGTGATGCAGTAATATTAACCTTAGCACTATGCAGTTCAGCCTGGGATGGGAAGATCTGTGACTGAGATATGAATGGTGCAAAATCATACCAACATTCTCATTGCAACCTTTAAAGGTGTGAAGACAAGATGGTCAGTTCCTGCATTCTGTGATTTTAGAGATAAATAGACTGTTACTTGTCGATTTTAGGCTATATGTTATCATTTTAAAAGGGGAAGAAAAGAATAAGACTACAATTACCTTGCTGGACAAGCCCTGCAAGTCATCAAATGCCTAGTTCTGCTAACTACTGGTTCTTGCCTATTCGTTACTCAAAATACAGCCATGTAACATAAAAGGAGGTGGATTTTGTCAGTAGCTCTGCAAAAAGTAAGATTGGATTAGTTGGGTTAAAGACTGCTCTGATCTCCCTGGGAAGTCTGTAGCCCCAAAGGACCATTTAGTAATGGTGAGGACACTAAGGTTCATAATTTTCAGACATCTACTCTCCTCATTTCAGTGCATCCTGTAAGAAAGGAGAATGTAGGAGCTAGATGTTTCACGATTTGCACTTGCTGAATTTTCTGGAGAAATCTTCAAAGGGTTACTTTTTGTTGCTGATATATCTAGGACTTGAGTAGGCCAGGGAACAAAAGGGTTAAGGTGGGGAAAGCATTGTGATGACAGCTCAGAAATTGCATTCTGGTTTTCTCAATGAAGACCAATCAGCTAGAATACTCATGATGAATCTGGAAACAACTCTTGTAAACCTCTGTAACTGTCTAGGGTGGAAATGAGGTTAGACCTTTGGACTGAAAATGCACTCATGCACACACACATGCAAAACGACATTTCTTAATTTATTTTTAGGACCACTCATTCTATGAAAGTGCTCATTATTTTGAAATTTTTAATGCTGTTTCAGAATGAAAACAAATGTTGAAGTATAGGAAATTCCTGTGGGACAGAAATTGTGTTTTTACCAGTTCTAATAACCACCAACGCAACAGCATGAGCAGTCAATCAAACAGGAACTGAGCCAGCACAACCCCAGGAAAGTTTCTTTCATCCCTTCTTTATTTGAGAAGCAAACCCTTAGTCTTTTTGCAAGCCCTATTAAACGTACAGCTTTTGCAGAATGTCTGGGAAGGCATGAGATTCCGCTGCTTTGGGCTGAGTGTGAGGGAATAAGTACCAGACTCTCCCAAGTCCCACAAACAACACCTTGCTGTCTGAAACGTTCCACGTTGAGTGGCTCTCTTGGCAGTGGCAGTGGCACACAGGAGAGTGGCGAGCAAGGCAAACTTGAATAATAAATACATTATTTCAACCCTGCACTTGATGCAGTATAAGTGAAGTGTATTTCATGAACAGGATAAAACATGGACAGAAAGGTGTCATGAGGCTGTAAAAAAAGGCTATTCCACCTCATGTATTTTCTTGTAAATCAATGAATAGTGTGGGACCTTTGGTAGCTTATCCTAGAAATTGCTTAACTGGGATAGGCAAGCAAGACATCAGCGCACACAGCTTTCCAACCTTTGTCTGCTGGCTAGTTCTGCCTGTCAGCACCAGGACTCTGTCTGCTGTCTTTTTGGTGAGATTGTTCATCTAGTGTACACTTTTTTTGGTGACTGCATTGACAGTAGTTTTAGTTCTTATATGGACTGGCTATCCATAATTTTTGGCAAATGAATGACAAGTGAATGCTAAGTACACTTGTAGGTTTTACTTTAAATTACAACTTGCTTATTATATGTGTATTATTATATACAGAGAGATATACAAAAATGTTTTTCTTTTAAAATTTCAATGAGACCAATAAAAAGTAAAGATTTCTAGAATTGAGTGCACAAATGGCAAATG
The DNA here is from genome assembly GCA_013401255.1 of Urocolius indicus. Taxonomy (NCBI): domain Eukaryota; kingdom Metazoa; phylum Chordata; class Aves; order Coliiformes; family Coliidae; genus Urocolius; species Urocolius indicus. The sequence goes on along the minus strand of WBNH01008009.1, from coordinate 37,880 downwards.
TCCAATAAAACTATGATTCTCTGGAAGAACTCAATATACCTTCAAAATAACTAGTTCTGAATTCAAAATTTATTGATATAATCTCCTTAGTGGTAATCTTCTAATATACTCTATTTTTGTAATCAAACAGTTGTAATTTATTTCTTATTGAAATTTATATACTTGTGTTCTGTGCTGCAGAAATAATTCTCAAAACTTTCATTTAACTGCAATATTGACCATATATAAAAAAAAACCAACAAAAAAGGTCTTTTTTGCAAAATAATCAAGCAAAAATATTTTCAAATATTGACTTTATTTTTAAACCACATTGTTGTAGTTCTAAGTTCTGATTTAATATGAATAACTAGTGAATATTTTATTTTCACTTAACATGGCAAAAATGACCTGTGTGTGAACAGGCTAGTGAGCCAGGGCACCTACCTGAGCTCATAATCTTACCTCTCTAGCTGGGAAAACATTCCAATAAAATAAATACTGGTAATGCTTAAGTATTTTTCTTTAACAATAAAAAATAAAAATGAAAAATCTGTAACATGGAAATTGTACCTGTCTCTCAACCTTGCCTATAAGTTTAACAATCTCTAGGCTCAAATGAAGCATGGCAAATCTAAATGCTTTGGCAGTTATAGCACTGTGTGACAACTCCCAGTTGAATTCCTACCTATTCAGAAAATGAGTGTCCCTTATTCTGCCTCTACCCATGGCTTCATGTATCAAGAAAGACTTACACCTTTGCTGCATTCAAGAGGCAGAATTTTACAGAAAATACTTTTTTTCTTAACTAGCTCTAAAATGTTATGTTGCAGTGGCTTCTTCTGAATGATTCCTTCTCATTTCTCCAATAGTCTTGTTGATCTAACTCCATATAGTCATACAATCAACATTTCAATAACCAGGTCAACATGCAGTATTCATAAATTCTTGCAGAGCTTCTCTACATCCATCATGCAGTATAGTAAAGGTTGAATATTGCAGTCTTATCCTATTTTTCATTTTTCTTAAACATATGCACATACTTCTTCAAATCATTTCACACTGTTATTCATAAATTCTGGGAGGCTGTCATGGAATGCAACAAAAGACAGTGTACAATTAATTGTATGGACCCTAAGAGATAACAAGGAAGAGTTGAAGTTTTCAATGCTTATTTGAGTTTTGGTTCAGGAAAATTATTTACTTTTGTCTTTGGTCTTTTGTGTATAAAAATTGAAGTAACAAATGCCCAGTTGTAGGCTATCTGTATAAGCATGGTGATGTTTTCTGTTGTTGGTTGTTCTTGATGTCTGTTCATGTTACGTTTGTTCTTATTGTAATAGCATTACATGTAGGCATTCAGAATATCTAAACAGCCACCAGCTGAGTCTTAACAGAGAATGTAACTAACTTCTTCAAATGGATCTGGGATGAAAGGTTTACATGGAAGTTGAAAAAAGTATGTACTTTTGATAGTTCAGAATAATTTGCTTGTTTTGTATGGAGGTTTTGGTTTTTGAAATACAGCATTCTTCATCAAAGAGTAACTCTGATTCTTGATTGTTTTTCATAAAATCATAGAATGGCAGTGGTTGGAAGGGACATTTAGAGACCATCTAGTAGAGCCCCCCCTGCAGAAGCAGGTGCACCTAGATTAGGTCACACAGGAACGTGTCTAAGTGGGTTTGAAGACCTCTAGAGAAGGAGACAACAGCCTCTCTGGGCAGCCTGTGTCAGGGCTCCATCACTCTCACAGTAAAATAGTTTTTTCTTATGTTCAAATAGAACTTTTTGTGTTCCAGCTTCATCCCATTACTCCTTGTCCTAGATACAACAGAAAAAACGTCATGCCCTAACCTCCTGCCATCAACCATTTAGATATTTGTAAATATTAATCTCTCTGCTGTCTCTTCTTCTCTAGGCTAAACAGCCCCAGTTCCTGCAGCCTTTCCTCATAAGGAAGATGCTCCAGTCCCCTGATCATCTTGGTGGCTCTATGCTGGATTCTTTTCAGAATTTCCCTGTCCCTCTTGAGCTGAGGAGCCCAGAACTGGACACAGGACTCCAGATGAGGCCTCACCAGCGCAGAGTAGAGGATTAGTAGAACGTCCCTCGCCCTGCTGGCCACACTCTTCTTGATGCATCCTAGGATGCTATTGGCCTTCTTGGCCATGAGGGCGCATTACTGGCTCATCTTTAGTTTATTATCAATCAGGACTCCCAGGTATCTCTTTGCAGAACTGCTCTCCAGCAGTTCAGACCCCAGCCAGTACTGGTGCATGGGGTTGCTCTTTCCCAGGTGCAGGACTCTGCACTTGTCCTTGTTGAGTCTTGTGAGGTTCGTATTTGCTCAGCTCTCAAGCCAGTCAGAATCTTTCTGAATGGCAGCACAGCCTTCTGGGGAATCACCCAGTCCTCCCAGTTTTGTGTGATCAGGGAACTTGCTGAGGGTACACTCTGTCCCCTCATCCAGGACATTGATGAAGATGTTGAACAAGACTGGCCCCAGAACTGATCCCCGTGGAACTCCACTGGCCACAGGCCTCCAATTCAATTCTGTGCCATTGATCACCACCCTCTGGGCTCTGTCATTCATCCAGTTCTCAATCCATCTCACTGTCCACTCATCCAATCCACACTGCCTGAGCTTTCTGATGAGGATGTTACGGGACACAATGTCAAAAGCCTTGCTGAAGCCAAGGTAGGTGACATCTGCTGCTCCCCCCTCATCTAGCCAGCTGGTTATGCCCTCGTGGAAGGCTACCAGGTTGGGCAAACAGGATTTTCCCTTGGTGAATCCATGTTGACTCCCTCGATAACCATCTTCTCCTTTATATGCTCAGTGATAACATTCAGGATGAGTTGTTCCATCACCTTGCCAGGGATGGAGGTGAGGCTGACTGGCCTGTAGATTCCCAGGTCATCCATCTTGCCCTTTCTGAAGACTGGAGTGACAATGGCCTTTTTCCACTTCTCAGGCACCACACCTGTCTTCCATAATTGTTCAAAAAGGATGGAGAGTGGCTTAGTAACCACATCAGCCAGCTCTCTCAGCACTCTTGGATGCATCCCATCAGGACTCATTGACCAACAAGTCTTCAACCCCTCCCTCTTCCTCTACCACGAGCAAGTCCTCTGTTTTCCAGACCATCCTACTATCCTTGCTGGATTGGGCTTCAGTCATTCAGTAGTTCGGCCTTCTGTGCATCCTTGCTCATCAGGGCACCCTCTGTGTTCAGCAGCGGGCACACGTGTCCCCTATTCTTCCTTTTCCTGCTCATGTACCTGAAAATTCCCTCCTTGTTTTCCTTACTTTCCTGGCCAAGTTTAATTCTAAAAGAGCTTTAGCTTTCCTGGTTGCACTCCTGCACACTCTGGCAATGTTCCTGTACTCATCCCAAGAAACCAGTCCCTGTTTCCACCTCTTACAGATGGCTGCTTTCTCCCTGAGCTGTTCTACCAGATCTTTGTTCACCCTTGGAGGACCCCTGCCCCCTTTCCCTGCGTTTCCACGTGTTGGGACATACTGATCCTGGGCTTGGAGGAAGTGGTGCTTTGAGATCAACCAGCTCTCTTGGGCACTTCTACCATCTAGGTTCCTGTGGTAGTTTGACTCTGGCTAGATGCCAGGTGCCCACCACGCCACTTGATCACCCACCTCCTCAGCAAGCCAGAGAAGGGGAGAAAATAAGATGAAAGTCTCGTGGGTTAAGATAAAAGCAGATTAATAAAGAAGTAGCATAGCCATGACCACGAGAAGCAAAGCAAAAGCAAATAAAGCTGTTACTCTCTACTTCCCATCAGCAGTGATGTCTGGCCACCTCCCAAGAAGCAGGGCTTCGGTACATGTGACGGTTGCTTTTGGAAGGCCAAAAATGAATCTTGCTCCTCCTTCCTGCTCCTCTCCCCCAGTTTATATTACTGAGCTGATGTCATATGGTATGGAATATCTCCTTGGTCAGCTTGGGTCAGCTGTCCCAGCCATGGTCCTCCCAAGATCGTGCCCACCCACAGCTATTGGTGAAGGCATAGGAAGGAATGCTGGAGGGACAGCCTTGATGTTATGTGAGCAGTAGTCATAATATTGATATCAACAGCAAGTACAGCACTGCAAGAGCTGCTGTGGAAAATCACTACCATCAGAGATCCACTACAGCTCCTATCCCATGAGATCACTCCAAACAGGAGGTTCTAAGAAGAGAAAAATGCCAAAGACAGGTGAAGTTGAATGCAAATAGAGTATTTGATAGGATGATAGGAGTAGATCTATACTGGATGATTATCATCTCACTTCCTAGTGTCTTTATTTCAAATACAACCTGAAGTGCCTTGATATTATCCTATGAATAGGTACAGAATGCTCAAAGTAATTCAGACGAAACTTTTATTTATTGCTTACTACCAAAAATGTCCTATGTGCTGTATAATGAATACACAAAATGAAGGCAGCTCCAACATGGAAAATCTTAGTATGAAAAATAGAAGTGAAGAAACAGAGCATAGTTGAAAGCTAGAGGGTAGTCTGTTTTATATATATATATATACATATATATATATATGTAATGTTTTATTCCCTGTTCCTCCTATGAAAGACCTGCAGTAGGAGAAAAGTGCTTTGCTATGTCTTGGGAATGGCGATACTTCTCAGGGCAGTGTGGCTCCTTCTGGGACAAGGTAAGTTGTCTTGATACTGACCTGCAAAGGGAAGAAGCTCCACCCTACAGTTACCTGACTGCACAACCCTTCAATGAAGGGATTTTGACATTTTCATGTGAGCTTTGGCAGAGTATGGTTGCTTTGAACTTCCTTACACCTATATTGGTTCCTAACTGGTAAATTAAAGCTATACTATGAAAGGAACACTCTATAGAATACTCTATGTCATGAGTGGTTAAGTGTCATGCTAGGACATAGTGTTTAAGTGCAACTTGCCTGAAGTAATCTTGGTGGTGGAACATCTTGAAAATCACTTCAAGAATTTTTATTGCATCTGCATGGGTTAACCGCTCTTACAGTTCAAGGGGTGGTTCATCTGTTGTATAGGTAGCCCTGTAACTTTCCATTGAAATTGCTTGCTAGATCCAGAACTCATTAGTGAACTCTTAATAGTTCATCTTGGTGTTTGCCCCTGAACTGAGATGCTGATAGGTTGCCAAGACTTGTTTAGCAAAATGCTCCCAGGGAAATTCTCGGGAGTATTAGATCTGTACTCTCTGACTCCCTCCATCTAGGTAAAAATATAAAAGCTATTTCAACGCATCGGATGTTAGAATGTATTACTAAAGGAAAGTAAAACAGATTTTTTCCATTCTGTAGCTCCAACCCTTCTTGCTGCAATCACTTCCTTTCCCAGGACAGTTCAGCTTTATAGCTATGGCACCTAGCAGACATGAAATTACTCTAGGTTATTTCATACAAAGGAAAAATGTAGCAATGAATTTGTATTTTTATTAATATAAATAAGTCATTGCTTTAAACCCAAGTTATTTGTCGTTCCTTCTAAATGAAAAGATAAAGTTGGGTTACAACTTCCTATTTTAAGTAGGAAACTAAATATTCAGCAGCTGCTTTAAAATAGCCTCTACATAAACATGTGTCATGGTTTGGCCCAGCTAGCACAGAAGCATCCTGACAGTCTCTCGCTCGGTGCCCTCATTCACCCCCACCCTTGTTAGGATGGCAGAGGCTCCAGTGAAACGGGAGTAAAAAGATAAGCAAGGTTGTTGTGAATTAAGACAAGGGCAGGAAGGGCTCACTACCAATTATGGTTCCAGGCAAAACAGACTCCAGTACTCGACTCTGAGAGGAAAGTATGAAAGTGTATTCTACTACCTCCAAGAATCAGAACAGAATAAAAAGCAAAAACAGAGTAGGATGATGAGAAAATTACTACCAACACTGTAAGATCTCTCTCTCTCCCATCCCTCCTTTCTTCCTGGGCCCAGCTGACGCTTCCCGATATCTCTACCTTCTCCTCCATCAATGGCTTGGGGTAGGGGCAGGGAATGGGGGATGTGGTCAGTCTCTCACAGATGGGCTCTGCCACTTCTGTCTTCTCAGATGAGAATGACTTCTGGCAGTCTTCCCCTGCTCCGATATAGGGTCCCTCCCCCGGGACACAATCCTTAACAAACTTCTCTGGTGTGGATTGTTCCCAGTAGCTGCAGCTTCTGCTGATGCAGGGTCCCTCTCTTGGGACAGAGTCCTTGGTGAATATCTCTGGTGTGGATTCTTCACCACGGTTGCAGTTTCTGCAGATAGAGGGGTCCTTCCCTCAGGACACGGCCCCTTCTGGGCATAAGTTTATTGAGCTGCTTTGTCATGTGTTCCTCCCCACAGTTACAGCTCCTGTGAACACTGGGTCCCTCCCATGGGACATGGCCTCCTCCAGCCATAGTTTTAATGAAGTGAATCATTGCCCCTAGCTTGGGGTTTTTAGCAAAATGAGTTTCTGCTCCTGATTAGGGTTTTTAAAGAAATGCAGACAAATCTCAGCTTCACCAGTCCTCTCCATAGAATTCAGGGGAGTCTCTGCTCCAGTACACCTCCTCCTGTCTTTCCTCACTGACCTTGGAGTCCACATGGTTGTTTCTCCCACTCTTCCTACTCCTTGCACCACCACAATCTGGAAACGAAGAAGGGACAAAAGAAGGAAGAAACAGGAAAGAAGACACAGGAGGAAGCCTCCTCTTCTGGCTTCTTCTTAAAAAGTGATCATGGAGGCATCTAATTAGCTCAGCCCCAGAAGTGGGTCTGGCTCAGAGCTGGGGAAAGTTTCAAGCAACTTCTTACAGGAGCCATCTTTACAGCCTTTTTACCTTTACCAGACAAGGCTGACATGTTAAACCATGACAACTTGAAAAATGTTTTTGTTTTTGTTTTTTTTTATGTGGGGAGACAGGAATTATTTACTTTAGGTACTATGCCATCACCCTGGCTAAGTGTTTAATGCTGAAATACATTAAGAACATATGTTGTCAGTTAAGATGTTCTCTAATATTTGGAAAAGGTTTATAGAAGTATTAAATATTTATGCCTTAAGCTTCTAAAACTTTATTTCTTGTATGTCAGTCTATATTCTTTCAGGCAGTCCTGTTAGTATACCATATAACACACGCTTTGTTGCTACTTGCCAATTATAACATGTGGATAAGAAAAATGTATTTTAAGTTCTTATTTCGAAGTTCTCTTTAGAGTTTACATATTACATGTAATTAACTTAGCATTACTGCTATTTGTACCACATAATGGAATATTTCCTTCCTCACTGTAATACAGTAGAACTTTGTGGCTTAAATTATGAAAGCAAATTAAGGGGAGACGGGAGTGTTTTTGTTTTCCCTATGCATCTTTTAAGCCACACTAGAGCAAATAATGTTTCTGAGTAATTATTAAGATAGATTTGTGAATGGGATATATTTAATTTTGATTAATAATGTTCAAAGACTGTGCTGATAAGGTCATCTAGAAATCATGTTCTGCGATTTCTCCAGTACAAGTAGTCAAAGAAGAAATAGGAAAGATATTGAGCAAAAAATTAGGAAAAAAAAACCCTTTTCTTGGTTCAACTCACACTTCAGATTCAAGGAGTCAAACTTGCATGTACTGGGCGTAAATTTTATTCCTTACTTTAGCTTGCTGAAATCAGATCAGAAATGAAATCATTCACTTGGTATATCAATATGGACATTTCTAGTTTACTTAAAACATGACATGTGAAAACGACTGTTTGATATACAGAGCTATGGTTATGTAATGTATTTATATCTAGTCTCAAGCCTTTCAAAAATGCTGCTACTTTCTCCTCGAAAGAGCTCCTTGCCTGACTCAAAATTATGGCTTGTATTCCAGCAGTCGCACTGAACAGATGAGGAGACTGACAAGATATTTTCCTTCTCTGGATAGCAAGTCTTAAGTCAAGCAGGACACACTGATTTTGGGTTTTTAGTCTTTGATTGATTTTGGTGGTTTTTTTTTAAAATATCTTCACTAAAGCATTTGGGAGTGAATGAATCCACATGTTCTGCATCACCCTTAAGACTGTTTTGTAGATAAAAACAAGATATGAAGCAAAGCTCAGCTGAAAACGTGGAAGAAGTGGCAAAAAAGCAAGGCTTAAAGACATCTTGATGAGAGCTGGCCAAAGATCTTCGATAAATCTTGCAGTGAAGCTGGGGAAGAGTCTGGAGCACAAGTGTTGTGGAGCAGCTGAGGGAGCTGGGAATGTTTAGCCTAGATAAGAGGAGGCTAAGAGGAGGTATGGTCATTCTCTACAACTACCTGAAAGGAGTTTTGTAGCAAGATGGGGGTCTATCTCTTCTCTCTAGTAATGAGTGATGGGACAAGAGGAAATGGGCTCAAATTGCACCAGATGAGGTTTAGATTGGAGATTAGGAAGAACTTTTTTACCAAGAGGGTTATTAGGCACCAGAACAGACTGCCCAGAGATGTGGTGGAGTCACAATCCCTAGAGGTATTTAAAAGACTCATAGATGAGGTGCTGAGGGATATGGTTTAATGATGGTATTGGCAGTGTGAGGTTAGTGGTTGGACTAAACGATCTTAAAGATCTTTTCCAGTCATAATTATTCTATGATTCTAAGGTACTTTGTGAGAATCAGGTACCATTGCTATGGTCTTTCCTACAGCCAGCTCCAGTATGCAAGTTAATTTGAAAACTCCATAACCAGTATGAAATTAGTTCTATGTTGCCACTGCTGCTTAGGAATAATTACTAATCCCTGCAAAGACAATAAGTGTGAAAGTCACCACAGATGCTGTCTGGGGCATTCCTAAGCAGGATGGAGAGATTGGCGCCATTTTTATAGTTATGCCTGTTAAGATTTAATAGATGGAAAGTTTCATTAGTGAACTGTGTTGCAATTAACTTGAAGGAGGTTCCAGCCTACTGTATGCAGTCCTTCCTCAGAGAAAGTTGTTTACATTTCCTTTTAGTAATAATTTATTGGCTTTTCAGCACATGAATGTTAATGAATAGCAAGGGCCACAATTTAATGAAAAAAAAAATGCCAGAACACATAACATGATTTTTTCATTACACTAGCAGAGGTTTGGGTCACTTGTATAACTTTTTACTCCTCAGTGAACACACTAGTTGCTGAAAGTCAGACTGAATTGACCCAAGGGCAAGGGATAACACAGAAATGCAAATTTAAGGGAATAGTTTTGTCCTTAGTAACATCTGTAATAAAGATTAATGGAGTAGTGACCCATTATTTGTTTGTCTTTTTGCCAGTCCACCCTGAGGCCAGATCCTACATGCTTCACACAGCACTTTCATTGCAAAATAGATTAGGATTTAGCCCTTCTTGGTCTTGTGGGTGACCTGCAATGAGAGAAGAGGCACACAGCTGCTACTAACTTTAGAGCTACTGCAGACTGATTTTCGTGCATTTATGGGGAAGTGCCCTGTGCTACTTCTTTTGAAAGAGGAATATGTGGTTGCATGAAGCTGATTGATGTTCACAGTAACTGAAGATCATGTTTTCTGAACCTTCTGGATCTACTTGAAAAGAGGTCTATCAAAGCACAAGCAGTCATTGAAACCAGCCCTGCTGCGCCCAGCTCCTGCCAGCTCTCAGCAATGCTGCAGCAGACAGCCCTTGTTGCCCTCACAAGACATGAGCTAGTGTTGGTGAAATGTCTGGAAGATGCCTTTCCCCTTTGAGAGGCTCCCAGCATGCTTTTGCTAACACTCACAACCATGAAGTGAAGTCAAAATGCTCTGAAAAATTATTTCTCCTGATTCAGAGGCAGCTTCCTCAGAATTCTGACAAAAAATTTGATGGCAAAAAACCCCCAAACCAGTAGACCCATTTGAATATCTCTTAGAAGTCAGGTTTGTGCTGGCACTGGTGAAGACAATAACTTTTGTGCAATGTATTGATGCAGTACCAGCAAAATTGAGAAACAGAGATCATATATTTGACCATGAGATTGTGGTAATCTGAATGAATTCCAGGTGATGGCAGTTCAGAGCACTGCAAATGCTGGTTGTTCTGGTTTTCACTGTACAAACATTTCTTCTCTGAGCAAGACAGTGCAGAACTGACAAACTGACATTAGCAGGAGTTGTAAGGTATTTGCACTTAGATATTCAGGAAAATTGTGTGTGATGACCAATGTTTGATGTGTGACTTTTGGGCATGCCATCATAATTTCAAAATGAATGAACAGGAGTAAAGGAGGCATTATACTATTTTAAGCTAAATTAACTTGCCTGTAGAGTACTAAATATCTATCTCTGCAGAGAGAACATAAACTCCAAGTATTTTCACTACAATATTGGTATCATAATTTTTTCATGTTTTCATGTTACTAGGATGTAAAATTACTAACCAAGATGTTCTTTTAAATTAGAAGGAGATAAGAAAATGGGAACTGTTCAAATAAATTTTATTCTGTTATTTAACTGGTACTTCAGTTACTGGTTCCTTTAGTGCTAATGAAAGACCTTTTAATTTTTTTCTAACATATGCTTGTATGGAGGCAAAAGGAGCTTCATCAAAGCTTAAATATTCTGTAGGTGCACAGTGACCTGTCTGAACTCTCCTATAGGTGAAGTTTGTAAGGCTGAGGGTAGAAAGAGTTGTCAGAGTGGAACAAAGGCAGACTTGCCAAATGGCCCATGTGTGCTCACTCACCTGGACCACGTGGGCTTAGGTCAGGGCTGAACTGTGAAAATTGCTGTTTTTGCCATTGCAACTGAGTGCCTTTGAATGAGCACCTATTCCTGCAATGCTACAGATGATCCATTTTGTATTAAAGATTTAGGAGGACCACAGAACAGAGGGGGATAACTACCTTTTGGTCCTACTCCACTGACTGATTTATGAGAAGTGGAAGAGTTAAGAATGGGTGCAAGTATCCCTCACATATCAGCTTACTGCTGCATGAGCCCCATCAATTGAGAGATTTGTTCTCATCTGTTTCCCTTCTCTCATTGTGCTGTAAAGTACTCTGGAAGGTCTTAGTGTTTTTTTTTTTTTTGGAAAAGAACAGGAGAAAATCTGAAAGCTCAAAACCCTAGAATTTCCTACCCTGCTATATGTGATTACAGTTGTGAAGGCAAAGTAGACATGTACTTGTATTGACTGTTTTAAAGTGGAAAATGAAGGATGAAGTATTAAAGAGAGGAAGTGGATGTGTACATGAGAGGCAGGGCAAGGTGTAACCTTTCAGAAAAATAGGGTATGTTGGCTGCATTGCCACAATGCTAACAGCAGAATATCTGCAAATGTGCACGTGCCCACATATGCTGCAGCCATCGCTTAACAATGAGGAAGGTGTTAACTTTTTCTTAATTTTAGATCTTTCTGCTTAATTTAATAAATGTGATATTATTGGTTAACACTAAAAATTTAGACAGAGTAAGCTGAAATCTAGCGTGAGGAAAGCAGCAGACTGGTCAGTGTGATTAGGATGAAGACAAAGACATTTTCCAGAGCGTTCTCAAATACAAGTGACAGAGCTGGAGCTACTCTAAGTCAAGAGTTAAGGTGATGTTCTCACTGTTGTGGGTTTTGTCATCAAATGTGTTCAAATTTACTTTGTCTCAGGGCTGCAGCGCTGTTGTGGCTGTGTTAATGGTAGTGCATTAACCCACAGCATAGGATAACCTCCCAGCTCTCCCCATCTTCCATCTCTCAACTAAATTATGCACTGTATTTGAATACTGTAATTCTAGAAAGAATACTTCCAAATGGCTCAAAAGGAATGTCATGCAATCTTTATTAGTTTGTCATTACAGCAGAGGCACCTCCAACTCACTTTGATTTACAGACCTAACTTGTGGGTAAAAGCTTTAGGCAAGGCCACACACATGCAAACAGAGACTGGAGATTTGGATAATTAGCAGGAACAGCAGAGTCCTGTCTCTTTACAAGAAAGGTAGCAATGATATACATTTAAAAGTGAGCTGTAAAAGGTTAAATTGTGTAGCTATATGGAATGCAATAGGCCAGGTTGAGTGAAGCAACATAAGAGCTACCGAAAAACCAAGAAGACAGTAGAATGAAAGCAGAACATTCTATTTTTGAGTATAGTTTTCAGATAAATCATTTCTAAAGATGGAATCAAAGAGAATCTTATCTTTGGCTTCCCTGGAAACAGCAATAGCTCCATCAGAACAAAAGGTGTCTTGCTGTAGCATCTCTTTTCTTAGAATATTTAGAATATTTACAAAATGTTACACATGATTTAGCACCTTGATAGTATAAAAAAAGTGCCTCAAACATCATAATTAACTGGAAAAGTGAGAGGTGAAGTTAAAGTTTTCTCTTACAGTTTTTTTCTACCATTTTTTTCTTGCTGACTTCTGAAGTGCTTGGCCCTGTCACCTGTTTTCTTTACATTGAGAAGGTTTCAATTTGGTCCCATCGTTATTTGTTTCAATAAATTTGTGCTCTATTCCCCTTTTTTCCCCTATTTACTTGTCCTTATTTGCCTTCTGGAATGGAATTTCTGACACTGTACTATTTCCTTAACAATAGTCTTCCAGTTATATTTGGTGTCAAAGAAAATATGAGGATAGTTATTAAGTACTTCTAATAAATCAGGTCTCCACAGTATTTTAAGTATGCATACCTACAGTACAGCCTTATATCTGTAAATCTGAAATGAAGTAGACTACAATACATGCTGATGCCATCTGATTTCTCTATCAGATGAGAAAATACAGAGATCTTGACCACTACGGTCATTAAAGACCCCAAAATAAGCCTCTCAAAATAATTTTTAACCTCATTCTTCTAAAAAAAAAATTAAATGTTTCTGGAATAATTCTATTTTGCTGAAGTAAGTTCTTGCTCTAGATTTGATTTTACATAGGATTATATGTGATTTCTGTCAAGGTCTGTGTACTATTGGCTGTATAGCATCAGATGCGTAATGTTTTATGCTTTAAATGTAGCTCTATTTCAATAGCTAATGAATCACAGAATTGCAGAATGGTAGGAGTTGGAAGGGACCTCTAGCGATCATTTAATCCAGCCGCCTGCTAAAGCAGGTTCACCTTGATCAGGTCACACAGGAATATAGCCAGGCAGGTTTTGAAAACCTCCAGAGAAGGAGACTCCACACCCTCCCTGGGCATCCTGAGCCACAGCTTTCTCACTCTTGCAATAAAGTTTCTTCTCATGTTCAAGTGGAACTTCCTGTGTTCCAGCTTGTGCCTGTTACCCCTTGTCCTGTCACTGGGCACCACTGAAAAACGATTCACCCCATCCTCCTGACACTTGTCCTTTGGGTATTTATAATGATTAAAAATTTAATATATAGGTCCTATATTTCAAAATACCAGTAGATGATTATTAAAAAATACGTTCTGGTCCTTACCTTTTTAGTATCTAGGGCACATTGGTGATCATAGACCTGATTTTGATAGCTTCTATATATAGAACATTATCAGTATGCATTTTGCTTTCTAGGCTTGTAAGAGTTTTGTGTCATTTTAAAGCACTAATTAGTCAAAGGTCCCTTCCAACCACTACCATTAAAAAAAAACCCCAAACCAAACCTTTCTAGACCTACAATTTCTGTTTCTTTTTTAAAAAAATACCCTGAGTAGCCAACAAATGTTAACATGACACCTTCCTTCACAGAAATGTGGGGCTATTCAGGTGTTACTTCCTCTTTCAGAGGGTTGTTTTATTTATTTGAGAGGTTGCTCTTTAAGCAGGCATAAACAGCAGCTTGTGTAGCTCAGAACTAAATCTGAAAGAATCTTAAATTGTGTTAAGATGAAATCTATTTGATGAGTCTGAGCTAATACTTCCTGAATGGTGACCTTTGTTAAAAGCCAAAAATAAACCCCTAAACCAATAAAACGTGCCTACCCAGCCCCACCCTGTCCCCTAAAAAGAGAACTCTGGGATGAGTCTGCAGATAAGCAAAAATATACATTATGCTCTGAGAGTGGCTCCTTCCCTCTCAGTTGATCAAAGTTAAGGTCAGGGATTGGTCAGGATGTATTTGTATCAAGTTAATGGTTATGTTGTATAAATGAACTTAATGAGCTTAGTGAGTGTTAAGCTTAAAAAGAGAGAAGGAGTAATGAGATATCTAAGAAAATAATATAGTTTACTTCCAGTAATTTAGCACATCTTAAAAGATGTCTGACGAGGGAATGCTCCTGAGGAGTACTGCTAACCTCTCCTGAATCAGCCTCCCATGATTTATTATATATTGCATACGTGTACAATGAAGCTATGGTTAAAAACATTTAAACTACAGACTGACTGTACATCTGTGCTGAAGAAAATGTTTAGCTCTGTCATAGTATACAAGTCATGGTCAAGAGAAGGATGCAGAATACACATGCATTTGGAAACATTTCTGTGGAAGTGAGGATTGATGTATGGCTATGATTTATATAGTCTTATTTGAAAAGATGTTCTGATGATGTACTGAGAAAAAAGGAATCGAAATCTGGAAATTTCAGAAAGGTATGGCACAGGCTTAGTTGGGAGTAGTTTGTGACTTCTAGTTTTGTCCTTCTTGGCTCTCTGAAACATTGATTGAATCTTGCAGGACAGAATAAAAGTGCAGACTGGAGCCAAGTCTGTTAAATAATGTGGTTGGAAAAATCAGAATGTTCTCACACATCTGAAATATTTTCTTTTTAGTGAAAAACTTGCCCAACATATTAAGGACATATTGAAATTGTTTTATTATAATATTCTCATACAAAATCCATAGTTCAGTGCTGCAATAGGGTTGCTCTTTCAGGGACCACCTCCTGATTTTCAAGATGGCTGTTGAGGTCAGTGGCACAGAGCATGATGAAAGACCTCTCTGTAAGTGTTTCTCTATTTAACACAAAATGTATTTGAGTATTCATGTTTGGAAACATTGCATGGCACTTGTGAAAAGGGATCCTGTCCCATGACTCAAACACTCGGACATCACTGTTGTGAGAACTGTTAACTAAGAAATTTGGCTTATGATCTTGTAATAATTTGCTGAACTGGCATTCAGGTTTGTTTTTTAAAAAATTAATCCTTTAAGACAAAACCAGGAACCTCCCTCTGATTGAGATTCTTTTGGTTGATTATTTTTAATAAAGAAGCAATTAATATTTTAACTAAGAGCTGATGTGACACTGAATCTAATCTTGCAGGCAAAAAGTCCTGGGGTATTTTTCCATATTTCTGTGGGTGCATCTAGCCACTTTTCTTTCCAAAAGAGCACAGCTGTGATCCATGTCCAGGAATAAATGATGCTTTGGGATTGCAGTGATTAGTTGATTTGTATCTTCAGTTGAAAAGAAATTCTAGCTAATCAATGGACTCAACTACACTTATTTTCATTTAAATGAGCAAGTCTAAAAGCCTTCTCTGCACCTCTGTTTGTTTAAGTTGGTTTTGTCTCTTTGATCTCATGTTAACATAACTTAATGACAGGTAATGATTGATAATGGTGTATTGTAAAGTTCAGGTAATAAATAGCGTTTTACTCATAATAATACTGAATAATGTACTTTTTATGACCCAGTTTGATGGAAAATTTCCTTGTCAACTCTGCCTAATTGTCCAAACAAAACCACCCATTACTTAAAGAAATACATGTCTAAACTAGACACATTAATTAGGGTCATGACTGAGCTACACAAAGGAATATAGTAACACTTCACTTATCTCTAACTATGATCTTCGGATAGCAGTCCTAATGTTAAACTGAAGTTTAATGGGAAGCTATTGTTTACGCTATCCTTTTGTAGCTCACAGACGTGTTGGAACCCATCCACAGCGGCTGGGTGATGGGAAAAACAGTACCTCTGTCTAAGGTTGTGAGCAATATTGGCTTGTACACCAGAAATCATAAAATGGGGCAAGCCTGGATTAAAAAAAAAGGAAGAGGTTTCTGGAGTTTTTTCCAGTCAGAAGCAGAAGTCATTAAATACCACATTCTGTTGAGCTGAAGGTTAAAAAAAAAAAACAAAACACCCTACATCTGAGTTATGTGCCAAGACCTCCAGGAGTGGAGGCACTCTCGTGGTATCTCACCTACATTGAGGTTTCAGGGACTTTTCCTGATAGTTTAGGGAAGCTTCAAAAGTAGACTTCAAAATAAAGTCCAAATTCTGGAAAACATTACAAATAGTGAATCATGTAAAATTATAAAGAATAATGAACCCCTAATTCTGTGAAGACATGAGCTTCCAGGATTAGACTGTCCTGTAGGACCAAGTAATTT
This sequence comes from Urocolius indicus, assembly GCA_013401255.1. NCBI lineage: Eukaryota > Metazoa > Chordata > Aves > Coliiformes > Coliidae > Urocolius > Urocolius indicus. The sequence continues at coordinate 21,689 of WBNH01008009.1, read as the reverse complement.
TCTAATGAAAGGCTTTCTTGACTCTAAATTCAGGTCCCTTTAAATGAGCAATGCTCATGTTTCATACAAGCAAGTGTGAGATGCTGCTGATGTAAGAGTATTTGTATTCTCTCCCACTGTCCTCATGCAGCAGAGCATTCCTTGGGTCTCAAACAGCAGCCTTGGTGCAAATTTGAGTGTTTCATCATTCTTGGAATGAAATGAAAAAGCACCTAGCTGTCCCTTTTCTACCTCTGTTGTTTCCATTCAGTACTACAAGTGTATAAGACATTATGCCAAAAGGGATTTGTCCTTTATCTGGGGAGAGGAATTCTTTTCTATTTGCATGTGTGAATTGCTTAGCTGCCCAAGCATGCTTTATGTGTGCCGCTTGAAATGTGTCACTCGATCACGTGGCTACTGTTCTCTGGCTGATGTTGGACTTTCTCCAACAAATATGGATTATGTTAAAGTAGGTTCTGAATTGACGAGGATATGTTAATAACTCCCAGATGGGCATCTTTGTGCAGGGAAATACAAGCAGTCTATGGCAGGATCTAGTGTTTGGCAGGTCCATCATTCCGTCATTAAAGGCCACATTATTACTTACAACTCTGCTTGCATGACAATTGCTTGCATAAACTCAGTCTCCCAGTAACAGATACACACAAATTGCTTTTAGATATATTTTCATCTTTCAAGGATTTTTATTTTTAATGCCAGCTGGTATTTCCTCCAGTTTGAAGTATGGATTTTTAGAATTAAATAATAGTATAAAATAAACATCTAGGTTGCACAGATGCACGCCTAAGGTCACTTTTTTGGGTACGTGATACAACTAAAAGCACAGAATACATACACCTTCACGGTGCAGCCTGTGTTTATATGCATTTTGCTTATAGTTACAAATGAATATGCTATTGCTTTTAAAATAGTTTTATTTCACGTTCTAAAGGGGTTTGTAACCTTCCTATGAACCATTAAAAACAATTTTGCTTTCCATTGCCATGGATGAAAGAAGTTGTAATAATTAGATAAATACATCAGCAATATGGGTGGGTGCAAATTATAAATGTATTTGATCTTCACCACCACACCGCCCTTCATCTATTAACCCCTTTCACTGAAATGTTCCAAAGCTATGTCCATCCAGCAACCAGCATGTGACTGGCTGAAAAACACTTATTACTTCCTTCTCCGTCCAGCTTCTTTTCCTAATCCTTCTCTTCTTAAGTCATGAACTTGAAAAAAAACTGGAAAACCCATGCTAGAGTATTATTATTTTTTTTAAAAAAAAAAAGAACTAAATTCCTAAAAAATTACATCTTTCACTGAAGCAAAGTCTTTCAATTCTGGGAATGGGAAACTGAAATTAGCAGTTCCTGCTTTTTAGTCCTAGAGCCATGCCTTCAGGAGTTTAATCCTCTAAAACATGACCTCTGGTAGCAATCTGGGGAGTAGTTACCAGGTGATATAATAGAAATAATATAGGCAATAAACATTTTTTTAAAAGATTCATAAAATAATCGTAACTTCTTTTGCAAAAAGACCTACTGACTAAATCCCAAGTGTTTTTATCAGTTGTCTATGTTATTCCACCTCAAGGTCAATGATCTCTATACCTTATTTTAATGCATTCTCGCAAACACATACCTGTATCTTCTCATGCATCTATACTTAAGCCTGGATTTTGACTGACATATCAATGACAATAATTCTTAAACAGTAAAAGGGTAAAGCATGTATTTTGAAATAACAATGAATCAGATGCTGAGAATTTATATTTTGCAGCATATTCTGGGGAATACTGCTGTGTCAGTGCAGTATTTTGTAATGATAACCCAAAACATCAATACCATCAGGTGTTTGGATCTGACCCAAGGAACAAAGATATCATGAAGGCTCCACATATATTTGTACTTCTCTAGTCTCTTTCTGCATGTTATGATATTATTACTCTCAAACTGACACTTAATTTTCTTGGCTCTTAAAATGAGTGTTGTAAGAGTAGTTGAATGTAATATGTGGTATTTTAATATTGTGACTCTTAATGCTACATAAAACCTTTGTTTCCTACAGGTTTATTGAGCTCGTGTATTAGATTTCCTGCTGCATGAGCAAGAAGATTATGGTTGCTTACATCTAAGTATACTTTTGGGAGGCATTTTGTATTTTCTCTATAAATAGTCTTTCTAAAACACAATTGTGAAACTATTAATGTTTATATCGCATTATACATCTCTCTAAGTTTACTGTGCTGAGTATACAGTGTGGTAGCAGGAGGAAATCTTTTTGTCTTGGAAACGTGTTCAGAATTGCTATTGTTAAAAGACTACTAAAAGGCAATTTTAAAAATATTTATCCTCTTATCTGCAGGGTATTTTTGGCTTATTACACTGAGTCATCCCTGTTCTCAGCAATAGTAAAATTACATCTCTTACAGAATTAAGCACTTCAGTAGAGCCTGCAAAGATGGAACTTTCAGCAGAAATGTAGGTATTCTGGCTATTCCTTTTGTGTCGGAAAAATGTGTGAGTCAATTGCAATTACAAGTTCTTCACAGATGAAATTTAGACTTGTACATGAGAGTGTGTGTATAGCAAAAATTGTTTTATATTGGATAAACATTTTTGGCATAATCAAAAGAATGCGTTTATTATGGGCTTTAAAGATACAAGCCTTGGAAAGATCCTTCATTCTAAGATAAGTGGAAAATGTATTCGAGGAAGGGATGTAGAGGTAGTTCATACCTGTATCATATTACTGACTTACATTCTGTTTTGAGCACAATTTATTGAGCAATTTCTCCACAGTTCATAAAAATATGCCACAGGCCTAACTCTGTGAGGTCCCCTGGAGCCATTTATTCATCTGTATGTGAATAGCCAGTTTCATTATTTTTGGAAATGTCACATAAGTGAAACAAATGGTTAGTGTTGTCTCATCCAGCAAAATAAAAGATCATCATCTCCAAGCAGTGCCCATTAGGTGGACTGGCCCCAGCTTTGAGTCCTCCTCGTGTTCAGATGTAGCACGACATATGCGTAATCTGCAATTTGCTGGGGGCATCGTTAGCTCGCTGTGCCTGCGGGGCAGGATTGGAGCTAGGCCTGGAGCAGCTGCCTGCTGAGTTGTCTGGGCACACAGGGATTCACAGCACCCCTGCCATCACCCACCTTGGGCTGCTCCTGAAGCCCCTGGTGACACAGAGGAGGTATTAGGTCAGATGAGTTACATTAAGTGGCAAGTGATAAATTCAAGATGACATTTCAAAACAGCAGTGTTTCTTCTGATAATTAATTCCAGTGGTGCCTGAGGCAATGCTTAGCTGCTGCAACCAGTGTGGCCAATGCTGAGTAGCTAATGAGGAAACATTACAGCAAGGATTAGGGGCTGGTACATTTTGTCAGGATGAGGTCACTATGATTAGAAGATATTAATGCAGGCTTAATGTGATAAACGGCCTATGACAAACAAACTTTATCCATTGTGATTAAAATGCAAAAATTCTTTTTTTTAATTTATGTTTTTATTTTCCCCTTCAGACAGCTTTTACGCTGAGAGTGGTACTGAGTGTTGCTTCAGTGCTGTCATATGCAACCATGTCAAGGTTAGTTAGCTATTGCAGCCAGACACAGATTCTTTCTTCTCTTTCATTTGTTTTAATTGCTTTTGTCAGGTAACGATGAACACACAGCTTAGAGGAAGGAGCTTTATGGTTGTTACACATAAGCAAAAAGAATGATGAGGAAAAACCACTTCTACACCTCAGGATCCTACTGCCCTACATAAGCAGCAATGTCGGGGTTGCATAGTGTTTTCTGGCAAATGATAAGCACATCCTAAACCTTGACTGCTCCAGATATGAGGAAAGGTGAGGCAGGTACAGATTCATGGTCAGAGCCCTGACTTGCTGCAGGGGTTAGTTGTGAAAAAAAATTAGTATACAATGGCACTTAAAAAACGTTTCTGTTAGCGTTTCCCCAGGCTGTTCTATTATTTCCCATAGCTGCAGGATTCATGCTATTCATAAACTACAGGTGCCGTGTACTATCCTAATGGAAACCTGTGGGTTATAATATGCTTACTAAGCGTTTTTACCAGTAGAGTTGAAACACTGTTCTGCTAATTATAGCATAAGACTTATTTCCTAACTGTTTCCTGTTAATTACATGGATATTGATGAGATGGATTGCATATTGTGGCACTTGCATTTTTTTCTGTCTATAGTCTAACAGTTATATTCATATTGTTGCTTTTTCTCTTGTTACCACATATATGTAACAATCACTTTTTAACTGAAAGCATTATAAATACTTTAGTATAAATGCTTCTATAGAGCAGATTAAAAGTGTTTAATTACATCAACCAGACTTCAACTAGTCCCAAATGTCAAATAATATAATTAATTGACAAGCTTATAATCAAATCCTCGCTTTATCTCAGAATACATTCAGCTGTTAGCAATGTTCTTACCCTGTATTTTACTACCGTACATACATTTACCTTTTAAAGAAAAAAACCTTTTTTTTTTTTATTTCAGCAAGACATAATTATGCAGTTTCTTCTTGTCACCCACTTAACTCTTATCTTTTAGAAAAACGCTGGAATATTCATAGAAGAAAACATAAATTACATACATTTTTTTCCTTATTAATTTATTTTTATTCCTAATGAACTAGCATAGGAAAAATATATGTTCTTCAATACAAAACTTCAAACTGATCTTTGAGGCCTATAGTTACAGAATTAATTCAAATAATTGTATTAAATACATTCACCCTTTCAGTAATTGCATAGACTTGCAATGGCACTGATATTATTTTTCTGAACAATGAAAGCATCCTGAAGTGTAATATGCTGTAACCTGATAAGTGACATTTGTTTCCATGGTACTAAAACCTTTTTGAACATATTCCTTCTTTTGCTTATATAATAATCTTGTCACTTTGCTGAGGTTTTATTCTTTTTTTTTTTCCTGTAGTTACACAATGGACAATTATTTTGTCTTCATTTTCAAGCAAAAGAGAAACTATCCCATAGCTTAACCTTTATAACACATAGCCTTAGAGTCATCATTAATTAAAAGATGAGTTGGAATCTATAGCTAAAATATATTAAATGCAACGATTTTACTGAAGCCCTACTGCCATTTATTTTTAATGCTTAAACTCCATTTAGGTAAAACACTTTAAGTGCAAATTAAACTCTAAGCTGGATAATTAAACTCCTGGTTTAGGGCTGCTAGAATCCTAGATAGATGTTGAAATTTCTGCAGATTCAAGTAACATCATCATAGTAGGGAAATAAGGAGTTTGGTAGTTATCTGTTTTTCAGAGGAGAATACCTATTTTAATGGAAGGTACAGGAGAAGGCTTCTTGTAGGTATCAGTCTTGGAGCTTACTGTAGGAAAAGATACAAAATTGTGTTTAGGTGAACAAATGTACATTCACTGAGTCAGTAGGTAAGATCTATGTAGTACTAATTGTTAATAATTTCTTACCAACACCAGATCAATTTGTTTGTTCATCAGTTTTGTGGGCATAGTAAAAAGTGAACAGAAATAAGATGACTTTGCATAGATTTTCTATCTGCAAGATTCAACTGTTGCAAGAGCCTTCATTTTCACAGAAGACACATTTAGTTGTCTCATCCTATATGAGGGAAGGTTACTGTCTGTAATAGGAGGAAAGGCTGCAGAGTCTGGGACTGTTCAGCCTGGAGAGGAGGAGACTAAGGGAAGATCTCATTAATACTTACAAATATTTAAAAGGTGAATGCCAATGGGATGAGGCAAAATTTTTTTCTGTAGTGTCCAATGTTAGGATTGGGGGTAATGGACAAAAGCTTGAACACAAAAAGTTCCACTTAAGGAAAATCTTCTTTACTGTGAGGGTGAGGGAGCCCTGGCACAGGCTGCCCAGAGAGGGTGTAGAGTCTCCTTCTCTGGAAATTTTTAAAACCCTCCTGTATGCGTTTCTGAGGTGAACCTGCTTTAGCAGGGGGTTGGACTAGATGATCTCTAGAGGTCCCGTCCAACCCCTGCCATTCTGTGGCTTTGTGATTCTGTGTAATATAAGGTAATCCAACTGCAGGAGAGGAAAGTCTGATACTACAGTAAAAAAGTGTTTTGTGACAGTTTTACCTGGCGTGTCTTCCTTTACAATTTGATAGTTAGTGAACAGAAAGCTATGTTTTGCTACTGTTTAAATTATAAACTTCTGGTAAGGGACCTATAAGGACTGGTTCAGTCAGTTTGAGGACATAACACTTTCAGCTCTAAACAAGATATTAAATTCCCCAAGGTATATTGTATAAAGGTGATTTGATATGAAATTAGAGTGCTTGGAAAGCAATCTCACTGTAAGTTTTGGATAATTTTTAAAAGAATTTTAACTAAAAACTATTCTAAAATATATCCTTAATACAGGTATCAAATAACGTCTCAGTATAACTTCCAGTTTCAAGTATAAGCTTTAAGTAGATATAAAACGTAATAAGCAATAAAACTTTAAAGATGCATTTTCAGTATGGCTATGAGATATGACTCCATGCTGGAGGATGACCAATTAATCTGGATCTTAATCTTTTTTTAATAGGCTACAGTAGGGTTTGAATACAGGCATTCCATTTAATCCTGACTACCAAATTTCTCAGCATGCGAAGAAATATTTTCTTTCACTAGTTTAGCCAGGGATTTGAACAGTCTTTGGAGTTTTATGTCATGAAAAAAAAACCCGCAGAGATTTTAAAAATAGACTCTTCCTCAAATCGTGATGCCAAACCTTTGTGGCTGGTAAAAGAGACAGATGCTTGGAAATGATTTTTGTTTTCTCCATAGTTTATGTGCCTTAATACTTGCATTTTTGTATTCTTCTTCTGTTCCTGGATACCTGAAGCTATTTAGTGCAGTGAACGTGCGGCTGGCTGAACATATAAACATCAAGAGATGACAGGATTTTGCTGCATTTGGAAACTGGGGAATATATAATTGTCTCTCATTCTGCTCCCACATGTAACTTGCTTAAATGTCATTTCATGCTGCAGGCTTTCACTCTTCCATTCTCCATAAACCTTATTCAACCTGCACTCAGCCATCATGATAGCAGTTCCTGGGCTGGGAGTGCAGGGGCATCCCAGGGGTATTCATATTCAGGCATCACCGATCGTTGACCTGGCTATTGTTGTTTGTGATACTTACTGGTAAACTTTCACAATCAATACAACATCAGCCCGCCTAGCTCCTGGGAATGGAAACCTGAAACACTGCACTTAATCTTGAAGCTGGCTCCTGCTCCCTGCTCTGCTGCTAAACTGGGTAGTTGGCCTACTTGATGCAGCATTATTGCTGCAGAGGTCAGATGTGAGCCGGCTTGGCAAGTGCTGATGAATGGCTGTTTGTGATGAAGCACCTCTTCCGTCCAACAAGAGACATTTAATAATGATGGACCATAACTGGCCACACAACAAAAATCATGTAGCTTGTTTGCGAGCTTATGTAGTGAAAGCTGGAGAGAGAGGAAAGGAAGGTCTTATTAGAAGTTTAAAAAACCTTCTTGCTTGTTACAAAGTTGTAGCAGTTGCCACAAATACACACATTTTCCTGCCATTTGTCTTGCACTGGTTCCTCTTTTCCTGTTACGTAAAAAAAAAAATAAAAAAAAATCACCTTGCAGATTGACAAAGTTAGGAAATAATATAAAAGACCAAGAAATTAACATTAACACAAATTATCTCTGCCAGAATGTATTATATTTGAACGGTATGCTTTGCTGACAAATACTGTGTTTTGCTTGAAATCAGTGATATGGGCTGAGAATGGGTACTTAAGTATGTCTTGCAAAAGTTTTCTTCTCTCTAGCTCTGACAATGGTGTTTATGGACCCATATACTCATAATCATGAAATTACTTCTTACAGAGGTAAAACATGCCTGGAAATTCATACAGAAACACCTGTGTATTGCACTTTAAGATACATTAACCAGCTCTGGGTAAACAACTGTTTTAAGTCTATAGTGGGAAGGACATGAAAGCTGGTAGAGCACCTCAAACATCCTTAGTTTTCAAAACCTCCTCTTAGCCTGTGGACAAAAAACACTCTTCAGAAATCTGTGTGTTCTGTCTTCAAAATTCCAGTCCTACAAGCTAATGCATTAGAGTAAAAAATTCTGCTATGATGAAGTGTCCATTTGGATCCTGATGTCTATTTCAGTCCAATAACTAGTTATGCAAATCCCAGCACTCTCTCTAAAAACAGGTTCCACACTGAGATTATTAAAATCATATTTTCATGATGTTCCTAGTTTCAGTTCTGTAAACTGATAGGATAAACTGATGTGATTTTTACAGGTGCAGGAGTCAGAAAAAAAATGAATTTGAACCAGGAAATGAGTCACTTATGAGCAATAATATGGAGGAAGGTGCTGCTTTGTCAGCCCCTCGTAATGTTTTATTGCTTATCCCTCCCACTGCAGCTCTGCCCCTTATGTGGCATAGTTACTCTGAAATGTTTGAAACTGATCTCTTACAAAGATGTCATTCACTGACATAAGACGCTCCTCCCCCCTCCCTCCCATCCCCCACCACTGTGTGCACGATCTTGCAAAGGAGAATCCATTTCTTTTCTTACTGAAATACATTTTTTCTTGGTTGTAACTAAGGCAGGAAGCAATATCATGAAGCCAAGATGCATACTTGTGAATAGTCCAAGAGACACTGAAGAGCTGAGACACAGCTCTGTACTCCAGTCTTTCCTGCTGCACTGTGATTCTGGTGTCCAGCAGCAACAGCTTCAGGTTTTAGACATGATGCTGCTACCGAAGAACTCTAAATTGCATTCAAAAATCTAAAGCACCAAGCTATGTGGGAGAGGATAGAGTGTTTCTTTGCAACTTGTAAAAGAAGTGCAACTGTGTAAGGATTCAGAGTGCAGGAAGTAGGTACAGTCCTTAGGGTGAAACAAGGGGACCCAAGTGGAGTGAAACTAAGAGTTACAAAAATTTACCTATGTTTAAGGTCTATTACATTAGGGAGCAGTTGTAGAAGAAGCATATCGAAAACCCCATTTCTTGACTCTTTTAAAATGGAACAAGTCAAATATCTGAAAAATAGACTGTAGATAGTATAATATAATGACAGGAGGACAAATTTACTCTAACAGGCATATTTGATTTCTAATTCCTGTGAGTTACTTAAGCTATTAATGCTTAGTTTTACATAGTTATGACTACAGATTCTAATAATCCAAATTGTAAAAAAAAAATCTTTATAAGAGACAAAAATTCAAGCAGTGTTTCATTCTGCTTCAAATGAGCTAACCTGCCTCAGGAGTGAATGACAATCCTCACTGCTGGGATAGTGGCAGGGTCACCACTGACGTGTTCAAGTAATATCATGTTTATATTCAATTGTACTCCTGTATTTTGTTTGTCCAGACGTGAAAAACAGAAAGTAGGTGATTCTGAGTGCTGTAAAACTATAAACTACAGTATGTACTCCAGAGCTCTACTGCACTTAGTTTTTAACCAATGAGGGGGTGATTCCTCAGCTTTGGCTTGTTTTTGGCTGGTATGTTTAGCTGCAGGTCTTGAGTCATGCTGTACTTTTTCTGTGTTGTTCCTTGGACTGTGGGACACGCTCATTGCTGGAGCACAGGACAGTGATTGGGGGCTACTCCCTTTGGCTTCCTTGGCAGGGTGGAATGTCCTAAGTGCCTACAATGTGCCAGTGAGGAAGGGAGAAAGGACATCTTCCCAGCCCCCTTATGGGGGGGCGACTGCTGTAGGAAACACCCACTGCAGATCAGTACAGGAACGGTACATGAATGTATACTTACACTTTCATTCAACTCCGAACACAATTGGTTTACCCCATGATTGCTCTCCCTCAACATTGTATTACTTCTTTGGTTTTAGTATGCGTAAAACCAATTCTGACATTAGTATTTTGTTTGCCCTTTCTCTAACACAACCACTACAAGCTGTTCTTTGGGGTTATATTTACAGCTATTTGCAGAGAACTGTTCTCAGGTTTTGCGGAATACTTTTCCACCAATTCCTGGCTTGGTGCTCATCTTATGGTTTGGTTTGATTTGTTTCTTTTTTTTTTTTGCCAAAATTCTGTTCCAAATTTTCGAGGAGCAAAAATTTAGTGATAAAGTACCAAAAGCTGCTCTTGATTTGTACTAAGAACTATTTTGGTGCTTGTATCCATCATGTAGCATATTTTTATTTTCCCTCTGGCCAATCATATCAATGCACAAGATGCATCATCCTGTGAATGGTCATTAATTCAGCACTAAACCACAGGATTTATGGCAGGAAGAGAGAATTTTGAGCACAGTAAATCTCATTTGGTGAGGAAATGTATTTCATAGAATCATAGTATTTATTCATCATGTTTATTTTCATGAAAATGGAAAATTCTGTGAAATTCCATATTTTTATTTTAAAAATAAACCAGTACCTAATAATGGGTTAAAAATAAACAGAAGCCTTCATATAAAAAAAACCCAAAAATAACAACCAAACAAACAAAAGAAAGAGAGAGAAATGGTAATGACAGTTTTGAAGTATCCAGTACCTGTTGTGACAGGAATAACAAATTAATTGAGACTATAACGGATTCTTTGTAAAGGTGAAGTAAACACACTTGACTGTATATTTTTCACCATCAGTTAAGTCTCAATTGGTTCTAAAAATAAACAGAAGACATTGAACAGTTTTAATGGATTTTGACACCTAGGTATTATGCTGTCACTCCAGTATAAATGAATCATAACTTTAGACTGCGCCAAGGAATTACTACACATTTGGAGAAAATTTATGGTGCACCAGGCTTTGAATCATGATGCGATATCAAAACTAAAGTCACAAGAGGAAGAAAGTCTGGCATAAATTATTTTTTTACCCAAGCCATGCATAGCCATGCGAACGCAACAGGTATGGATTGCAGGGTTAGTTAGAAACGCCACTGTAATTTCTAGGTGTTAACACCTCTCAGAGCGGCTGTTCTGGCAGAGCTCCCAGGGAGCTGCATCCAGAGGGGACCTCAGCACAAATGCTGGACAAACCACCACAGCTGCCAGATGGTTGCTGCTTCTCAGAATTCAACCTAATTAACAATGAAGATGTTTTAACAATGAAGACGTTAAAACAAATAACTTCAACATTTGACCTTATAGATATATTAGGCTTAAATTTAGTCAGCTATTTTTAATATCTAATGCAGGACTTGTAGATGGTGAAGTTCCTACTCAGGCTCAGAGAGCCTTTAAACTGCCTATGAAGTAAAGAACTTCTGCAAAGCGACTAGTGGCTGGGCTCTAAGCTGGCTGACTGATTTACTCTGCACTGCCATATATATAGGTAAGCCTTAAAATATGTATTATACAGATATACATACAACATTTGATGAGTCTTTCTCTTGAAATTTATTTGAAAACAGGGTAGTTTGTGCAGTTGCTTAGACTATGATAGCATGCTTTTGATACTTCTGAGGAACACTGGTATAAACAGATATTCCTCATTCATTCTGTACAATATTCCTCAGTAGGTTGAGTTGTAGTCAGTGTGCAGGTGTGTAGTAGTGGCTTCTATAAGTCCTTATCAAAGGTGGTTTTAAATATTCAGTAAACAGTACTTCTACAATTTCCTTCACAGTTTATCTTGTTTTCGAAGATTTTCTGAACTTGCCTTTTCTATCATTTTTGTCTTAAAACTTAACTGCTTCTTCAGAGATTATTATAAAATACTACAAAGAAGAGATCTAATTTTTAAGTCTCTATTAAGTGAAAAGGAACAAATCCAAAGAAGATTATAAACAGACAGAGAGAATACGTCTTATCTGTGAGTCCACTGTGTATCAGTTTGTAAAGCTTTTTCTCATTCTGACTGTAATGCTTTACAAATGTGGATTGATTCATTATTTTTGACCTACTGGAAGGCTAATCATCCTTTTAATGACTATGGTGCTCTTGCCTTTGAGCAGTGGTAGAGTGCTGAACTTTGTGCTGATGGCCTTAAGGCTCAAGGCCAAATCCTCAAGTGATATAAATACTTCTTTCTTCATTGAACCAAGTCTGCTGGTACTGTCTGCCTGCCTCTATCTTGTGTCTGAAGGTTTGTTTTCCACCCTCCACCCAGCTGGTGCCACAGAGAGTGTGGGCATCCTTTGCCTTTCTCTGCAGCTATTTTTCTTGAGAGCCAAGAAACTTCCCAGATCTATCATGTGCCTGTAGCTATAAAAAGTCTGCACCTAGCCACTGCTTCTTGCTGCAGCTAATAATCTTGAAGAGGCCAGTGTGATGTTTGAGACTGACTTTATATCATCTTTTATTAACCAGGTTAGTACTGAGTGCTTATCATTAGAAGTAGAGCTATGCAAATGACACAGGGATTTTGGCCGTTTCTGAACTGAGGGAGAGGAAATTAGGAAAGAGGAGACATCTGAGTTTATTCCCTGAAAAACAGAAGTAGGAATAAATATTCAATATTTGTTTGTTTCAGTTTAAGACAATTTGGTACAAATTACTTTTTCTTATTTTGTCTAATACAGTTTTCAAAACAATTTTTGAAATGAGAAGAGCCCGTTTCCCCAGGGGTGGTTGTCAGGAGGCAGCCTGGTCTGTGCTATGGAGGAAGCCAAGTCTCATGCATGGGGATGACACAGCAGCATTGGTGTTGTGCCTCAAGCTCCCTTCAGCACCCTGCTACATGCATCGATCCTGCTCATTTTCTTTTAAAATAAGTCCTGACAGTTGCTCACTGTTACCTGTCTCATGGCAGTCACTAACCCTCTTCAGTGTGTAACAAGGAGTTAGTGCATACCTCCCTGGCACGCAGTAACCCCCTGGCATGTCCCTAATACATTCTCCTGTGAGGATCAGTGTTTTCCAGGGCTGATTCTGGCTAGGGTGTGTTTGCCTCCCACTCCCACCTGTCAAGATAAGTCAGAACAAAAAGTTAATGCACAGTCTTGCACAAGTGTATTTCCCCAGGACTGCCGTAGTCCAGTGGGTAGTTTTAAAATGTGCATCAGCTGTAATAAATTGGAGAATAAACGCTATTATGATATCCATCTCTTTCCCCCAAAGCTGCTGCCAAAGCTTTGTCAAGCAGTGGTAGCTGCACACAGCTGTTCCTTAAGATTTTCAAGGGTGGAAAGTCTCAACTAATCAGAAATATGCACAAGTATCTGAAACGTCAAATGTCCCAAACTGGGTGATAAATTGGATATATTACATCCTGCCATGAGCGCTTAGCCTCCTCCTCCCTGGTGGCAGCCAGTGGGAGAAAAACACATGGAGAAAAATACGGAAAGGACATTTACTGTGTACATACTAGGTTTTAATACTTCTACAACTTGTTAAAAGAGAGCTTCCTTCCCAGACAAAGTAGTGGGAGGCATATGCTGAGCATGCTGAACTGGGGTGTTGGCAGGAAGCGCTGTTAAGTTTCCCCAGTTTGTCTGGTGCCATCACTGTCCAGTTTGAAAGAATGCTGTACAGACAGTGTTGCAACCTGACAATTTTGACTTGTTTTTTTGTAAGCAAAAGTACTGCTATACAAGAAACTTCAAGCAGATGAATTCTCACAGCTTGTCCAAGCAGTGTGAAATAAATAACAGAAAGATATACAATGTATCATGATATATTTATCCATTTGCTTGTTTCTAAGAGGGCCAAATAGCATTTTTAATATTGAAAAATGTTTACTTTGAGATTATGATACTTAAATTCTCATCTAATTGTCTCTTAATTCCTCTGAAATTATGATAATTATAATAGCATTTTATTAATAATATTAATTTTAAGAAGGTTTAAAAGTCATTTCCCTGTAAATAATCCCAAAGGATTCTAACAGTAAAATTCCTTTGAAGATATTAATTTTAGGCCTTTCTCAGTTTATGCTTATTTACAGTATGGCAGCATTTCTTTTTGCATAAAGTGTGTTACTTAAGGATTGTACATTAATTCTGCATGGATATTCTCAGTTTTACAGGCAAATTGGTCCGGTAATAGAGATGCACTGTCAAAATATATGTCTTATGGACTATTCTAAAATTTTTATTCTTGTGTTCTACAAACTCAAAGGTATTTTGTTTTCATAAATTATGAAAGGAAAATGTCATAAGCGATCTCTGTTTCTGTGTGCTGCCTTTGCTGACAGCTGTATGATGCTCATTCAGTGCAGCAGATTGGGAGCTGAAAGTTTCATCAATAAATATGACTCTGATGGCTTCATGTCAACGGTCAAGGTAATGGCCTTTTATTATCCTGGAAACACACTTCCATGAGGAGCATGTATATTTTTTCTTAAACTCTTCTAAGGAAACAATTTTTTACTTTTGATCTCAATTTTAGTCTTTATCCTTTGCAAGTGACATATAGACATTTTAATTAAAGAAGAATTATATAATGAGTTTTTATTCCTTTATTAGTGCATGCTGAAGAACAAAAAAATTAACTAACAAATAACGTTGAATTGTCTTATTGCAAGCTCTTTGTGATGACTATGAAGGTATTTTAGAACATTTTGAAATCTATAAAAATAAAAAGGGAAACATGCAAGTGAAATGTTTAAAAAAGGCCAAAGTAGAGCACTGAGAGGTCTGCAGTCTTAAAAATCATAGAACACCTTTCTTCTGCATTACTTGGCTGAGATATAATTTTGTGTTTTGATGGAATTTTTATTATTATGGTTATTTTTTTTCATGGAATTGTCCAACCGTTGTACTAGGAATTATTGTAACCCATATAGATACTACTAGGAATAGTACACATCTATCTATTTGGGACCAAAGTGAGTGTGATAATATTTCAGCCTTTCACTCTTTCATAGTTTTTTTTTTTGTTTGTTTTTATTTTGCATATTAAATGCTTGTTAATACTGAAAGTGTAACTTTCAACTTTTCTTAGAGCTTTTTAAAGCTATTTGTCAAATGTATTTGGCATTAATTGAATTAGATTGTTATGACAACCATAGATAGTTTTCTTTATCTGATTAATTAGACAGTACTCAATACCTGGCCCTCAAATACTCAAAAAAAAAAGAGATACCTACTACTAAAAATTCTTATTCAATGGCTGTACTACAGTTTCATATTTTTTTGCAAGAGTTTTAACATATATTTGTAAGTTGCCAGTAGATTAACATGTCACTGAAAGTACTGGGAGATAGAGCTTTGGCCCTATTAATGTGAAGAACATGTCCCCTTTCCACATTAAAGCTGTGAATCCACTTTGGGTTTCCTTCTTTACTTTTTTTTGCATGGGGTTTTTAGCTTTTGTATGTGTTTAAGGATTTTGTAGACTTGCTTTAGTAGAAACAATATTAAAATCAATCTGGACTTTTTTTGCCAATGTTTTAAGATGCTAATTTTTATCATATGTCATCTGGTAGAACAGTAGTTCCTATGATATAGTTTGCATCTAGTGCAAATCTAGAGAAATGATCAACTTGTGTCTTCCCAAGCAATACTATGTTTCGCTATGGCAGTACAACTACACATGAACTACCATCCTCCTCCATCAAGAATTTGAAAACACTAACTAGAAGTCATGTTATGAGCCAAATATTTTTCCTAGTTACTTAGGCGAATTATGGAGACCACTGACTTGAGGAAGAGGACTAGAACTGGGTGTTGTGGCCTTGACTCTGAGGCAGAGACTTCTCCTCTTTTCAGGAATGCAAGACCAGGTTTCCTTCTCCTCTGCTAGTGGTAGAACTGAGAACCTAAAATTCCAATCTTTGTATGCTAACTGGCTTCAAAAAAAGTAGAGATATGAAGCAGATAAAGCAACATTTTACTGAAAGTTCATTCATCAAAAAGCTGCATATTTTGAAAAGGGTAAAAGTACTACTAGACCCATCAGGGATAAGTAAAGGCTATATACTATAGATTATTTTAATCCCCTTGCTAGATATAAAAGGGATAATTACATATTTGTGGTTGCAGCCATGTGGTGGAAAAATCAATACAACTTTTTTGTATGACACTTCATTAGTGTGAAAAATTTTAAAAGCTGAAAAGAACTGCCTTGCAATTAAATGCCTCTGCTACTTCAGATGCAGTAATGGGTTTGTATTATTATCTAGTTTATTTGAAATAGTGGTTGCACTATAGCAGTAATTGGAAAACATTGATTATGCACTTGTATATAGAAAACCTGGCAAATCATTACAGGGCACAGCAACAGTTAGTTAGCCTTACTAATGAAGCACTAATTGCCGTAAGTAGGTTAACATGTTAGTGAAACTACAGGGAGATAAAGCTTTGAAATTTTTTATCCGTTCAGTGTTATGTTTTTTTTTTTTTGTAATCTCATTTTAAGAAATTTCATTCTGACACTGCAAACCACAAGAATCTCTTGATGCTATATTTGGAATAATTTCAGAGATTTGCTTTTGTGTTTTGAGGATTTTTTCCCCTCATTTGGATAGAATGTCTGGTATGTCTAAGTCATATTTATGCTATCCTATCAACATGGTGACTTTAATGTATGTGAAAGGCTGGTCAGCTTGATTGATTTCCTTATTCTAATGCAATTATGTCGTCCATGCTATATGCTGCTTGAACAATCTTTTCTTTTAATTAGACTGTTCTATGTTTGAAGAGATCGTAACTAAACTGTTACAATATAACCATTTGGGATACTTTTTTTTCCAAAAAATCTTCACTTAGTGAAAATTGGAGGGCCCCAAATCTCTCTAGTAGAATGTATTATAATTAGGAATATAAATAAATAATTTTAAAATACCATAGTTATTGACTAAGGAAGACATATTACAGATTCTTTAATTGATTAGGCTACATTAGCACATTTTGCAAGCTTGCAAATCAGAAGTAACTTAAACTTCACTGATGTAACCAATATCTGCTGAAAAAGATATCTTTAATACTGAGGATAAATGTTCTGCTTGAGACATATATGCTCACAGTATCCTAAAAGCAAGGTTTTAAAAACACCCAAACCCCTTTGTTTGCTGAATATTGTCATACCTAGCACTGAAAAAAGTTTGTTTGTCTGTGGAAAGTTGTTACTTTTCTTCAGAACACAAATTAGAAATTGCATTTAAATGGAATTTGTATGTTTAGCCAGTAAGTTAATGCAAATTTTACTTTGAAACCACAAAGTTTTGATGACATCTACTGACACTGGAAATGATGGCCTTTCTAAGTGCTCACACTAAAACATATCAATCCTGGAATGCTGGGGAATGAAGTATTTAGATACCTGAATATAGGAGATCTAACCTAGCTGCCAATATTTTGCAGACAGGCTTGTGCACACTATAGTATTTGCACAGTATAGTATCTGTTTACGTAAGTAAATACTTACTTAGGCAAGTTGGGTGGCAGTGTCTATTTTGAGACAGTTGTTAGTGTGGGTGAGAGCAGCTGGTGAATCTGATGCAACTTCCCAATGGGTAAACCTGTCACAGAGGAAAAGACTACAAATCTTTAGCATGTTTTTGCACTCTTTATTCTGGAAGAGGAACCTCCTCAGTGCTAACAAATGCATTTGAACTGCAGACAGCTACCATGAGACTGCCGGCAGAAGCAAGTGATTCTGAGTGAGGTTGGGCAAAAGGTAAACGTGAAGATGTGTCCTGACGAACAGAAAGAGGAATGAAATCCTGACTCCTCCTGAAAGCCAGGGCACTTACTGGACCTCCTCCCAGCACTGCTTTCTGGGAAATAGTTGTGTGATGGCTGTCCTATGTGGTATGGTGCTCTCTGACCACAAAGCAGGTGAGCCAATGGCCACACCAACCACTCTCCTTGGGTCTGCCTCAGACACTTCCTTGGGAAGGCAAATGCAGAGTTTGGCTGCACATGGCAGATTGCAAAAACTTTTGCAGCACCTCCCCTGCCTGCTTCCCCCCCACCATATGGCACAGCAACTCTGTTGCATTTTGATGCTGCTGAAGTGCAGGGCCAGGATTTCCTTGTTTAAGTAGGTGTTAAATTCTCTCTCAGATTCACAGGAATAAAGCACGACCCCCTAAGAAGTTGTATAATGACCTTGACTTATAGAACATCTTGGAACAATTCTTACATTGAAAAGTAAATTAATAACAACACATAAAGTTTACCAACCAAGTGTTAGAAAATGTCAGTTGTGATTCTTACCACATTCTGATTTTTAAAAACTAAGTGTGTGTGTGTTTTCAAAAGATTTTAAAGGGGTGGAGGGATGTTTTAAAGGGAGAACTGCTTCCAGTTGAAATCTAACCTCAACTAGTTCTGCTTTGACTCAGCTTACTGAACAATATTATATCTCTCTGTTCATAATAATGAGCTGTTTTGTGCAAAGCAGCTCATTATTATGAATGTTAGGGCATGTTTGGACTAGTAAAGCAAATCATAAAAATTGCTGCCCATGTCATGTTATTTTTTTATCAAGAAAAGATTTTTCCTTGGGGTCAGAAACAATTATTGACCAGAGAAAATCTCAGGTTCTGTTTGGAAATTTTACCCGATGGTTCTGGAAGTAGAGAAGTTATGAAACTAAAAGTATGTGTAGTCAACATTATCTGCAAGGTTTTTTATGTTAAAGAAATCATGACATCTGCCAATCTTTCCAATTCCAAAGGGGTAAAGAATGAGGTCTGTTAGGCTGTCATTGAACATGACAGGCTTAATGTCAAGTTTATAACAGAAAAAGGGCAATCTTATTGTGGTTTATTCAGTTTTATGTTGCTTGTTCAGTAGAAAAGCTCATTTTTTATCTAATTTATAGCATTTGAAATACCAAACAGATTTTTTTACATATCTCCTGAGCTCACAGCTCCTCTTGACTACCTCTTAGTCGTTCCTTTAGGGAGCAGTCTTAAATCCTTCCAATTTAGCATCTATGTGAGACCAGACAATTGTTTTACTTGAGCATATCCTTCAGTTGTTATAGAGCTGTTTCTAACTCCAAACATTTTAGTTTAATTACTGCTTAGAATATTTGCTATATTTTTATCTAGGTTGCCTCTCACTTGAGCCCATTGGGCTGAAGAAAGAATTACTCCCCATGCTGTTCTGTAGCCCTTCTTGTTCAGATCTGTAATTGGCCCTATGTTTTTGACTTTTTGCTAATAAGCAGCTTACTTGCTCTCCCACTAGACTCAACCCACCACTTTTGTTTCATGAATTTTACAAAGGATTTTAATAGATGCTTTAGGCTATGCAAAATGTTATATGAAGGAAAGCATTAATGCTCTAGCCTTGACACAAAGGACGTGTGAATGGCTGCTTATCATTACCGTCAGGTATCAAAATTTTCATTAGGAGTTCTGGAGGACAAAAGGGGAAAAAGTGTAGCTATATGAAAGAATATTAACCTATACTGTGTAACCAACCACAATTGCTTAGCATTTTACATTAACTCTCCTCAGACACTGGCTCTCATTATTTTTACACATACATAATAACTGCTTATTATAGCGGTACAGTTCACACTGATATATTGTAGATAAGGTTGTGTCAGCACTTCCATTATAAACCCTATTTTCAGAGGTTTAAAAGGCAGCTGTAAAAATTTACTCCAGACAGAAGATTGGTTTTCTAGGTTTCTGCCTCAAGCAATTTTTTTTAAACCAATTAAAAACAATTGGCTGTTTTTTAAGCTACAGATGTAAACAAAACAAATTAAGAGGTTTAAAGCACTTTTTGCACTTCTGTAACTCACAAACCTTTATTAAAAAAGAGAAAAACAAATTTAGAAAGCAATATGT
The DNA here is from genome assembly GCA_013401255.1 of Urocolius indicus. Taxonomy (NCBI): domain Eukaryota; kingdom Metazoa; phylum Chordata; class Aves; order Coliiformes; family Coliidae; genus Urocolius; species Urocolius indicus. The sequence continues at coordinate 1,981 of WBNH01008009.1, read as the reverse complement.
TAACATTATACTTGCCGGTGGTGTTCTGCAAATAAATATACACTGGGCATTGCAACCAGAGAGTATAAACCAGCATACCACAGCTTAAAATTATTTAACTACTGAGTGAAGTAGATGTTTCTTAACCAAAGCATTTATTTTTTTTTTAGTGCTAGAATATGAGCCCAATCTTTGCTGTCATCAAACACACACCTAATTTTTCAGAAGTGTTCACTTCTGCAGGGGCTAAGAGAACTGGTTCATATTAGGCTTCTCCTTGGACTTTTTGGGAAACTGACGCATCATTTTGCAGTCCTGTATGTAGCAGCAGCAGACTCAAGCATTGTGGTGTTGGGGATCTCTCCTCAAAGCTTTCCAAGCTCCTATGGCCAAACACTGATCAGAAGATGGTAGTGGTTAATAGGACTTCAGGAAATGGGGTGAGACCCTTCCCCTTTCCACTCGTCACCAAGCCTGGAACTGCTATTTTTGCAGAGGATGGAAGCTGACTCCCTTCCCCACTTATGTGGTTACTATTAGAGTCACCCCAGCTGGTGAAGGGCTCAATGAGGAGAGGCTTACACCATCAATATCCAGGTGAATTATAGTTTCTGTCAGTACATGGCACTGGCATTTTTTACTGATGATATCATGAGTACACACTGCCCCTCATGCTGGATAGTGGCCAAAATTCCCTGTAATTCCTGATCAGAGCAGCGGTGTGTCTCAAGTTGGATTCGAACGCTGGAGTTCGGAGTTATACCTAAGACATGATACCTCCTCCTCCCCACATCTGGAAGGGGAAGGTGTGGCTGTCATTTGCAGAGTTCTTCCCTCAAGTTAGTTTTAATACAATGCACAGTGGATGGAAGAGCACTGTTGGATTTCACTCTGTAACTGTACCTGGCAGTGAGAGACAAAAATAACAGCACACTCATGGTTATGGAGGTTACTTGGGAGGTACCCAAATTAGTCAGCTTGATGTCCCAACATTTCAGCCCATCTGTTCAAACAGGGATTTACCCACTACAGTGAATTGTGCCTTACTCTCTACTGGGTAATATTATGCATTAATTTCTGCAAATGGATTTAGGTATGACATTTCTGACAGTTGTTCAGCTGAATTGGATTAATAATGCATTTTTATAACCATTTTTTCACTTAAAATATATTACAGTGCAATGTTTTGAGAATGCTTCTAGACTGAAAAGAAATATTTAAAATATATTTTTATAAAGTTGGTTTGTTGTGGTAGACAGCAGCAAAAGAAAATAAAATCCTCATACATGTTCTGGGAACCTTGTCACTGATTTGGAAATGTCTGCAATCTTTCTCCCTAACGGATTTCATGAAGGTGTGCCACATTCCAGAAGTATGGCTGGGAAGTGCCAGTGTTGTATCTTTTTTATCATAAGATCAAAGGCCAAATCCTGACATTGCTCCTAGGTATTGTCTCAGCTTGCAATATGACAAAGTCCCTGTCACAGAACCAAGGAAAATGTCTGGAGCTTGGGAAAAAGTATAAAGACACCTAGAACAGCGGTAAGCTTTGGAAATTAAAGTAATTCAAAGATGTGTTTTGAGTTGACAGTTCATACAAATTTGAAAAACGTGTGACAAACACAAAAGAACTCTGCATTTGCTTGCTCCACTCTTTTTTTTGATAATGTAGTGATAAAGGCCCAGAAATTAGTCTGTTAATGAAAATAGCTTAGTAAGATATTGAACTTCTGACACTATTGGCTTCCATTAGTTCCCCTGCTTGCAAGTAGACTGCTATCAAGCTTCACATCGATAATTATCTGTAGTTACTGCAGTACCAACGTGCAGAGCAATACTAACCCAGAAGATGTCTCGGGTATGTTTGCACTGTCTGTTCTTGTACTGCAGAAGCAGCTTCAGACTGTCTTGCATCCAGGCCAATGGCATCCTGTCTTATATGAGACATAGCATGACCAACAGGGAGAAGGAAGGGATTATCTCCTTGTACTTGGTGCTGGTG
>WBNH01008008.1:61152-77924 GCA_013401255.1 Urocolius indicus | reverse complement strand
GCTAAACCATGACAATTCAGTAAGCATTTTGGTTGCTTATCTAGTTCTCAACTTTTCAATTGGTAACTTATTTTGCTTTGACTGTATTGATTTCTTCAGAATTCTGTATGTGTATTGCCGCTGCAGGCAACACTACGTGGTGGTTCAGACTGACCTCCTAGCTCTCCGACAGTCGAGGGAAAGGATCACTGCACACACGGTGTGGATGGTGCTCTGTCTCTGTCTCCGTCTCTGTCTCCGTCTCCGTCTCCCTTTATTGTTTATGTTATGCCCTTATACCTGCTGGCATAAGCACCTCCTCTATCTCTGCCCCGTGCCAGACCTCTCACTTCCTCTTCACCCCTTGCGTTACAATCCGAGATCTTCTGGACGCCTACTACAAATGTGTGTACGTATGTGTATAATTTACTGCCACATCTCAACCCCTTACTCTTGTAGGGATTTCATTAAGGTTTTAACTCTCAGAGTAAGAACTATAATTCATGTCAATATTCTTAGTGATGTCAGTGGTTAAGATACTCAGAAACAGAAGTAAGCCAAAAAGTGTAAATCTTTCTTTCATAGCATTTCATTCTTTTAATGTACTCAAGCAATTCTTTAATAGAGCCTAAAAATAGTCTGTATTTTAGTGATACTTGAGGAGGAGTAAGGTAGAGTCTTGTTTATTGTGACAGATTAAGGTTAGGATGAGTTCTTAGGAAATGCTGTTCATCAAATATATGTTTAATTAAGCTTATGTTCTTGAGAGTTAGGATAAAAGCATGCATATAATGTATGAGGTGATAATACCATCAGAACTGTTCAAAAACAATGTGTGTTTACAAACAGTTTGGAAAAGATGGATACCCCCTCCTTTGCCCAGCTTTGGAGTCCCTTTATGCTTGCTTCCTATGAACACTATTTTGAAAGTCAGTCATAGTTTAAGCAAATGGTGTAATTCTCTGAAAAATGGAATTAGAGTCTATCTCTTTATACTAGATTCATTCTATTTCACCTAGTGGCAGATTTGCAGAGACACAGGCATTTTTTTTTTTTAATTCACAAGATATTTCCTTCACTAGTACTAGGCAAAATTAATGGTATCTCAGCCATTGCTTGTGAACTTAAAAGCTTAGAGATATAAATGGAACAGGTTCCATTTCAATTCCCAACATCATTTTAGTATGGGTATAGATTCATTCACTTTATTGCCAGGAATACTTTGAGGTTATAACCTCTTCTGGATCTGACCACATGCAGCCACCTTTTTGGACCCATTCACTCAGCTTCCACACAGGCCCTCTGCTTCACAGTTGTTTGACAGATTTGTTGCTGTTCCTTGCAACAACATCAAGCTGCTTGTTAGCCTTCTTTCTCCAGGCAGTTCTCATTCTGCTGCCTTTACTGATTACCTTAATATGGCTTCTGACTTCATGCTGATCAGTTTCTTAGAATGAGCAGTGGTGGACCTCATAGGTCTATTGGTGGAGGACTGATGAAGCACTTTGTGATGAGTTTCATTTAAAAAAAAAAAAAAGTTGTGTCAGTATATTGCTGCATGGACACATTTATTAGAGGCATGCACCAGACACCTTAAATATAGCTGAGCTTAGGGATTTGATTGTACATCTAGTTCCTTAATTTTGGAATGTATCCCACTAAAGTTCTCTATCCAAATATATTCAAACTCTAAAATAGTTAAGATTTACATCTGATTTTGGTGCCAGTAAATTCTGAAAAAAACAGCTTCTATCTCAATTTACGTGTACTTGTATTTTAGTTGAAAGCTAAACAGTATGAGTTGCTTCTATTGTAAAAAGTATTACAGTGCTTAAGAATAAATAAATTACCACTCAGCATTTTGACTGAAAGAACCATGTTTTAAGAATAGTATTTACTTCATTGACTTCTCTTTGTGGATTTTTTTTTTTAATTGATTTTGAACTCAGACTTTTCTGATCTTCCCCTTGCCTGTGCAAAAGGACCAGTTCTGTTTAGTTTGTTCTTGTCAGCTGCAAGGTAATGAACTTGTGTGATTTTCTAGCAGTACATAAGTTTATTAACATATTCTATACAAAGTTAGGAGCCAGAGAAAAAAAAAAACCAACTGTAAAAACTGCCATCCACTAGCCTTATACAGCAGTGTATACAACTGTATATTAATCTCATCAATGAGAAAATTTAATGTCTGGAGCATCATGACTACTGCAATGACCATCGCAGGGAATAAAATAACTAAGCTACTAATTTTTTCTCAAAAGACTCTTCCTTTAGCTACTGTTTCTCATATAGTTTACAGGAATTTAATGTTCAGAAACTTTACCATTAGGTTAGAATGGTCTGAAATTGGCCCTGGGATCTAGAATCTGCTAATACTGGATAAAAGGGCACAAAAATGTCAAATACATGACATTAACTTCATAAAGCTGATGTTGTTTGGCAATCAGGTACAACCTCTATCCCTTGCTATCAAAGATGATACGCAATAGCAAGCCTAAAGCAGTTCCTCCCTACTTTGCCTCAGACTCTGAAATGGCATTTCTGTTCTCTGCTGCCAGTTAAGTTACTAGTGTTTTCCCATTGCTCAAAATGCAGAACTGGGACAAACTTTGGGCTCTAAAGCTAGCATTCACTTAAAAAATTGTTTTCTGTGTAATAGTTGCTGGTTTTTATCTCTCATGACTCATCCTTCCCTGATACAAACTTCCTTTGTTCTTCACTGTCTGTGGAGATACAGACCATCATTCCTGATTCTCTTCTTCAGTGATAAAGTCACAGAATAATTTTAGTTGAGATATAACTTTAGCTACAATTACGATTCCAAACTGATAACCTGCTTTTCTGTTTCAGACTTTATCTTCTGTCCAAACTAAATCTCTTTGTCTAACCCATATATTCAGCTGCAAGCTTAACTAGCAAACAGATTTTTGTTCTAAATGTTTGTGGATTTTTGTTTTTTTGTTTTTTTTTTTTAATAATTTTCTTGGCTGTTGAAAACCTCAGGCTGACAAACACAAACTTCAGTTCATAATATGAGTGAATCTGGCCATGTCTTCTTGAACAATATTTCTTAAGTTACTTTTTCTCTCTAGCCTTCAGCATTAGTCCAGATTTTGTGAGATTATTTCAGTTATTGATATACTTTCCCCTCTGTTTTGGAAAAGTGCAAGATGATGTCACTCATACCTTTCAAATACTTTTTTTCTGCTTATTGTTTTTCACTGTGGCTATTTCTTTCTTTACCTCTCACAGTGTAAGTTATTTATATAAGATGGCTTATGGTCTCCTTTTTTAAGGAATAAACTAGATGGGAACAGACAATGTTGCCATGTTTATATAAAACTGGCTTTTGTTGTTCAACACTCTCAGTAGCATATAAAGCTCCTGGACTTCTATTTCCCTGCGTTATCTGGCAGATATTTTTGTCATAAAAGCAATAATCAAAACAGTTTTAAGAAATTAGTGTAGAAGTTTCTCCACATGTGACATTAGTAATGCCTGCAGGGAACTTGTATTTTGAATGACAATACATGATAGAAAAGGAGATACAGATATAGAGGGTACAGTGTGCAACCCCAAACTCAGCTTCTGATTTATTGCCAGCATTTAGATTGTACAGCAATGAACATCTACTTTGTATGCATGTTGTCAGACTGCAAAAGTTGAACAAATTTAAGTTTGCTGAATTACTCTACAAAGATCTGCCATATAGCAGTAACTAGTTACTGCTGGTTTTTTTTCTCTTTTGTGGGATATGCCCTGCAAAATTGTGTAAGCTCTGTGTCTCTTAGGACGTGAGATTTAAGGTCTTAACATTTTTCTGACTTTTTAATAGTTGATCAAGGCTGCAGGGCACTGAAAAAAAAATTTGTGCAATCACCAAACCAACAATGAGTTGCAGAGTCCCAAATTCCGTAAGAGGAGAACGTGAGTCTTTATTATATATGTAAAAAAAAATTAAATGAGATAAATCAGCATTTTCTTAGTCAAGTGGATTTCTTTTATGTGACATATTTGCAGAACTGCAAAGTAATGAATGTATGTATGTATGTATTTTTTCCTCTATGTGCATTCTTGATAATTTACAAACTTTTTACTTGATGTCATTTTACTCTAGCTAAGTTCTTATCGTAAAATTCCCAGAGTCTTTAAGTGGAATTTCAGTGAGATAGAGCTATCGCAGAGATGGCTAAAGATCTTCAGGCCCTTCAGCATCAAGGAAATAGCAATATATAAAAATTTTAGTAGCATGATTAGCATCTTTATGACATAGAACATTGACATTGGTTCTGGACAGGTTCTGGGTGGTGGATGTGGACAGAATAGAAAATAAGTGCCAGCTATGTCAACACTTAATGTTTAACTTTGAGATTTCAAGTGAGTTTTTTAAAAAGTCTTTTTTTAGTGATGAATCTTGTGCAACAAGTAAAAAAAGCTTGTCTAAGTAAAAGAGTGATTTTTTTTCAGCTGCAGCTCCTACAGACATGAAACCAAAACTATATCCTGTTCATTAACATGTTTTTAATATTTGTTTGCTCAGTGTTCATCAGTAAATATATTTTTCACCCTACTGTGTATTTTTAGAATGTTTACCTTTGTATGATTAGTTTTTCTTTCACCAGTGAGAAAAGTAAAAGCTTAAATAGTGGGGTACACTTATGCCATAGGAAATATTCTCCTAATTAAAAACAATTATTATTTAGACTAAGTAAATCTATTTGCTAGTTATAAAGTAGCTTAAAAATAGCTTTTCTACAGGACTCTAAACAGTTTTAACTGTTAAGTTCATGATACTCTAGTAGATAATCATGCAAACGCTTGCGTGAATAGTTTGAAGATTTAGACTATTAATTTTATGCAATACTACAAAATTTGTATTGCTAGTCTTTGCAAGTGTCCTAAAATTACTGAGCGGTGAACTAAGGTTTAGCATTTCTCTGAGCTGTTTGCATTCAATCGCAATTTAATTGACCTCGTTTTGACCTGTGTGTTGGACTAGATATCTCCAGTAGTCCTTTGCAATCTCAGTGATGCTGATTCTATGTTATGGTACAAGGCAGTAACTACCAAGTGATGGTATTGGAAGGGTATTCTAAAAACTTCCTGAAAGTCAAGTAGCAGTTGGCATAGGAAGGATCTATTTCCACGCTACTTAGCAAAATCTCTTCAGAGGAGGAGGAAAGGTGATTTGCAGTGCCTTATCTTATTGGTATGGCATTCTTGAGAGGAACTCTTAGAATGTTTATTTTTTGTTATTGAAACTAGTATTAAAAAATGACTTTCTGCTACTTTAAAAGAGAGTCCATCCAACCAAAGAAAAATAAGCCAACACTAAGCCAAAAGCCCTGTAATTGACATGTTGCTGCATCACAGAATCTGAGGTGATAGAAGGCAGCTGCACGCAGTTTCTTCTGTCAGTTGAATTCCTAGAACAATAAAAAGTTCCCTAAAATGACAAATGATTTCTTCCTGCCCTTACATTGTGCCTCTGGAGTGTACCACAGTAAACGTCATACAACCATTAAACATTACATTATTTTATTTTGGATCTATTCTCTTTCTGTAAGGCCAATCTCGTGTTTCATAGTCACCACACTGGATCTAACCTGATTCAGACTGACAGCTCATGGAGCAAAAATCTTACCTCTGAAAAGTGTTGCTTATGTAAGTAAAAATCTGACTGAAGTTAGTAAGTGCTTTCTGTGAATTAAGTCCAGAGTATTAATTACAGATGTTAATTAAGAATATCTTTAAATTGTTAGTTTGCTTTGCTACCTCCCATGTTTTTTTCAGAAAATTCTTGATTAATCTGAGGTTCTTGGGAAACTAATACTATGCAAGTATTGCAAATTTTTAGAAATATTTTCTAGTAAAAGCTTATAAATAAAAGGATGCACTTCAAGTATAAAAGAGAAACTTATGCAAATATAACTGACAGAAATAGCACATATTTTCTTCAAAGGAAGCAGAAAAAAGATATGTATGGCATCAAGATGATGGATTATTCATTTACCTATCCCTGTTTAATCAGAATATTGACTATGAGTTTTTTTAGAATATAATCTTTCACTTTGCTGACATGTGTTAAACGTGTGCAGCTGCTTGGGTGTTTTGTACATTTATTTGTTCTTTAAAAGTGCCTAACTTCAGTTCTTAGAGTTACCCACTATGTACTTTTGTCCACAGTTAATTAACTAGTACTTTCAAAAGAGGAGTATATTACTTTTGCTTTTAAAACTGTTAATCTAGCTGTTATTCTTGTTGCTTGCATGTACTGTTTTTTTTTTAAAAATGACCATGCACACTAGCTATAAATACCAAATAAACCACAGAAATAATTTCTTTTCCTTGTAAGTAAAATGATCAGATGCAACTCAAGAGCAATGTACCTTTTTCCTTTCTCATTTAGTCATACTACTGAAGAGAAAAAAGCAGATGATTCAAAGAATTTTTTTTCAAGACATGAAAATTCTCTCACAGTAGTATTTTCTAAGCCACTTCCTTCCTGCCACTCTTCAGCCCTCATCCTTTGTTGTTGCTTTTTCCTTTGTTGTCTTGTTGCTTAGAACTGTTTATAATTAATGGCCAAAATGTATCAGAGAGAACTTTTAATGAGACTGAACGTGTTACCTGAATGTGGTTGTGGATATGTTACCTGAATCTTCTGTCATTTCTATCCTATTGTAATTATTTTTCTAATTTCCATTACTTCCATTAGGGCATTGCAGCTGTTAAAATTAATGAGCCAACAGTTAGTGCATAGCAAACTTGTGAGATGTTCCATGATGTACATTTGAAATGCCTTTTTCAAGTGATGTGGTTCTTTGTTATCGTGTGCTATTTATTACTATGCCTCATATACTCTCCAAAGCATACCAGCCACTTGTTTCAAAATGTTCTTGAATGTGAAGTTTTCCTGGCTTTTTGAGTTTTTGTTTTTATGTTTAATAGAGACAAACATTTTGCTGTGCTTTGTGTTTGTATATTTGCTATGTATTCAGCCACCTCCAACTTTCTACCTGCAATATGCTACGTAAGGCAGGTGTTCGTAGAAAGCTTTGTTGATCCATTGTCTTCATCCCATAAAGGTGATCTGCAAGAAGGAGTGCAGGGAACATTGTTTTCTATGAAAAAGAGAAGAGCAAGAACATGTTTTGTCAGGCAGAGGGAATGGAAAAGTAAATGCTAGTCAGATTATTGCAGTAGCTAGTTCTGCAATAAAAATAGTGAACTCTTATGTGTCCTCGAGAAAGGTGATAAACAGATTAATGAGGACAGTGATTAAGGTGAGCTGGATGAATAGTTCACTTTAGAAGTACTGCTGTAGGGTACCTGTAGGTTCAAGTAGGTGTTACTGTGTGGTTTATACTTCTGGCACTGTTGTGATATGCCATCTTTGTGGGGAAAAAAAAAAAAACAAAACCAAACCCAACTTTCCAGAAAAACTAGGGAAGCAGGGTTTTTTGGTTTGTTTATTTCCTTTTTTTAAAGCTTTTTTAATTTTTTTTTTTCAATTCCACATATTTGGAATTGAAGGAGGAACATGGGCAAAAATGTAATTCAGTGGTGGTACCTCTTGACCTCCAGGATTGACTATATCTGTTTCTAGTGCTTTTGCTTCTTGGATAGTGATGGTGATTCTTATTGCTCTAAAGGATAACCATTGAGCCAGCAATGTGCCTTTATGGCCAAGAAGGCCAGTGGCATCCTGGGGTGTGTTAGAAGGGGTGTGGTTAGTAGGTCGAGAGAAATATTCTCCTCCCCCTCTACTCTGCCCTCGTGAGACCACATCTGGAATATTGTGTCCAGCTCTGGGTCCCTCAGTTCAAGAAGGACAAGGAGCTGCTGGAGAGAGTTCAGTGCAGGGCCACCAAGATGATTACAGGAGTGGAGCATCTCCCTTATGATGAAAGGCTGGGGGAGCTGGGGCTCTTTAGCTTGGGAGAGACTGAGAGGTGATGTTATTAATGTTTATAAATATGTAAAGGGCAGGTGTCAGGAGGATTGAGCCAGGCTCTTCTCAGTCATGTTGGTGTCCAATGGTAGGACAAAGGGCATTGGGTACAAGCTGAAACATAAAAGGTTCCAAAGAAAGACAAGGAAGAATTTCTTCACTGTGAGGGTGATGGAGCACTGGAACGGGCTGCCCAGATGGGTTGTTGAGTCTCCTTCTCTGGAGACATGGAACCAACTCATACAGAAATTGTTTGACATCATAACTTGGATGGTGACTCTTTTTAGTGTTGATGCCATCTCAGTGTTTCATCTGCATGTTTTCACTTCAAAATCCACCTGGATGAGTTCCTGTGTGACCTACTCTAGGTGGCCTGCTCTGGCAGGGGTGTTGGACTAGATGATCTTTCAAGGTCCCTTCCAACCCTTGAGATTGTGTGTTTTTGTGATAATGAAAGAAATAGCTTGTGAGCTTCTCTGTTAGTGGGCTATGGAGACAACAGCAGCTTGGACTGCTCTGAGGCAGTGTTTTATAATACCTGCCTCACCAAATACTCTTCTGTTTGTACTTAGTGGAATTTTTAAATCCATTTTTATGTTTTCCAGTAACTACAGAAGAATACAGTCTGGAAATAGAAAAGATTTTGTCCATTTAGAACAAGTCTTTTTTCTAGCTATAAGCAGTTTGAAATAATTATGTGAAGAAAGCTTCAGCTTTTTTATCCTAATTTCTTGATAGTTGTACACTAACAAAAAATTATCATTTTGATAAGTAAAATGTATTAGCAGTGTGTTGTTTCATGCAACACACCTTCTTGCTGTAGCTATCATGTTTGTGTTGCAGCTAAAAACCAACATCATGAATTCTCTCAAACATACTGATGTCTTGAAGCACAGGTAGTAAGTGGCACATGATAGATATATGACACTCTTCATCAGCTAATGTAATTGTACTGATGAAACATTATATTGCTATTACTACTATGGAATCACAGTAGCCTTTAAGCCTGACCTGACATGTATATTAAAGGACTTTATGATGAAACAGCTGTACTCCATGAATGTCTTTGTGCAACACTGAACTGAAATACATTATAATTACCAATACATTGTAATTACCCACTCTACACATTTCAAGTTTTTATAGCTTTATAGCCCAGACAGTACATCCTTTTGTATGTCAAAGTCATTACGTGTGTTATCATACTTCTACACCTTTTGCACCAATTAATAACACATTTAATTAGGTAGGCCTCCAAGAAACCCGCTTAGTTTCTATTTTTATGTTTACAATGGCAAACAGACAACTCCTCTCAGTTTTTAGTGAAGGCAACACTCATTAGCAGCTGCCTGTACATCTCCTGTCATATGCCATTTTGGCTTTGGCAAAAGCATGCAGGAAGAGGTAGGTTAAGTGCTTTGGATGCATTTCTAGCTGTGGCAGCAGAAGTCACCTGTTGTTTCTTCACAGGCAGAATATCTAAAAGCTCTTAGGTGCAGAGCTCTTAGGTATTTCTGTACTCCAGACAGATCTACTTTAAGCAAGCCAGCTTAAAGTTTCTCATCACCTTCTCCCTCTCTGTGCAGTGAGAGATTGTTTTCTACTGCATTGATTTTACTACCTACTCTGGCATCACTGTTACACTAAACAATGATCAGTAGCCAGTGGAAGCTGAGTATGTGGTTTTTCTGATGTCTGCAAGAAAGAAACCTTATTGACAGCAGTTTGTTCTGTGGTGATGTGAGATGCCAAGTCCACACAGAGTATTTCATGTAATTTCTGTTGAGCTTATATTTTGTCTTTTCTTTGAACAAATGACTACAAATAAAATTGTCTAATAAATGATTAAGAGCTATATAGCCTGATACGTGTAGGCATTTCAACTGGAATGATAAAGATGTCTTGGGTTTGGCCGGGATAGAATTAACTCTCCCCAGCTGCCGCTGGGGGGTGTGGCCAGGCTATTCAATCCCATGTGCCATCATGCTCCGGATATAAGGGCAGCAGCTGGGCTGGGGCGGCGCTGTGGCCAGTGCGGGAACTGCAGTTCTGCTGCTGGGCTGAGCGCGGTGAGCAGTTACACTGGGCATTGCTCGTTTTTCTTTGTCCTTTGGCCATCATTGTAACTGCCTACTCTTTGTGGTGTTCTATTAAACTGTCCTTATCTCAACCCAGAAAGTTCTACAACTCTTGATTCTCTTCCCCATCCTGCTGAGTTGGGGAGGAGTAACTGGGTGGTTTGGTTATTGTTCAGTTAGGGCTAAACCACCAGATTCCTCCAGTATATTTTGTTTTCCATAATTAGTAGCAGGCATGGAAAAAATGGGTTGTTAGCTTTATATTCAAAAGCTTAAAGAAATTTTTGTTCAGATGTTAGATTTGTGTGCAAAGTTGGATAGGCTTAATTACTTTATTCTACAGCCCTGACAATTTTCTTCTATAGTACTCAGAATTCTATAACCAAGAGGACTGTAGATCTTGTTTAGTAACAACAGCAATAAAAAAAAGCAAGAGATTCATCCTTAGGTTTATGCATACAACCTATAACTTCTGAAAGCAGAGTTGTACCATAGCTTTTCTCATTAAAAATCTCTTCCATTCTAATAATACACTGCTACTTTATTTTGCTGTATTAAATCTTTCTATTTATGATTGTTTTGCCCAAGCTTCTGAGATGCCTGTTGAATTTAAAAGGTCTCTGAAATTTATTGTTGGAAATCAATGCTTAACCTGGACTCCTAGATGTCCAGAGAGTGTTAGACAACAAATTGGTATTAGCCAAAACCAGTAGAGCAGTAGGCTGTAAAAAAAAACCTATGGAGTTTTCAGCAATGCTTCACTGTTTTCACTTAGTCTTTCATCTTTTAAAGCAAAGCAGAAATAGTATAACATCATGTTAATGTCTAAAAGGGGGAATGAGAGCAGTGCTGTGCTGGAAACTCTAATTTTGGCTTTTTCTGTTTTGTTTTTTCTTTAATGATTGAATGATGATTTGCATTGTTATTGTTTACCAGTCCTTTAATATATATGCAATGATAATATGTACAACTGTATGATATAATAATCAAAAGAAGATAAGAACCAGATAATAAATGCCTTATTTTTTAAAGAAATCACAGCCCTCTCCTATTTTTCACTATCCAATTTGTCTTTATAGCATAGCCTAAGAAATTTTTAGATGTTCATTATTTTTTAGATATTCTTTCATTGTTTGAGGTGACAGGGTATTTCTGAATCCTCAAACTGACATTAGAATTCTTCCCAAGGGAGTAAATGGGGGCACCGAGCAAGAGACTGTCATGGTGCTGCTGTGCTAGCTGGGCCAAACCACGACACCTACACATAAGAAAATAAGAAAACCACAGTATCTACTGCATTGTAGTGCTGAAAAACCTAACTGTGGCAGGAAATCATTTCTCACTGTTGGTATTTTCAGTCATGCATTGAGATTTTTAAAAGGAGTTTCTGCGCTTGTTTTAGGTGACAAGTTATTTACATGTTTAACTTTTATGCATAAAACCACCACTCCAAACTTTCTCAGAGCACCCTATTTAATACTGCATTATCTTATTTCACACTTAGAGTCAAAACACAAGTGCAGTTCATACAACTGGTTGAAAAGTGCTGTAAAAATCAGTGGGGAAACATTATAAATATCAGAAGCATTTGTGTACTGAATTAGATATGAATCCTTGAGATGAACCAAACCATGACAGAAGCTTCCCTTCCTCATCTGCATTACCTTCAGCATAATATTTGCCACTAAATTGCTGTATTCTAGTGAAGCAACAGCTGGATGCATTTGCTACATACCAGCCCTTGAATCTGTGATGATTTTCATAGTCAAATCAAAGAATGATTAAATCATTGTTAACACTACCACCAACCACCCTCACCTCAAACTACTGATGTAAATGCAAACTTATTGTGTCTTTTAAATATCTAATTTTGCATTCTGTGAGATCAAAAATGTGATGATAGTCTAAATTAGCTTAATTGGTGTGGGCTGAAAGTAGTGAAGAAATTGTAGAAGCAAAACAATAGAAAATCGTATAAATATCTAAAGATTTGTCACAATACTCAAAATACTCAAATGACATCATCTTTGTCACTAAGATGATGGGATTAGTATGCAAATCACATTAAATCAAAATGCCTTCTTGTATGTTTTTCAAAAGTCAAAGTGAGATTTCTGATTCAGTTAAATATCAGGGTTTTTTTTTCTTGTGTAGATCAGGTGTTGCTCTGTTCTGACCTCTGACCAAGCACTGTCTTGGTCTGAGTTTATAAAAAATAACTTTTGGGGAACCATTGACCATAAAAAGGAAAGCAAATCACAACTGGAGGAGGAAGATTTTTTTAGATGTGGTGCTCTGTTGCTGAGGTCAGACATTGTAGATAAATACTTCCTGTGGATGTGAATGGTTTCTTAGAACCTTCCATCTGACATGGGGGGGGGGGGGGGAAAGGAAAGAGAAAGGGATGGATATCAGGGTTTATCTGTTGTAAATCCTTATTTTGAGTTTTGATATAAACATTTGTTTTTATGCCATGTCACCAAAAAATCTGAGACAAACAAAGTAACCATTTATCATTGGAACTGGCACATAATAGTTTTGCATGTGAAGTATCCTTCCTTTTCTTCTCTTTCGACAGTTTTTGTATTATTAGCAAAAGCATAATAATATGTATTATGTTATTTCAAGACCACTGAAGTCCCCAAACTGGTACTATTTTCCCTTTAATGAAGCTCAGCTTCTTTTTTTCCTTTAAAGTAGTGTAAATACACAGCAATATCCACTGACTCCAACTGGAGTCCTCCACAGGGAGTGCCTGACTCGTGACTGGGGCACTTCCTCCTGCCTTCGCCTGGGCTGGCCTGGCTGTTTGCAGGACTGTTCTTTGCACTCTTTTTATCCTCATTCTTATTTTCTTTTCTGGCATTTTTTGCCCTTTCTGAAACACCTTTTCCCTGAGGCAGCTGCCAGGTGCTGAGGGGCTCTCAGCTGTGCCCTGCAGTGTGTGGTCTGGAGCTGACTGTTCCTGGCACAGCACAGCCACAGCCTCTCCTCGCAGAGGCTGCTCTGCAGCCCCCACACACTGGCACCGAAACGTTCATGTAGGTACTGGTTTTATTTTAAGTAATGTTGAAGTAAAGCAATTACATTTTCTTGGATTTTGGAAGTTTTATGTTCTTTGATAGAAGCTAAGCAAATGTGTTCTTGTTTCAGTTCTTACAAGGAAAGTGTGTCTAAGAGGATTGCCGTATTTCAGTTATACTATTACAATCATTATTAGAATGAATATTATAAAATATCAGAGTAATTTTTGTTGCTGTATATAACCATGCATACATAACATATATAACCATACATACATAACATATAACCAAACCCTGGATATAGCTAGTAAACCGTGTCCATATAAATGTGAATATAAATGGGAAGTGTTACTTTTCAAATGTAATTGTACAAATAGACAGATGACACAGTATTGCCGCTGGCTTATGCTAGATGTGTCTTTATTGCATTGTCTGACTAAGCCTCTATTTATTTCAGTCTTGTTTGCCTAGAAACTGCAAGTATATTAGTAAAATGCTGTTGTGGTTAAGCTCTAACTAGCAACTAAGCACCACAGAGCTGCTTGCTCACGCACCCTCAGTGGGATGGTGGAGAGAATTGGAAGAGTGAAAATGAGAGAACTTGTGGATTGAGGTAAAGACAATTTAAGAGGTAAAGTAAAAGCTATGCACACAAGCACAGCAAAACAAGGAATTACTTCACCACTACATATCATCAGGCAGGTGCACAGCCATCTCAAGGATGGCCATGGGCAGCTGAATTTCTGATTCCACTATCAGCATCTTATTTGCATTACAGTGGAAATGATGGTCATTAGCCCTAAAAAATGGTTGTAAAGGCTTAATCACAGCAACAGTGCAACTAGAATTCATGAGTAAATGTACTGTAGTTTTGTAACTTTGCCCAAAAGTCCATGATCCTATTCATCGTTAAACTACTGAACATGCAACAACCTGTAGCTGGCTCGTCCTGAAAACTGGGACGTCAGCTAGAATCAATTCCAAATGGAGTCCTTTTATTTGATTGTGACAATTTTGTGTATGTATATTGGGAGAGAGATTATTAAATTTAAAATGTCTTTTTGGCACTTGAGCTGTTAAGGCTGATGTTGGAGATATCTCTTGTCTAGTTAGAAGTAGAAGAATGATGAAAAATGTATATAGCAGAGATGGTTTCTACACTTTATTCTATATCTTTTCATTTATAGCAGAGCTTTTTAGAATTTAAATTAATTGCCTCAGTCTTTGTGGTCCATGTACCCCAGGCTCAAACAATTACAAATGACTTCAACATATAGTGTAAGATAATGGAAACAATAATTGAGATTACAAGAAGGGAAAGATGGTTGAATTTCTTATGGTCTATCTTTTTGAAGTGTGGATTAAATTTATTGCTTTTTCGTATTCATTTTGTGACATTTAACAAGTCATTAATAGCTGAGATGTGTTTTCCTTTGTAGGTAAATGAGTTGTGTCTATGCTTCCTGGGTACTGCTCACAGAGCACAGGCCTAATCATGTGCTGAAAGAGCTGCAAGTCTGGCTGTGTGAGGTTGTTGTCTTCATACTTACGTAGCTTCTTGTCTTCTTGTTAGTGGAGAGCACAGGCAAGGCCTACTTGTTTTTGCATAGGTACATTCTCTCTCTTTGGTAGTTTATATGTAAAATCAATGTATTATTTCTTCATAAAATGTTACTATGAGGAAAGAGAAAAATCCATGTTATGATGTCATCAGGTATTCTTATGTTTGCCCTGCAAATATATGAGAGCAAATATGAAAATTAAATAATATTTATTTTATTTAAATACCTAAAATATAGATAGAGTGTATCTTAGACCCCAAAATTGTAATGGACAGTGTCTTTCCTGATAGCTTATGCTGCTTCTCAGACTGCTTCTTTTTTGTATGTTGACACCTCACTTTTTCAGCCTTAAGCTTGAAATTTATGTGAAATTTGAAACAAAGAGGCTTATGGGAAGAGATTTTTTTTTCTTTTCTTGAGGAAACTATTTTTCTTAGGAAAAAATCTAAACTGATCCACTATAGATGAGCACAGTCATCAGTAAAAAAATAAATGCATCAGTGCACTGATGAAACCCATTGTATAGCTAAGACATCAATGCTTGAAATAAAATAGCAGCCTGAACAGGTCTTTTCAAATACCATCTGACTGGTTTTTATCATTCAATGAGATTGACCTTTTATACTACTCCTTTAAAAAAAAAAGTCTAATAATAATACTTGAGTTTTGAGATTTCATATTTCTATAGTTTGTCTGGGTTTCTTGCTGCTTATTTGTGCTAAAAAAACCAGTATTTCCACCAGAAATAAGTTCCTATTTAAGTCAGAACATTTAAAAATACTCATTAAATGAGTATTGTTTAAAAAAACTATGCAGTGTCCAAAAGAACTACATACCTTGTATTTGTATATGAAATATTTTCTTGCTGATTACACTAACAGAATTATCTGAATAAAAATTGTATTCCATGCATGAAAATATAATGAAAAACATTTGTTAGCTACTGAAAAGCTTTCACCTGTTAGTTGCTCAAAAGCCTTCTGTTTGTCAGTCAGGAAGCCAAGTACTTAGGTGCTGAGCTGTGAAAGAAAACACTCATTATTTTGCAGGATTTGGAGCCCACCTTTCATAAAAGGTTTTTTCTATTCAGAGATTGTTAAATCGCTTAGCTCTGGTTTTATTGCCATTCTTCCATGTGTGTAGGTATTTCATTCAGAAGTACCTGCTAGCAAGAAAGGATATTGTATGTGATGCTTAAGAACTCATTCAGCTTCCTGAACCCCTAGAAAAGGTTGAATGGAAAAAGTAGTTTGTATATAATATCTTTCTACTTCTCTATAAAATATAACAAAGCATTTTTAGTTTCTCTGCTGTCTGTGTGACTGAATGACTTTGTCATTTCATGAAAAAGAGATAAAAATTGGAGCAGTAAAATAGAAATATGATGTGTATCATTGAATCTAAGGCTACTTAAATATCTTCAAGCTGGTGCATCAAATAACCATGAGGTTACTGTTAAGTCGTAAACTAATCAAATGCCTGGTCAAATCACAGAACTTTTGGGACAGGAAGAGANGGATGCTTTTCCGGTAAAGACTGGAACAAAGAAAACACTAAGTACCTTGTGTTCTTCCATGTCATTTGCCACCAAATCTCATGCCCCATCAGCAGTAGGCTCACATTTTTCCTTGTTTTCCTTTTGCCTCTGATACCTGTTAAAATCCTTATTGCCCTTCCTGTTCCTTGACCGATTCACTCCAGCTGGGCTTTCTAACCCTGACCATCTGTGCATGTTCTTGCATGACCTGACTCTGCTTCCACCTCTTGTTTGCTTCATTTTTTTACACCTGAATTTTGTCGGGAGAACCCTGTTCATTTATGGATGCCACCAATTTTTGGCCACTGATGCCAAGACTGCCCCCAATCAGTTTTTTCTTCAGAGGATGTTAAGTTCAACAGGGCACCTGCCCTTGTCATCTTGTCAATCACCTCTGTCAGGAAGTTACCATCAGTGCACTCCAGAAACCTCCTGGTTAGTGCCCTGTTGTGTTGTGCTTCAGAGTGNCTCTGGAGGTCATCTAGTTCAACCACACTGCTCAAAACAGTGATTAAATAGAGCTTAAACTAGAGCAGGTTGCCCAAAATTGTACCTGTTCAGGTTTTGAATATCTCCAAGATTGGAGACTTTACAAGCTCCTTGAGCAACTTGTTCAAGTGTTCCATTGCCCTCTCTCTT
>WBNH01008008.1:41899-61009 GCA_013401255.1 Urocolius indicus | reverse complement strand
GCCTGTGAATGTGATGCTGCTTCTAGTCTGAAGAAGTGTTATCTGCTTCTTGGTCACATGATCTATAGCAGACACAGTTATCAAGGCTCAAGAAGCAAACAATGTTGCCACCCTTTTTTTGGTGAAGTTTTGAAGGTAGCAAAAACAGTTTGCTACTCCTTCAGAGCAGGAGCCTTCAGGGTACTATGCTGTCCCAGTTGCCTACATTTGAACTGCAGAAGGGTTGAGATAGAACCATGATGATGACCTCAGTCAAGTTTCAGGGCAGTTTCACAGAGGGTTCAGACCTGTCTTAATGAATTTTTAAAATGTGATTATGAAAAACATTTTTGCTTAGATGTTGGGGCACTTATGTAGATGTAATGTGCTATGTGATGAATCTCTCATTCTCCTGTAGTGAATTTGGCTGGAAGCAGGAATGCCAGGGGAGAAAGGCTCCCTGTGAAGGAGTAAAATTTTCCTTTATGAGATCATAGGAAATGCAACAGCATTCATTGTCTTGTAGAAAGTAATCCTGGCATGGGAGCACTCAGGGACCACTTTTGGTAAACAGTGCTGTGACTGGGTGATGGGCTGAACACGGGGCTAGGGAATCAGCTCTGCCACATCCTTGCAGACTCCCTGTAGTGGTGCTTACTGCAGCAGGGCTTGTTCCAATGCGTTGCTCATTAAATATTTTTATAATTAAGCACAAATATGTTTTTAGTTCACCTCAAGTGGTATAGCAATCACTGAAAAACAGGAATCCAGTCTAGGAGGTTTACTTCCAGTCTAGGAATTTTAGCATCTCCAATCAAATTTTGTAAGATTTTAAAAAAAAGAATAAAAATCACACTTAAGATTCATCTATATTATGTGTATATATATCAATATATCTGTATTGTATAAAAATACTGGGAGAAAGTTCTGTTCTGAAAAAACAAGGCTATGATTTTGTTCCATGTGGAAAGCTTGCACAAAGTTAATGATACGTAGAGAACAGAATTCAGCATGAACTGTTCTGCATGGAATATTTCAAATATGCTGTCTGGGCAGAAGACCTCTTCATGCTGGTCCAAAAATACACTACTTCATTAACCCTGATGGTACATTCATCAACATCATCGAGACAGGTCCATACTTCTTGAGTATGGGAGAATGGACTGCTTCTTTGGAATGAATTTTGGAGCTGAAGCACTGTGAGAATGTATGATGTGAAAAATGGTGTTGCTGTTTCTACAAAATAAGTAAAGATATTAATGTAACATATTTTATCATCTTTAAAATAATTAGAAACCAGCATGTAGTCCCAAACCTACCCATGCCCTCATACCTGTATAAAGTGTGAAGTGGTAAGCAGTAGTAAAACCCATTCTTTTAGGCAGAGACTGAGCAGATGTACATAAAGGGTTAAAAGCAAACTTCCTATAATTTACAGTTCATTGCAGTAGGCCTTAAAGGGAGTTTATCGAACACTACTTGTTGAAGAGGTAAATTTGATTTGAGAAATGAACCTTTACTTTCATTGTACCAAATTCAGTGAATTGAGTGAGAAATAAAAAGTAGATACATCTCAGATTTGGCTAGTATTGCTAATAATTTCAGAGCAGTCACGCAAGAATGCCAGAAAGACTGATAAGTTCAGAAAGACAAGTAAGCAGCCTCTCTGATCAGAGCAAGAAGTGATTGAAAGATAACACATTTGTCAGAATTTGTCTGTCTTTTTGTCATAACAATGAGGTGTGGGGCTTTGTCAAAGAGGTCCTTGATGTTCAACAACTGCCCTAGATACCACTTTTAGAACTCATGTTCAAAGGGGAATTGTTAATCCTTAAATAAAGGTTTATCTTAAAATAAGTTTCAAGAATACATTGCTATTACCTATCCTATCTAGTGTGAATGTAGAACTTGGGCAGGTGTGGCCAAATGTTACCAGACAGTGAATATTTTTGTAACTGGAATTCTCCGTTATGTAGCATTATGTATCAAGAAGAAATTCTAATAAAAGTGTATAAACGAAAATGCAAATCTACACAGAATGAGGTTGCTGTTTCAAGTTTCAAACGAGATAAAAAGATAACAAAAATGGATCTTTTCCTTGTCCTCACTATTTCCTCCTCCTTTTCTGCTTTGTCTAGTACATATAAGCCACTTAAAGTGATTTCAGTGTATGAGTTCCTCCTCATGTTTTTCTTGGGATGCAGTGCAACAAGATGTGATAAGGTAAAGATGGAACAAAGATGCATACAGTAAACGTGCTCTTTCAGAATAATGGACTTCCCAGTCATGTTTAATATAGTAAATACATTTGAGATATATTTCATCCAAGATGATGTTAGTCATCAGCGAGGACCGTGCAGAAATGATTCAGTGTTGTGAACCTTTAGATGGCATGCAACCTCTTACATTTAATTTCTAGAGCTATCTAAGTAGTTCAGATGTTGACAGAAAGAGAGGAGATGTTCTGTGACAGTCCTAAAGTAGTTACTATTTAGAAGCCCAATACCCAGAGATAACTAGGATTTATTCCCAAAATATACCTTCAAGAACTATAGTAGGCTTTGATTCAAGCCTCTGAGAAGAGATAAGGTGCAAAAAAGTGTCATGACTGCAGCTTTCTGAAACTGAGAAAACTCAAGTTTATTCAAAATCGGAATGCTTCTTTTTACAGTGCTCAAACACATAAGAACTATTTAGAAAGTCATTTAGTTAATGATGGCTTTAGACATCTTACTTTTCTGCCACTTTGTTTGAAGCAATTAATCAAAACAGAATGATGGTTTACTCTCTTTAGTTAATTAATCTGCAGCCCTGTAATTTTTCCTGGGTAGACTAGTTGTCTAATGTACTTACCCTTTTCAGAAAGGAATCTGTGGGTTTTTGCAGGCTACCTCTATCTATTATATTTTAATTTATTAGTGTAAAACTCTCTGGCAAGTTAATATCTCTGTGTAGGGACCTATTTTTTTCCAATAAGTATCCCATTTCTTCTAGTAACTATTCATCAGTAATATATTTGGAGTGTGAGGTGGGTTCTTCTAAAGGCTCCTTATCACAGATAAGGACTATCTGAAATCAGTAAGAAGCTGTTAAAGCTTCTTACTTTCCATCCATGCTTTAAACTGGTAAAACAGTTAAACTGGTGATGGAAAAAAAAGTTTCGCAAAAAGAGTTAGGATTTTTCATTTTTACAATGAAGCTTCTTTCTCTGTTCTGAGAGTTGCTTTCTATTAAACTTGTTTTCCAAGCTTTCTGAGACCCACGTTCAAGCTACCATTTTGATCCAAATGGATCTAGTACAGAGATTCTGACTCTTCCAACTCTTCAAATGAATCAGGTACACATCAATTGAGAGATCTGAGGTTGATTTTCAATGTCTTGTCCAAGACTATGGCCGATAAAGTAGTGTTTATGGCATACAGGCTTTCATTGTATAATATGTCAAATATTCTGCCCACTATAACTAAATATCTAAAATGAGTCAGTCCTTCTGGCAAAAGAATTTTTTTCTGAAAAATACCATTTCTCAATTAATTTGAAATGTTTCCAGAGTGAAAAAAATACTTGCACAAATGAACTGATGAGCTTTAATTGTGATGTTTGAAAAAAAAAAATCACTCACATCTATTTTCAGTTTCTTGTTCTTACTACAGTATGTCTGACATTATTCTTGTCTCATTGTATACATGTAATGGTTTATGAATACTGAAACCTAATTTCATAGAATCACAGAAAGAATACCTCCTTTCCTAATTGTGTATTGGATAGACTACACAAATGGCTTTATAGCCATCGTTCATGGTTTTCAGAGCTCACGTGTATCAAATCTGTTAATGACTGCTGCTCTGTTTTCTTTTGTGGCACAAACATGATTTGACAATAAAGACACAGAATATTTGTAATCCAAATGAATATGACTGCAAAGGAAAATAAAATTTAGATAAAGCAAATGTCAAATTATCACTAGATTGGAAAAGTAGAGAACATTCAGACCTGACTTGCTTTAAAATGTCTAAGTCATCTGAATTCAAAAGCTAGTGTTTTGAAGGCAAAATAGCCTTTTAAAATTGAAATAGCTTCCCTTATGCCCAAGGAAGTGATAGTTGGATTTTCTGTAAAAATATAGCATGAATTCATAGGACAATTTTATGTTTTTAAAAACCAGAGTATAATTGAATAAAACAGTGAGATAGTTTTTAATTTCCTTAATTGTTTCAGAACAAGTCCAGTCAAGTGCTAGACCTGAGGTAATTGCTACATAGAATTGAAAGGAAATATAATGAAATGTGTTCTACTTCTGCTAATTATACTATAACCAGCCAAAATATAAACTAGGAAATGTCACATTGGAGTGTGCTCCTGGAACATACACACTGTGTCACTTGCTGTGTTTTGGTATATCAGTCCAAGGGTTTTTAATGTGTCTTAAGTATTTAGTTAATTTCATTTTCTTAAAATTTTACCGTGTGCTTCAATGAATAAGGCTTTATTGAAACTACACCTGTACTGACATGAGGCAGAGGATCCTTGTGAAAATACATCAATGTAGGGTGGGAGTGAGAAAAATGTAAGTCATTTTTCAATGGATAGACAAAGGCAGGGCTTCTGGTAATCAAGTAACTTCAAGAAATGAAGACAATCATCTTTGTGGCCCTGCACTGAGCTCTCTCCAGCAGCTCCCTGTCCTTCTTGAACTGAGGGGCTCAGAACTGGACACAATATTCCAGACGTGGTCTCAAGGGCGCAGAGTAGAGAGGGAGGAGATATACTCTCGACTTATTGCCCACACCCCTTCTAACACACCCCAGGATGCCATTGGCCTTCTTGGCCATGAGGGCACATTGCTGGGTCATGGCCATTGGCCATCCTACTGTCCACCAGGACCCCCAGGTCCCTTTCACCTACACTACTCTCTTAACAGTTCATTCTCCAGCCTGTACATGGGGTTATGCTTTCCCAGATGCAAGACTCTACACTTTCCTTGTTGAATTTCATTAGATTTCTCCCCGCCCAACTCTCCAGCCTGTCCAGATCTTGTTGAATGGCAGCATAGCCTTCTGGTGTGTCAGACACTGCCCCCAGTTTGCTGACAGTACCCTCTATTCCCTCAACAAGGTCATTAATGAATATATTGAACAGTCCCAGCACCAAACCCTGAGGGGCTCCATTAGATACAGATCTTCAACTAAACCCTGTTCATTGTTTAGAATCAAAAACCCTTATCAAAATTCTGAGTCTCTTCTTCCAAATAACTGCTAAAGCAAGATGTATCCTACATTCTGTTGATCAGGTTACTTTTCTTAAGGTTTTAGTAATTTTTAGGAGAATGCCAGGATATTGTGAATATCACAGAAACTCTATCTTAGGAAATTAGGGTTGAAATTAATCTTAGAATCAGGCTGATAAAGCTAGACTCTTATACTGGAGTAATTCTGGAAATGCTGAGAAATTATAAATCAAATGATGTCAATTTTGATACTTTGCAAATTATCTTTCCTTGTTTTAAATTATACTCTTTAGTAATAGATTAAAGAAATACCTTTTTTTAGAAGACTTTTTTTGACGTGAAATATTTATTTTCATAATTTTATTTCATAACAAATACTTTTTTGTTGTTGTTTTCCGTTTCAAATCAAAATGCATTTCAAAATGGTAGAAGACATATAAAAAAAAGAGCTTTTATCTTCCATATAGAGGTGGTACTTCTTTTTCTTACTCCTTGCTGAATAAGAACATGTTTGTTGTTTCTTAAATTTTGTTATGTTCTGATGAGATCTAATCTGATCTAATTTGTCTACATAACAAGAGATGAAAAAAATGTTGCTTGACATGGAAAAATACATTTGTCACTGAAATGCATGCTAATATTTTTATGCTTTGCTTATTTTACATAAACCTACAGTTTGCACTACAATTCCTGAATTACTACTAGCAAGAGCTATACTGGGTAGATTGGCTTTTTAGTCTGAAAATTACATTGTGTACATGTATTGTCATCAAAAGTAGTGAAAAGATGAACAGGCCTGCAACTTCTACTGGCTGAAAGGAAGTGATTATGATAAGATTTTTAATGCAGAGTAAAAACATACTGATGCTATTGGGATCCTGGTAGATAATTTTTTATGTAAAATGGTTTAAATGCTCGATTTTAACTATTTCTGTATTTTTCTTGATGTGTTTTTTGCAGATAGAATATGCCAGAATTATTTTCTGTGGACTTTATCTATTATTTTTCTGTATTTTTTACTTTTCACATCAATATTTAAGTAATTAATTTGTTTTTCTTTCTTTTACATTGCTCTTAAAGTGTAAATGGTTGAATTAAAGATGCTTTAGAACTAGCACAGCGAGAATATCTACGCCTGTCTAGTTTCTGTCTATTCAGGTTTGGTAAAGTAAAATATTTGTTTTCAAATAAGTTGTGTAACAGAGGGTGAACAGACTACTGTGAAACCATTCCATCTGTCATGTAATGCTACACTACTGTATTATGTCAGCAGCCCATTTTTTTTAAATGTCAAAGACAATTGATACTGAAAGCTTGCCATACTGTAATGCAATTATTTAGAACAACTTTTAAAAAACACTGTATTTTAAAATTTACTGGTAAAAAAATCTGTTTTGGTGGCAGCAGTTGTATTTCTGTATTTAATGAACTATAATGCCTCAGAGCAATTTAAAAGAGCAAGAGAGCTAGAAATTTATACACAGTATCTCATGTCACTAGATGCTGAAATATTAGCAGAAGACTGGCTTGCCTTCTTCAGCCACAGGGCAGAAAGCAATGCAGAAATCACCAATCTGCTTAGGTTTTATCTTCTCCGTATGGTGATGAGACTGGCTCAGAGAGGTGGTAGATGCCCTCTCCCTGGAAACATTCAAGATCAGAGTGGGGCTCTGAGCAATCTGACCTAGTTGAATATGTTCCTGCTCATTGCAGGGGAGTTGGACTAAACTTTGCTTCCAACCCAAACTGATCAGTGATTCAGTGATATAAGTATTCCTCTTTAGAGTTTCAATGTGAATGGAAAAGTAATGCTTAGATCAGCATCCTCATAAGCTGCTGTCCAGAGCAGTTTAGAGAACCTCGAAATATATGGAATCTCATTTTCTAAATTTGTGTTCCATTTTCATATCATTGTTTACCCTGAAATGTTGTTTCTGTCCATGTAATTTCCTGTGATTACTCTTCAGCATTTGAAGGGTAATGAGATTGTATTTTTTAAAAAAAGGATTACTCCTTGTTTGACAATAGCTGCTTCTAAAATGATCTGCTGCTGTGATGTGGCTTTGTGACATTTGGGATCATCTGACAAAGAGGAAAAGAGATTTCAACCAGACAAATTTAGATTTAAAACCATTAGTAACAGTTTATGTAAGAAAGCTGTACCAATTTAGAAAACATCTGGTTTTGTAGGCTTTAGAATTAAAGGATGATATTTTGGAGTAAATGTATTTTTCTGAAGAATGTAATTTTTTTTTATGTAGATGAATTTATCATGACTCTGCTGTATCCTATGTCATGTTCAGCATGTTTAATTCCAAAACTTAATTTCTCCCTCACATAGTCTCTCTTTAAATAAAATGTTATCAAGTTCGTTTGTAGAAAATTCTTCACTATTCAGTAGTTATCAGTGTCTGAGCTGCCAATAACTTAACTGACTTGATTTCAGTAAACTTTACTTGAAGATTTTACTTTTTTCTTCTTTGAGAGAACATAGCTAACAAGTGATTAATTTTTATCAATTTTATCATTATATAGTTCAGTACTACTGAAAGGTGAATATTGCTTCTTTTATAGTAGCCTAGCTGTATCACTTCAAGTGCATGTTCATTCATTGTTTCCTAGGACTCTGTTTCTCTAGGTATTGATATGCAGGATTTTGTATAACTGCATAAAATGGGCAAGGTACAGGAATTAAAACTAAAATAACTACTTGTATTATTTGTGATAAACCACAGCATTTTTTTAAGTGAAGTACTGCTTTTGATACAGCATTTTAGATGCATAAGTAGCACAAGAAAACATTGAGATATCTTTACCCGTGTAAGTAGATTAAGGTGTCAAGCTTTTACAAAGTATCTCTTAAACCTCAGTTCCAGTTCATAGCTTTCTTTTTCTAGTCTTGGAATCCTTGTTTCCAGTGACCATCTTTATCTGGAGATGATTTAGGCTTGCTTTTAATGGAAGAAAAAACACTTGTCTTGCACTGACAAACTTTTAGAGGTTTGAACTTTTGTTGTCTTCAATTGATTAAAAAAAAAAAATTACACTTCGTAAGCAGCAGTGATGCTGAGATATGGTGCAAGAGAATAGTTTTTGCAAGGTGCGTGGATTATTAGCAATGAAAATAATACTGAGATTTGGAAATTTAATAGATCAGACTCTTCCCAGACCACCTAGCACTGAAATCTAAGGAACCATAAAAATTCTGCTGGCAGGAGTTGTATTGATTACACTCAGCTCTAAGTAGCTAAAGCATACTAGTTTTGGTTTGTTGTCAAGTCTTCGCCTGTCAATAATGGAGAAAGACAGATACCTTTGGTTAGCAACTGATGATTAAAGATAGAAGAGATTAATTGTACCCCATAGGGCAGAAACCTCTTATGATCATATCAAGGAAGAAGAGTAGCCTAATAAAGTCCTTCAGTT
Source organism: Urocolius indicus (assembly GCA_013401255.1). Lineage (NCBI taxonomy): Eukaryota > Metazoa > Chordata > Aves > Coliiformes > Coliidae > Urocolius > Urocolius indicus. The sequence goes on along the minus strand of WBNH01008008.1, from coordinate 52,377 downwards.
GAGTTTTATCAATACACACAGCTGAGAACCATCATCTTCACTTCCCATTTGAAAACTTTCAATCTCTCTTCTCCTTGGCCAGATAATACTGACTCTGTAGGCTCATTAGCTCACTATGGGTTCCTCCTGTAGGGTAAGTCATGCATATCTCCATTCCTAGCTCCTAGCACACTTGGAGCAGAGTCAGTGGTCCTGTATCCTTTAGCCCTTCTGTTACAGGATATTGCCTTTTTTCTTTTTTTTTGCTCCATAGACATGCATTGCCACTGTTGTCATAGTCTTTGAAACAGATTTTACATAGTCCTTAGATGTCAAGATGAAGACTGCAGATTATCTTCATAAGGAGATGAGTGAAGCTTTAAATATTAATATTGTAAGTTTGGTCTGAGTTGCCTATGCATCAGAAGGTTAGTTGCCTCACTGGTAAACCAGTGGCACATTTTTTAAAGTATATATTTATTTAGAAATGCTCCTGTAGAATCCTTGCTGCACTATGACTTTCCTTCTAGATACACTTTCATAGAATCCCAGAATCACAGAATGGTTGGGGTTGGAAGTGACCTCTAAACTAACCCTCCTGCTAAAGCAGGTCCATGTAGATCAGGTCGCACAGGAACGCATCCAGGTGGGTTTTCAAAAACCTCCAAAGAAGGAGACTCTACACTCTCTTTGGGCAGTCTGTGCCAGGGCTTCCTCACTCTCACAGGAAATAAGTTTTTCCTTAAGTGGAAGTTTTTGTGTTCCAGCTTTTGTCCATTACCCTTTGTCCCATCACTGGACACTACAGAAAAAAGTGTTGCCCCATCCTCTTGACATGCACTTTCTAACTACTTGTAAGTATTAATGAGGTTCCAGGCTGAACAGTCCTAGGCCCTGCAGCCTTTCCTCATAAGAAAGAAGCTTCAGTCCCCTGATCATCTTGGTGACCCTGAGCTGGGGAGCCCAAATCTGTACACAGGGCTACAGATGAGGCCTCACCAGGGTATAGTAGACGGGGAAGAGAACCTCCCTCGAACTGCTTTCACTGTTAATTGTATATAATGCTAACTGAAATCCCAAAATATGTGGTTACACAACTTCTTTTTCTCAAACATGTTGAACTTAATTTTTTGAGTGATTGAGAGGCAGTTGTTTGTTGATTTGTTTTGTTTGTGTTCTTTGGGAAGGCTGAAGGCTAAAAAAGATCTCATTGCCTGATCAAAGCCAGTTGGATGTAGCCAGATAAGCATATAAGAAAAGAAACCATGAAAGTCTAATTCTGATGTGAAGAGAAGGAGCTTATATTTTGCCTTTTAGCATCAAGTCAGGTGACTTAGAATCAAACAATGACTGGGAAAAAAACCAATATGATATCAGGGAGCAACTTGTGTTTCCCAGATTAAGCTTCTTGAGCAAAATTAGATGAAGATTTTCTTTCAGAATTCTAATTAAACTATTCTGCCCTTTTCATTGCCTTAAGTCATTGTTGTTGTATGATACAGTAGTTCCTTGAATGCTGCTTCCCAAATATGAGATTATACATTTGCTGAATTTAAAGCACTTAAACCAGAAACTTTGTATATTGAAGTGAAACTGAGCACCAAAGTATGTTGGATTAGATGGTTATGAATCTTATTGAACATTTTTTTTTAAGTTTCCCTTCATTTTCTTTAGTTTTTGCATTTAAGATTTAAGAACACAGCAAAACACAAGTGACCTTTAGATTTCTGTGCAAAAAGGGACAAGACAAATAAGAATTGCATAGTCTAGCAGATAAAGTATGGAATTCAAGGTCCACTGTAACTAATTAGGAGCTTGATGATGTGTTTTACCCTGCTTCAGAACAAGATAGTGTCCTACATTTATCACATTGCTTTAGATAAGAACTTTGTCCCAGTGTAATGTACATTGTTATTCACCCTGCAGGTGTAGCAATATTCTTACAAACTTTGCTGCATATATGGTATTTATCATCAAATTTACCTCTGTTCATTTACAGAGAAGACCACACACTCATGGCTATAATTTACTTTGTTGTTTAAAGCAAATATATTCACTTGAATTTGAGCAACTTCTTACTTATATAAGGCCTCGTAAGACATACCAGTTGAACTTAGAAGCATCACTTATTATATGGATAATACATGCAGGGACAGTTCCGTTTCATAGACAACAGTTGGCCTCCTTGACATTTTTTTCAGAGTATTAACAGCCTTTTCTATTTAAATAATTAAATTACTATGAGCATTGACTCTTTTCTTCTGTCACATTTGTATGTTTTTTTAATTCTGAGTAGCAGACTAGATCTTCCACATCTTGATAACAATCTTCTGCTGCATGCACTTTCTGTTTTGGACTGTGCCACTGGGTTTATGTTCATTCGGTTGTAAATGTCTGATGCGTGGAGCATATGAATCTTGAGATGTTGTCTGTACAAACAGGATTTTCGTAAGCAGTTGATTGATTTTGTTTTAATTTTTACTATGGATTTTTGTTTTTTTCCCCTGTTTACACCACTAGTGACCTCAGCTCACTTACCCTTTCTTGGGTTTATAGAACTCCCGTATTAGACCATTAAATTACAGCTGTGACTAATGCTGATTTATTGTTTGCTGATTTGTATCACAGAATCTTAACCTTTGGAAGGGCCCTCAAGAGATCATGTAGTCCAACTCCCCTGCCAGAGCAGGATCACCTAGAGTAGGTCACACAGGAACTCGTCCAGGTGGGTTTGGAATGTCTCCAGAGAAGGAGACTGAGCAACACATCTGGGCAGCCTGTTCCAGTGCTCCATCACCCTCCCAGTGAAAAAATTCTTCCTTGTGTTTCTTTGGAACCTCTTATGTTCCAGCTTATACCCATTGCCCCTTGTCCTGTCATTGGACATCATTGACTTATGTGGAAAAATGTTGTATAACATAATTTTGTCTGTTAGTCTCTTTTCTCAACACAATCCAGCCACAGACTTATTGTGAATTCTTTGGGAACCTATTGGAGGACAGAGGTGAGAGAGATTTACCAACTTAAATAACAGAAGGTGCTCTGTTACACTTAGTTTTCAATATGGAATGATCAATACTAGTGATTTAAGAAAAAAGGATAGTTGTAATTAATTTTATCATTGAATATTTTGGGAAGTTAGGTATTCAAAGACAGAAAGTTGGAAGTCATCTAATGTGTAAACTTCAATTGCGAAATGTGTAAGAATAAAAACTGCATTATCAGTCAGTGACTCCATCAAAGTATTCTTTGTTTTCTAGTAAAAAGACTTGTTCATAGTTCACATGAAAATGAAACTTTGGATTGGGCGTAATTCAGAAAATGTGCAGGCCAAAATATTGTAATTGCATCACATTTGATGATTTTTTCNTTTTTTTTTTAAGTTTCCCTTCATTTTCTTTAGTTTTTGCATTTAAGATTTAAGAACACAGCAAAACACAAGTGACCTTTAGATTTCTGTGCAAAAAGGGACAAGACAAATAAGAATTGCATAGTCTAGCAGATAAAGTATGGAATTCAAGGTCCACTGTAACTAATTAGGAGCTTGATGATGTGTTTTACCCTGCTTCANACCCCCCTCTTCTCAGAAGACAAGAAATTTTTGCTTTGACCTTAAAAGCTCTGTTTTAGTTTGAACAGCTTTTTGAGAACTGTATCAGTCCCTCAGAAGGGTGTATGGGTTTCTTTTTTTTTCTGTGTGTTGTACAATACCAGTAATAGAATCAAAACATTTAATGCTATATCCNATTTATCACATTGCTTTAGATAAGAACTTTGTCCCAGTGTAATGTACATTGTTATTCACCCTGCAGGTGTAGCAATATTCTTACAAACTTTGCTGCATATATGGTATTTATCATCAAATTTACCTCTGTTCATTTACAGAGAAGACCACACACTCATGGCTATAATTTACTTTGTTGTTTAAAGCAAATATATTCACTTGAATTTGAGCAACTTCTTACTTATATAAGGCCTCGTAAGACATACCAGTTGAACTTAGAAGCATCACTTATTATATGGATAATACATGCAGGGACAGTTCCGTTTCATAGACAACAGTTGGCCTCCTTGACATTTTTTTCAGAGTATTAACAGCCTTTTCTATTTAAATAATTAAATTACTATGAGCATTGACTCTTTTCTTCTGTCACATTTGTATGTTTTTTTAATTCTGAGTAGCAGACTAGATCTTCCACATCTTGATAACAATCTTCTGCTGCATGCACTTTCTGTTTTGGACTGTGCCACTGGGTTTATGTTCATTCGGTTGTAAATGTCTGATGCGTGGAGCATATGAATCTTGAGATGTTGTCTGTACAAACAGGATTTTCGTAAGCAGTTGATTGATTTTGTTTTAATTTTTACTATGGATTTTTGTTTTTTTCCCCTGTTTACACCACTAGTGACCTCAGCTCACTTACCCTTTCTTGGGTCTATAGAACTCCCGTATTAGACCATTAAATTACAGCTGTGACTAATGCTGATTTATTGTTTGCTGATTTGTATCACAGAATCTTAACCTTTGGAAGGGCCCTCAAGAGATCATGTAGTCCAACTCCCCTGCCAGAGCAGGATCACCTAGAGTAGGTCACACAGGAACTCGTCCAGGTGGGTTTGGAATGTCTCCAGAGAAGGAGACTGAGCAACACATCTGGGCAGCCTGTTCCAGTGCTCCATCACCCTCCCAGTGAAAAAATTCTTCCTTGTGTTTCTTTGGAACCTCTTATGTTCCAGCTTATACCCATTGCCCCTTGTCCTGTCATTGGACATCATTGACTTATGTGGAAAAATGTTGTATAACATAATTTTGTCTGTTAGTCTCTTTTCTCAACACAATCCAGCCACAGACTTATTGTGAATTCTTTGGGAACCTATTGGAGGACAGAGGTGAGAGAGATTTACCAACTTAAATAACAGAAGGTGCTCTGTTACACTTAGTTTTCAATATGGAATGATCAATACCCCCCTCTTCTCAGAAGACAAGAAATTTTTGCTTTGACCTTAAAAGCTCTGTTTTAGTTTGAACAGCTTTTTGAGAACTGTATCAGTCCCTCAGAAGGGTGTATGGGTTTCTTTTTTTTTCTGTGTGTTGTACAATACCAGTAATAGAATCAAAACATTTAATGCTATATCCAGCAATGTTTTTTTAACTAATTAATATTTTAACTGCTTTGAACTACTTTAACTAAATCTCTTTGTTCTGCATTGGTATTTCTTTCTCAAGAGACTTTGAGTACATACTTTTTTTTTTTTAACTGTTGTCGACAAATAAATTACTTACCATTTTTGGGCATGTTCAATAAAAACATAATTATAAATATTAAGTTAATAAAGAACTATCCAGAGGAGACTTGTTGTTCTGATCTAGTATTTCTTTGAGAATTTATTTTTAGGAAGTAATTCTGGATTTCTTTATTGTTTCTGTATTTTTTTTCTCTCTGTTCAGATGGAAGACGTCATAGCCCGCATGCAAGATGAGAAAAATGGGATTCCTATTCGTACAGTCAAAAGTTTTCTTTCCAAGATCCCCAGTGTCTTTTCTGGTAAGAGTCTAAGTGAATGTCATATTATTTAAAGTTTCCACTCTATGTAAGGGGGTGCTCAAATGGAAAACACGTTTAACTGAGTGCTATGGGGAATCCAGTCATCTGATCTGGAGGAGACATTGACTATCCTTTGAATACTTTATTTACCGATTTTTTTATATTCCTCTCACATTAAAGTGGTTTTATACAGTGATGGTTTTGTGAAGGGAATACTTAATTTACTACAGAAAGTCAATTATCTGAAGATGGCAATGTTTTTATTGCAGAATTTTTGTATTTTAGATCTATGTTTTAGCCTGTTTTCATATAAGTTTAATGTATAGACTAGTACATGAAGATAAGAACTACCATAGCAGCAGCACAAAAAGAAAAACATCACTGCACACTGTAACAGATACTGAATTGAACTCTTCAAACCTTTCTATTTAGAGTAGTATGCTCCCTTTAGCGTGCTAGAAGTTTGTGTGTATGTAGCAAGTGAATCTCATCTTGAACTCTAAACTATTGATTGGTAGGAAACAGGGGACTATTGTTGACTAAGGATTGTGATGATAATCATGAAAATATATATGATAACAGCTTATAATACTGTTATTAACCACAAAAGCATCCAAATGAAAATGATCAAATCAAGAGCAGATGATCTCCAGTTAAAAAACAATATATATGTCTATATGCACATACATATATATGTCTGTGTGTCTATGAATAATGGTATGTATTATACCCAGGATCTGTCCAGGATTATGCCCCATAACATCTGGAAGTTTGCATTTGTTATAGGGGACAAACAAAGTAAGTCGATCTACCACAGTTAAGACATGTTCTTGCAAGCACTTAGAAAAGATCTGTAAGAGTCTTTTAAACAACTTGTAGAAGTTAAGGATGTCCATGAGTTGTCTGTACAAATAGCAACTTATGGGCTAGCATTTTAATTATGTTGTTATAAAGGCAAGTGCGGTACTGTTTTTTCTTTACTTTTATTTCATCTTCTTGCCTCTAAAAACAGCAAGTGAAAAGCTAAGTAGTCACTTTCTTAATGCATACTGATGGTATCTATTGAAGGATGACTATATTAGCAAAAATCAACCTTGGGAATAGTGTCTGAATTTAACCTCTTAAGAGAATGCTGTGATTATAATAAATAACGTGATGTGATTATATTATCTAGTTTATGAAGTCATTCCTTAAATATTTTTACAAGTAAAATATCCACACACAAATACATTTCAAATATATGTAACTCTCAGTAATCTGTAAACATTGTTATACTTCAAAAAAACACACAGAAAAGTAACGCTAAGTTAATTATTTCACCTTGTGAAACTTTGACAAATTTACACTTCTAATGATTTATATTTCATATCTCCATGGAGAGGAAATAAGTTGCTTGATGTTTTCTTTGCCTCATTAAAATGTGCTTAAAATGAGTTTGCAAGTTATTTTGATAAAAAAGAATACAATCCCATAGATACGCGATAATGATGATTCACATTTATATCCATATTTAGGAGTGTATCATATTGACTTTATGCAGCATATGTATCTATGGTGTAAATTCACTGGAGATGGTAAATTGCTGACTGACTTGAATAATTACTTTCAGTTCTACAAGCAGATTGTGAAATGAATTTTGAAAAAACCCTAATCCTTGACTGAGCTCCAATGTACTGCATATACCAATATAAAAACCTCTGAAAACAAGAGGCTAAAATGAAAGTTGTTAGTATCTATCCTAGTTCTGTACCTCATTCTTCAGTGCCGAGAGATTTTTCCTAGCTGTTCAGCATTAGTTATGTTAATGATAGACATTTGAATTATTGAATAAAGAACTCTATGTAAAGTTATCCCTCTTTTTATGCAAAAAGCTATAGCCAACAACTTACTATATTACAAAGTTTTTATCGGAAATTGATAAGGTTTTTTATATATAGAACTAAACAATTACTGGAGAGGAGAAAATGGATTGTTGTCTAATTAGAAATTAATTTCAGCATAAAAGAATAAATTGAAGTACACCATTGGGAGCTGACTGTTCTGACTTGTGCTGTCTGCAGACCTGCAACCTGTTGTAATCATCAGTGAACAACTGTGGTATATTTTAGTATGTCATGACAAGCAAGAATAAATGTCAAACACCCTAGAACTATACTGTAGCATCTTAGGTCTTATGAGCTAATAGTTTCATTGCATTCAAAGCTTATTTTGGAGCAAGATCTGCATCATTCACTGTTGCAGAACAGATATTTACAGTCTTCACACCCAGCTTTTTGGTTTGGGTTTTTTTTTTGTTTGAACTTGCGTCAGATAATTACCAGATGTGGCTTTTTCAGCATAGTTCTATAGTGGCTCATTTTGATAGCTCACTGCCTTCTGGGGCCATTGTAGTATTATACTGTATATTATGATTTCAACTAAAAAAATGTGGGGTTTTTTTGTAAAAGATCCTAGCCTTTTAGAGTCTCGCTGAATTACTTCAGCCAGCTAGTGCTTGTGAGGGTAACTACAAGTAGGTCTTTGAACAGAGAGAACATATGATGTGCTAGAACAGATGGTCCTTGTAGTGCTGGTTCACCTGAAGCTGAGTCATTCACAACATTACTTGCAAGTAGTCTCAGACTGGGTGCAACAAATAGATGAATTTGTGTGTATGGCTTTGCAGAAAGCAGACTAATATACCTATGTACCCTAGCACACTAATGCCTAAAACTAATATGTAATGTTTTAGATGCTACACCAGTCACTGTTGATGGAAATTCTGATAGAAATTGTAGTATTGTTTTAGTCTTGACTGCGTAAGTGTTAAGCAACGCTATGGTATAAACCATCATTGTTGGAGTGTTAGCTTCCAGTCTTTGAACATGGAATAACCTACCTTTATTATGAAAAATGTAGTCTTCTTGTACTCATTCACATTATAGTCTTTTTGTTGTGTTTTAAAAGTTGTGTTGTTCTAAAAGTGTATTCTTTAGCAGAGCCTGAATGATCTCTGAACTGATCTCATTATACATCAGGTGAACTGTAAGTTTCTTGAAGGAGAAATTGCATCAGATTTCTCAGCACAAAAAAGCTGAGGTGAAAGATGACACAGAAGTAGTTTCCTAAGTGGTTCTTGAAAAGTTTGACTGTTTAATGCCAAAATTTTAGTTATCTCTGTCTATGTATCTAAGTCATTTTTTATGTTTAATGCAGATGACCACAGTCATGGGCACTTAGTTTTCAGGAGGCACATGTGATTGATGGCTGACTAGGCTGCAATAATGCAATGACTCCTGTATGCCTGCAGCATCGTAATAATTCATCAGATTTATATTTTTGCTTTGATTTGAAACTTTAAAGGCTTGAAGGAAAAAAATAGGCAGGAGAGTTTGCTCTTTCTGTGTATTTATGCATTTTGATGAAAAAAAGAAAGGCTTGCTGCTGTTGTCTCCACGGTTTTAAATGTTTTGAAGGATTAAGATCACTTACACAGGCCTCTTGCCAGTCAGCAACAATAAATGCATGAAGGTTGTCATGTGTATTCTTTACTAATACTGATTAGAAGATTGGGAACAAAAAGAAGGCAACTTGCCTGGAACGTGGTTCACCACTAGGCCTGGAAATGAAGAAAAAAACTTGCTTGAAATGATGACTGTAGGGAGTCTGACATATGAATCATAGGGATTAGAAAGAGCTCTAAAATATCATTTATATTTTTACCAAGGAGAGATAACAAGTAAATGCCAAAGTTTTGCTGTTCACTTTCAAGCAGAAAGAAGCATTCAGAGTTTACAGATAAAGCACTGCAATAGTTGAAGGTTTGGTTTGGGACTCTTTGTGGGATGACTGTGTGAGTACTGATTAGTACTGAAAGCTTCATATGCTAATCATTATGTGGGTATTTCATTAAGATGGATATAGTGGTGTCTTACGGTCATTATGGAATATCAATATTATGCTTTAGAGGGAATTTTTGGATATACTTGGTGATGAATAAAATCTGTGGAGAATGTGCCAGTTGAAAAGTGTGTAATCACGAGTGAGAGACATTAAGTGTTTTTACTGAAGGAAGGGAGAGAACTATGAAAAATGTAAGTTCAGTTAAAGAATACATGCAGAGGCAAAATAAAAATTGCTCAAGGAAAGCAGGTTCATACTATTTGTTATTAGCTGTTTCTAATGCATGGCTCAAGAATTTTGGAAAGAAATCACAACTTCAACCATCAAAATAGAAGGACATCAGTAGAAAGGTGGTTTTTTTTAACATCTCCTTCTGAGTTAAAGAGAAAGCAAGAAGATTCATTTAGCTTTTCCAGGAAAATAGAAACCAAATGAAGTTATAGTTTGTTCCCATTTCTAGATGTGAAATTGATATGGTGCCTTTTTAATGTAGTTATTGCATTTTCCCATTTTTAAGAAAAAATATTGCCATAATATACCTAATTTTTCCTGATCTCAGAAAATGATTATTTCTCTTTTACCTGGAAAATTAAGATAATGAGATATTGCACTTTGATTAGTAAATGTATTCATAAAATCATTAATAACCAGTCTTTATTTAAGTACCAATAGTAGTATACTTGGTAAAAATACAGAATTTATGTGTTTAAACATTTAAAAAATCCTGCTGAAAAACAGACTGTAAGTCTCAGTAACCTGGTCAGATATAGTGAGAGACCCCAGAGGAAAGCAGTGTCATAGGTGGATGAGCCCAAGGAATGAGTCACAGGAGCTAGCTGCAACAACAGTATTGCTTGTTGTATAGAGGTAGGCAGCACAAATATAGAGAGTGGTGCAGTGGGAATTGAATGACTCAGGGGACAAGAAAGAGTGTGTTTCATCTGTCATTAGTTTTGATCTTTCCCAGCTGAGTAATGAGTTGTTAGCATTTGATGACTTGTCAGTGCTGCATGTGAAATGACTTGATAGGTTTATCCACTTCAGTACTGGAGATTACCTAACTGAAATACA
>WBNH01008008.1:0-41289 GCA_013401255.1 Urocolius indicus | reverse complement strand
TTGCTTGAAATGATGACTGTAGGGAGTCTGACATATGAATCATAGGGATTAGAAAGAGCTCTAAAATATCATTTATATTTTTACCAAGGAGAGATAACAAGTAAATGCCAAAGTTTTGCTGTTCACTTTCAAGCAGAAAGAAGCATTCAGAGTTTACAGATAAAGCACTGCAATAGTTGAAGGTTTGGTTTGGGACTCTTTGTGGGATGACTGTGTGAGTACTGATTAGTACTGAAAGCTTCATATGCTAATCATTATGTGGGTATTTCATTAAGATGGATATAGTGGTGTCTTACGGTCATTATGGAATATCAATATTATGCTTTAGAGGGAATTTTTGGATATACTTGGTGATGAATAAAATCTGTGGAGAATGTGCCAGTTGAAAAGTGTGTAATCACGAGTGAGAGACATTAAGTGTTTTTACTGAAGGAAGGGAGAGAACTATGAAAAATGTAAGTTCAGTTAAAGAATACATGCAGAGGCAAAATAAAAATTGCTCAAGGAAAGCAGGTTCATACTATTTGTTATTAGCTGTTTCTAATGCATGGCTCAAGAATTTTGGAAAGAAATCACAACTTCAACCATCAAAATAGAAGGACATCAGTAGAAAGGTGGTTTTTTTTAACATCTCCTTCTGAGTTAAAGAGAAAGCAAGAAGATTCATTTAGCTTTTCCAGGAAAATAGAAACCAAATGAAGTTATAGTTTGTTCCCATTTCTAGATGTGAAATTGATATGGTGCCTTTTTAATGTAGTTATTGCATTTTCCCATTTTTAAGAAAAAATATTGCCATAATATACCTAATTTTTCCTGATCTCAGAAAATGATTATTTCTCTTTTACCTGGAAAATTAAGATAATGAGATATTGCACTTTGATTAGTAAATGTATTCATAAAATCATTAATAACCAGTCTTTATTTAAGTACCAATAGTAGTATACTTGGTAAAAATACAGAATTTATGTGTTTAAACATTTAAAAAATCCTGCTGAAAAACAGACTGTAAGTCTCAGTAACCTGGTCAGATATAGTGAGAGACCCCAGAGGAAAGCAGTGTCATAGGTGGATGAGCCCAAGGAATGAGTCACAGGAGCTAGCTGCAACAACAGTATTGCTTGTTGTATAGAGGTAGGCAGCACAAATATAGAGAGTGGTGCAGTGGGAATTGAATGACTCAGGGGACAAGAAAGAGTGTGTTTCATCTGTCATTAGTTTTGATCTTTCCCAGCTGAGTAATGAGTTGTTAGCATTTGATGACTTGTCAGTGCTGCATGTGAAATGACTTGATAGGTTTATCCACTTCAGTACTGGAGATTACCTAACTGAAATACAAGATAAAAGAGAAAGCTCTACTGCGTGGATTGACAGACAAAAACCCCACAAAAGCGTAACATCTCAGTCATCTGGTACCTTTGAAGCAAAGTTACGTTGCATTATCGGTAAATACAAGGAATTTGGAATTTCCATTTTTTTTATACCTTTTCCAGAACACATTAACCATGTGGAAGAAGCTAGGATTCCTGTCTCCCAAGCCTCTAACTTTATGGACTGATTTGTTGTTTTTCAGTGTCTCCAGTGCTAGATTGATGACAGGTTCCTACTTTCTTGTTCTCTCCATTCTTTCATCTCTCTTTTCTTGTATTCTCTTACATTTAATAGTAGAATCATTGCTGATTTTTTTATGCCAAATCAGTCTGTTGTTATTTGCAAGCAGAGCCTTTAGTGTTAAAACTACAAGCTCACTGCCTTGATGAGGTTTCAGTCTTAGTAAAATGCTTCTATGAAAAGATTTATGTCAATACATGAAGGACAGAAGCTGGCACATTCCCTTCCCTATGCCCATTCAGAGGGTAAATATGAGCCAGACACTTGCCGGTTTCACTTTTCAAAGCAGAAGTTTTGCATATAAAAGGATAATAATTCTCTATCCCCGAATGAATAGTTAGTTTGAAATTAAAACAGTGATCTCTCGTATGTTGTTCTCATTCATCACTTTGTCAGAGTGACTGACTTGCATTCAAAATTTCATGGTCTTTTGGGAGCAGGTATTTATAAGCGGAAGGCTGTTTCTCTTATTGATATCGTGCTCGTGATTCTTAGAGTCACGAGTAGAAGAGATTGACTAAGTGGCACCATGAGATTGGACATACGGTCATTTCAATGTAGTGGGATAATTAACTGATTAATGCTTTCCCATTTCAGAAAACCAAAGTGGATATGTGTCTATTTGAGTGCTGTCAGCAAACTTTCACCTCCTGTTTCTGTTCTTTTTGCCTGTCTGTCTTGACTGCATCACAGAGACTGTAACTATGGCCAGAAAAGAGTGCTCTTAAGCTGCTTAAAACTGAACAGAAATTTTGTATGTTATGGAACATCAGCTTAGTAGCACTATTGCAGTTCTGAGACTCACAATGGCCATGTGACAAGCTGTGGTGACTAAATAAGAACTGAATGCTCTTATTCAAACAAAGTGCATGATACAACTGAAGAACTATTTCCAGTAATCTTAATGCTTCAAGATGATTATTCTCTCCATTTTCATTTTAAGGCATGTGTTAGTATCAGACCTTTAATAAATCATTGTCAGAATTAAAAGCTTTTCTAAATGTAAAAGTATATTCATTGGTTATTTTAAATAGAGCAACAGTTAAATAGAACAGTTAAATAGTTAAATAGAACAACAGTTTTGCTTCCTTCTAAACCAAATAAGAACAAGAAATGATATTTGTATGTTTACCTTTTCATTCAGTAGTGATTACCATTGGAAGCATCAGTAAAAACAAGAAAACAGTAAAGAAAATCTGAGGCAATGTTGAAAATTTTTCTAGGAAACATACTGAACCCCCAATGAATATTTTTTTAAAGTAGTCTGTGTACAAAAGTCATCATAAATGTCAGTTCCCTTAAAATAAGTACATATGAAAAGATAATTTTCACTGACATTTGAGAAAGAAATAGGTCTAAAAGTCAAGCATTGAGGCTCCACAATCTCTCTGGGCAGCATGTTCCAGTGCTCCCTCNTCCAGAAGAGGTCTCACCAGGGCAGAGTAGAGGGGGAGAAGAACCTCCTTTGACCTGCTGGCCATACTGTTCTTAATGCAAGCCAGGATACCATTGGCCTTCTTGGCCACGAGGGCACATTGCTGGCTCATGTTTAGATTATCCATAACTTATTGGCAAAAATAAAAAAGAAACCCAATCTCGTTCCTATAAGGTCAGAAAGCTTGAGCCCAAAAAGTATTCATTTACTTGTCAAAATCAAAACTTTTCAATAGTACTTAAAATTTGTAGGGGTGATTTTCTATGTGTGTACTGTAATCCTAAATCTGAGAATATATATTAGTAGGTTCAAGACTCAAATATACGGTCAGGTAGAATGGAACAGAATAATCATAGATAATAACTGTCTACAAAGCTTCAGTTAGACAGGTACTGCAACTGTTTTATAGGTAGAGACAGTGGATAATAATACACTTACATTGAGGCATACACACTGAAAAATATACAACTTCTTTATTTATGTGGCATTCTATGCTCTTGGCTGGTGGCATACTTTTGTTTGACTTGTGATTATTTATTATCACAGAATCACAGAATCTTAAGGATTGGAAGGGACCTTGAAAGAACGTCTAGTCCAACTCCCCTATCAGGACAGGACCTCCTAGAGTAGGTCACACAGGAGCTCATCCAGGTGAATTTTGAATGTCTCCTGAGAAGGAGACTCCACAACCCATCTGGGCAGCCATTCCAGTGCCCTGTCACCCCCACAGTGAAGAAATTCTTCCCTGTATTTCTTTGGAACCTCTTATGTTCCAGCTTATACCCATTGCCCCTTGTCCTAGCATTGGACATCACTGAGAACAGCCTGGCTCCACCCTCTTGACACCTGCCCTTTACATATTTGTAGACATTAATGACCCCTCAGTCTCCTCTTCTCCATGCTAAAGAGCCCCAGCTCCCTCAAGCTTTCATCAGAAGGAAGATGCTTCCTTCCCTTCATCATCTTGGTTGCCCTGCTCTGAGCTCTCTCCAGTAGTTCCCTGTCCTTCTTGACCTGAGGGACCCAGAGCTGGACACTATATTCCAGATGCAGTCTCACGAGGGCAGAGTAGGGGAGGAGAATCTCTGTTGACCTACTAAGCACATCCCTTCTAATTCACTCCAGGATGCCATTGGCCTTCTTGACCACAAGGGCACATTTGCTGAGTCATGGCCATCGTGCTGTCCACCAGGATCCCAAGGTCCGTTTCCTCTACGCTACTCTCTAACAATTCATTCCCCAGCCTGTACTGGTACCTGGGGTTATTCTTTCCCAGATGCAAGACTCTACACTTGCTTTTGTTGAATTTCATTAGATTTCTCCCTGTCCAACTCTTCAACCTGTCTAGGTTTCGTTGAATGGCAGCACAGCCTTCTGGTGTGTCAGCCACTCCTCACAGTTTAGTATAATCAGCAAACTTGCTGACAGTGCCCTCTTTTCCTTCATCAAGGTCATTAATGAATATATTGAAGAGTACCAGTCCCAGCAGCGACCCCTCAGGGACTCCACTGCATAACAGGCCTCCAGCTAGACCATGCCCCTTTGATCACAACTCTCTGCCTTCTTCCCTTCAACCAGTTAACAATCCACCTCACTACCTAATCATCCAGCCGACACTTTCTCAGTTTTGCTGTGAGGATGCTGTGGGAGACAGTGTGAAATGCTTTACTGAAATCAAGATAAATGACATCCAGTGTACTACCACCATCTTGCTACCTGATTACATCTTCATAAAAGGCTCTCAGGTTGAACTTTCCTTTGGTAAAGCCTTGTTGACTGCTCCTAAAGACTCTCTTGTCCTTTAAATGCCTGGAGACAGCACCCAGGATAAGTTGTTCCATCACCTTTCCAGGGATGGAGGTGAGTCTGAGTGGTCTGTAGTTACCCGGCTTCTCCTTCTTACCCTTTTTGAAGACTGGAGTGACATTTGCTTTCTGCCAATTTATAGGCACCTCTCCTATTCTCCATGATTTAATAAAGATGATGGAGTGTGGTTTAGCAATGATTTCTGCCAGCTCCTTCAGCACCCATGGGTGCATCCAGTCAGTGCCCATGGATTTATGTACATCCAGACTGCTCAACTGATCCTTAACCCAGTCCTCTTCAATCAAACAAAACTCCTCCTTTAATCTGACTTCCTCTGGAGTCTGGGGCTCCTGAGGATGGTCTCCAGCAGTATAGACAGAGGCCAATAAGGCACTCAGTAACACTGCCTTCTCTGTATCCTCTGTCATCAAGGCACCTGCCTCATTCAACAGTGGGCCTACATTGCCTCTGGCATTAGTTTTATCTGCAATACATTTGAAGAAGTCCTTCTTCTTGTCCTTGACCTCCCTTGCAAGGTACAACTCCAATGAGGCTTTAACCATCCTAATTGCCTCCCTACATCCTCCAGCAACAGGTCTATATTCATCCCAAGTGGCCATCCCATCTTTCCATGGTCTATAGACTCTCTTCTTCCACTTGAGCTTGCCTGACAGTTCCCTGTTTAACCATATATGCATATAGGAAGCAATGTACACATGTGGTAAGTATTGCTGGTACAGATACAAATACTATATTATTTAGAGAGAGGTAGTATCCTGCTAGGTGTAATACAGTATATACATATACATTTGCTTTTCATTTTAAGATTGTGCAAATGCATCTTTGATAGTAGTCCCCTATTTAAAATTGACTCATTCTGTCACTTTTCAAGGAATGTATTTCTTTCTGCTTTGGTTTTACTATTTCAGTACATGAAATTGTATATTATTGTCTTTAAATCTAACATTTTAAAGTGATTTGAAATCTTTAAATGAGCTGCATGCTCATTCAAGAGAAATTGGTGCTGTATTTGCAGATATGTTTACAACCATGTAAATATAGTTGGCCAGAAATTAAAATCATAAAACTGGAGAATACTCTCCTTCAACAAGAAATTGAGGTAGGTGGGTTTACAAGAAGGCTTGTGGTTTAGCTCCTAATTCTGTTGGTTCCAGATATGAGGAAAAAGACTTTGCAGTTGCGTCAGAAGACTGTAGACTTATCTTTGCAAAAGGACAACAAGGAACAAATTCAAGTAATTCTATTGCTGCTGAAATTGTCCACAAACTGGGTTTGCATGGTGCTATCGTTCAATAGTACATGTACACTTTACAATAACAAATGTTACCATAACATCAGGATTTTCCAAGTTTGTGAGATATTGTTTGATGACCTCTGCCTTACTGCAAGTAAGCTGCATTCAGTCTGACTTTGCTTTATCAGACGCTAGTGTGCATCCAGATTGTCTGGAACTTTTTTGCTGAGTAGTTGTATGCATGAGCCTGTCTGAGTGTTTGTTTCAGCTTGGACGTATTTATTGAAATAATTGACCGTGACACAGACTGAACAGTTCATTTTAACTATGTAGAGTATCTACACATGTGAAATTTGCATTTATTAAGGATGTTGGGTATTTGTGATGATAAGAGAAGCAGAATAGTACAAGCTGCGTTTTCATGTCTTTGTTTTCACTGTGTGTTAGGAGCCAGCTATCTGAAAAAACAACAAAAATTTTAAGCGTTCTTGCTTTTTCTAGAGCTAGGAGACATCCCTTTGCCACAAGAACTTGAGATACTAAAGAAGTTTTCCTTTGGACTAAGAAGTTAAATTCTCAGGTTTGTATGAATCAAAACTGTCATTTTAATAAAAAAAAAATCAGGTCAGAATGAAAAATTGAAGATTTCTTTTTAGAAAACATTGAAAATGAAACACTTTATACTTTTAAAAAAATTTAGCTGTAACAAACAGCTTTTCCATAAAGCCCATGCCTTTGACATTGAAAAAGACCTGAAGAAATATTTTTTCCTTCCAGCTGTGTTCCTGATAAAAAGTAAGGAAAATTAAGTTAAAGTCACTCACACAGGAGCTAAAGGCAGTTCTTACTGTGATTGTCAATCTGTCACTATGCAAATAAATGAACCATAGATGTGAATTAACCAATTATCAAATTAATTTTAAATAGAATAATAGGATCAAGAACAGGAAATAAGAGCACTCAAATGTGTGATGAATGTTACACCACCACACGGATATGGCAGAGCCTTTTATAGAAGGCTCCTGAGCATCACAGTAAACGTCAGAAATTGAGTGTGTGGTTTAAAAATCTGTTTTCTAGTTCTTGCAATTAGAGAGTAAGACTTCATCCTACAGAACAAGCATGTAAGCCTTCAGGAGTTACTCTGTTTTCCATGAGCCCAGCCTCAGAGACTCTGAAGTCTGAGGGGCCAGAGGTTGCTGGCAACTTGGAAGGCACAAAGCTGCACACCTTTTCGTTTTGCTTCTCATACAGCATCCACTTCCTCTTGCCATCAGAATGGAAGATCTTGGTGAGATTGCTCTTGATTACCTTGGTTCCTTTGTTAGGGATAATTGTTTTTGAAAAAGCAGATTTGTTACCTGGTGTGCAACTTGCCAATATTTACACACTGAGGAGAAACTCTGCTGATATATTTCAGGTTTTCACGAGCCTGGGTGCTGGGTAGTAATTCCAGAAATCAAGCACATCTGCAGGGGCTTCTGTGTAGCACTTATACACAAATCTATTAACATAAGTATGTATTGACATTCTATTACATGACTGGTCAAAGTTTTACATATTACCATATTACTGTGTCATTCTGAAGATCTACTGTGCATGCTCTAAGAGGGTCTTTAGCGGTCTCTGTCAGTCATTCATGAGTGCTGCCCCCAAAATGAGCTCTAGAAGTGCATTCTTTGGTTAGTTTTATCTGGTTCCATCCAAACTCCTCCCTTGGTCTTCCTTCATTATATTGCAATTGTTGATATTTAAATATGTAGCCAGGTTAACATTAAAAATGTTAAAAAGCCTGGTAGCTCTTGAATGTAGAAGCTGGCAAGTGTAGCTGGTGGATATCTGATGAGCATCTCACTGTTAGAATAATGTAATGTCTGTGAGGGGTTTGAGTGTTTGCCAAGAACTTGGTTCCATTGTATCGTATGGAAAACATCAGACCAAGAGTATTTGCAGCAGACAATTCAACCACTTCAGCCTTTCCTGAAATATTTACCTTTTGAAGGATTTTGAAAGAGTATTTTCAAAATAAAAAAGCTGTTAGTAATTTTTTTCTTACAGACCGATGGAAGGATCTGTAACCTTTCGTACTACTCAGGTATATATGTGTTTTTAATACACAAACACCAGCAAGCTCTTTGCATTTCAGGTATTTCAATATACCTGTTTGGATCTCAATTCAGCATCAATGCATGCAAGTATTCTTTTTATGCATTAAATTGTCACAAATTACAGGGAAATTAGCCTTTAAAAACCTACTGCACAGCTTTCTAACTTGGATTCTGAATAGACTTGTGGAAGATGTTGAGAAGATGGTTGATGATTAAGTTATTTTTCTTTCTTTTCAGAGCTAAATCATAGAATCACAGAATGATAGTGGTTGGAAGGGACTTTAGAGATCATCTAGTCTGATCCCCTGCTAAAGCAGGTCCACCTAGATCAAGTTGCACAGGAATGTGTCCAGGCAAGTTTTGAAGACCTCCAGAGAAGGAGACTCCACACCCTCCCTGGGCAGCCTATGCCAGTGCTCTGTCCCTCTCACAGTAAAATTTTTTCCTATGTTTAAATGGAACTTTTTGTGTTTTAGCTTCATCTCATTACCCCCTGTCCTGTTGCTAGATACCATAGAAAAAAGGGATGTCCCAACCTCCTGACATCCACTGGTTAATTACTTGTAAATATTAATGAGCTAACCCCTCAGTCTCCTGTTTTCTAGACAATCCCTGTTCCCACAGCCTTTCTTATAAGAAAGATGTTCCAGTCCCCTGATCACCTTGGTCACCCTGCACTGGACTTTCTCCAGAAGTTCTCTGTCCCTCTTGAGCTGGGAGCCCAAAACTGGACACAGTACACCAGATGAGGCCTCACCAGGGCAGAGTAGAGGGGGAGGAGAACCTTCCTTGACCTGCAGGCCACACTCTTGTTGATGCATCCCAGGATGCCATTGGCCTTGGCTACAAGGGCACATTGCTGGCTCATGGTTAGTTCATTATCAACCAGGACTCCCAGGTCTCTCTCTGCAGAGCTGCTCTCCAGCAGGTCGACCCCCAGCCTGTACTGTTGCATGACATTATTCCTCTCAAGGTGCAGGACTCTGCACTTGTCCTTGTTGAACCTTATGAAGTCCTTCTTTAACCAACTCTCAAACTGGTCAAGATCAACTGGTCGAGAAGACAGCACAGCCTTCCGGTGACTCAGCCAGTCTTCCCAGTTTGGTGTCAGCACTGATCTTGCTGTCCCTTCATCCAGGTCATTGATGAAGATGTTGAACAAGACTACTCCCAGAACTCCACTGGCCCCTGTGGAAATCCACTGGACACAGGCCTCCAACTCGATTCCATGCCATTGATCACCACTTCTATACCAAACTGATCACCAAATACCAAATTGATATGTGTATATGGGACTCTCATGGATATTGGCACTCAATGCTTGTCTGATGCCAGAATTTTTACCCTTTAAGATTTTGTAATGAACTATGATGTAGCTAAAATATGGAAATACTTTGTAGACATAAAGACCTCTGTAGACTGTTCACCTTTTTTGCCAGGACTATCTTTCTGCAAGTTTTGGAAGGAAAGGCTTGCAGATTTTAAAGTTAGTGCGTACTGAAATGCCCAGTTGTTGCCTGAATTACTGTATTTCTAGAACAGAGAATATTTTATGAATAGAGAAAAGACACTGAGCCAGACATCCCTTTCAAAGTTTGTTTACATAAATTCCACCTTCTTCTTTTCTTTCCACCCATTTCTTTCCCTGATTTTTCTAATTGCTTTCATCAGTAATCAGTTAAATTCTCCTTACTACCATGCTCTTCATAGAAAAAAATCTTTGCTCTCTATTCCCTTGTTTTCTGAGTAGTAGTATTTTTGTATTTTAACTATCTGAATTCTAGAAATGAGTGTTTTTAACAATTTTATCAAGTCCTTTTGTACTTATAAGTGCATCTATTCAATAGAACAAATTATAAAAAGGTGGAGGTGGAGTGACTAATCTCTTCTGCTTTTGTGTCTGGGGTCAGGTAGAGTTTTATACAAATACTTAGGCTGTGACAGTTACCTACATCTTTTCAGACTGATATATAATGTAAAAAAATTATTATCATTTCTAAAATGACAAGACATAAAGACATACGTACATACTGACATAGTCAGCATTTGCATATGAACCTCAGCTGCCCAGGGTGCACTTTGGTTTGATTGCGCTGGCCTGGAAGTGGATAGAAAATACATTTATGTTACAAAGACTATGTGGCCTCATTTGGAATCCTGTGTCCAGTTCTGGGCTCCTCAGCTCAAGAGGGACAGGGAAATTCTGGGGAGAGTCCGGCACAGGGTAACCAAGATGATCAGGGAAGTAGAACATCTGTCTTATGAGGAAATGCTGTGAGACCTGAGGCTGTTTAGTTTAGAGAAGACGGGGAGCCTCATCAACACTTGTAAGTACTTACTCACATCTAAAAGTTGGATGTCAGGAGGATTTGGCGGTACTTTTCTCTAGTGTTCAGTGACAGGACTTGGGGTAATGAGCATAAACTGGAACACAGGAAGTTCCACTTAAACATAATAAAAAACTTCTTTCCTATAAAGATGATGGCGCACTGGCACAAGCTGCCCAGGGAGGGTGTGGTGTCTCCTTCTCTGGAGGTTTTCAAAACCCTCCTGGACATGTTCCAGTGTGACCAAATCGAGATGAATCTGCTTTAGCAGGGTGTTGGACTAGATAATCTCTAGAAGTCTCTTCCAACCCTACTTGATTTTTGTGTTATGTGTACATGGAAGCTTCTGGCAGGCATGATGTCCGCAAACTTTGGACCATTTAAAGGTCAGTGTAGTGGGTCTGGGATGGTCGTGATTTTCCACAGTAGCTCTTGCAGTGCTGTGCTCGTTGTTGATATCAATATTATGACTACCGCTCGCATAACATCAGGGCTGTCCCTTCAGCATTCCTTCCCCCACCTTCACCAATAGCTGTGAGTGGGCACGATCTTGGGAGGGACCATGGCTGGGACAGCTGACCCAGGCTGACCAAGGAGATATTCCATACCATATGATGTCAGCTCAGTAATATAAACTTCGGGAGAGGAGCAGGAGGGGGAGGCAAGATTCATTTAGGGCCTTCCAAAAGCAACCATCACGCGTACTGAAGCCCTGCTTCTTGGGAGGTGGCCGGACATCGCTGCTGATGGGAAGTAGAGAGTAACAGCTTTATCTGCTTTGCTTCGCTTCTCGCGCGCGCGGCTTTGCTATCTCTATATTAAACTGCTTTTATCTTAACCCATGAGACATTCATCTTGTTTTCTGTCCTTCTCTGGCTTGCTGAGGAGGTGGGTGATCGAGTGGCGTGGTGGGTGCCTGGCATCTAGCCAGGGTCAAACTACCACAGCCAGTAATTAAAGCTATTGTTCCAGAAAATGTATGGAAAGTTAGTCATAGAGACAATTCAATCTTCTAGGACAGTTGCTGAAAGTAATTGAGAAAAAACAGTTTATTTAATTTTTTTTCTCTAAGTCTTAAAAATATTTTTTTTGTTGGTTTTAAAAAGAAAAAAAAACACCATAAGAAACCCCCATCTTTATCCATGTTTTGGTGACAGCTCTCTTCTACTTTGAGAAGCCATGCAAAGGAGAAGGAATACAACTTCAACAAGCAACAGTATGCTGTTGAGCTACTGAGCAGGTTTCTTTCAGCACTGGTTGTCCCAAGCTCAGTCAGATCAGCACAAAGATACTGTATGCATTGTTGTATGGTCTAATATATTGTTTAATCTCATGTGATATAGCTGAGATAGAAGACAACTGCTTATAAATTGCTTCTACAATAGGTTAAATGAAGTCTGTAAATTAGCTAGCAGAACTCTCCTTTTATTCAGAAAGATCATGTATCATGTTTAGTCCAACCGGTCACAAAATTGGTTTTGGATTTAGTTTGATATTACTACTTTTTTTTTTTTTTGATCATGCTTAAGCCTGTTGTTTCTAATCATTATTGATAGCATGTAAAATAGAAGTAAGTTTGTTATAAAACACATCTGAAGAACTTCATACAAGAGACAGCTGTCTCAGAAGTTCTTCAGATGCTTTTTAGCTGTACTAAAATGGAGTTGTATATTAGAAGAAAACCTTGTAGTCAGTTAATGTGCGATGAAGCGTGCTATTGTGGCAGGCAAGAAGTACTCCATTTTTAGAGAGCTACTAAAACTACGAATAAAGTGAACATCCTGAGGTGTTGGACTAGGTGATCTTTTGAGGTCCCTTCCAACCTGTAACATTGTGTGATTCTGTGTGATTCTGTGATCTAATACCTTTTGAAAATGTATTTTGGTAGAGCCAAGATAAATGGATAGAGTAATAAATTTAAGCTAACCTACTAACTAGGAAGTCACAACTGAGAAATTATGGACCATCTACATTTTATGAGAGAGACTTGTGAGCTCTGAGTTGAAGGAACAAATTGCAACAGACTCCTGAATAGAAAATTAGTTGAGAAGACAGAAGACGGAATTAAAGCTTTTTTAATAAAAGAAGGAAAAGCATTTCCAGGCACTACTAGTTAAAAGGCTCCAAACTGCTAGAAGTTATTAACCTTTTGACCAAAGCCACTGCATGTTTTTCGAGACAGTGTTTGCATTATTTGGGAATAGTAATTATTCATGTAGGGATCAGAAAATGGGACGAGCCTTCCTCAAAGAACATAAATTATTTAATGTGGAATGAGTGTTTGTGACTTGTGGAATAAGCAGAATCTTGTAGGCTATTTTGAAGGGCTTCAATGTTTTAAATTAGATTACTGGAATTATGGCTATCCAGGATGAGATGTGTGTCTAGACATTGTCTTAATTCCCTGTGGCTATATTACTAGATTGTAAGAATTACCTTTCTCCTTAAATCACTTTGGAAAAGAATCCAACACCTGTGTACTGTTATCCATTTAAACTCATATTGTCTTTTAAGATATAATTTGAAATTAATTTGAGTTGAAAAGTCACTGCTGAAAAGTTTGAAAATGGAAATTTCCTTTCAATTTAATTTTTTAAAGTAGAAAAAGCAAAATAAATATTGAAGTGAGAGGGTGAAATATCATTTTAGTCCTCTATGTATCTATTTTCGATCAAATCACAAGCGTTCTGAAAAATGGGCCCCAGTTTAAGAGTTTTGTGTCAAATATTCTTGGATCCTTTATTGTAAAATATGAGATAAAACCTGTGATTCAGAATTTGTGCACTCTTCTTCTGTCACACCTCTAGAGCCTGGGTATTCAGTTCACACCATCAAACTTAGACATCAATATTTGCTGAGTCTCTATGCTCAATTTATCACTAGTCAAGCCAAGATAGAAACTGTCTGTATTATCTGTACTCAAAAATGGAATCCTGATGTGCAGATAGATGTTGTAAGAGATGTATAAGGCTATGAATAAGAGGAGTAAATAAAATATTTCATGAATGATCATTTCCAGTCTTCCGTAAAAGATGCCAGGTACAGCTACAGGTAGTAGTTTGTTTTGAAAATTGAAATCTCATTTGCGTTTTAGCAAGGGAGTAACTGCATTTAAATGCTGGCTATTTTTTTAATGAGCTATCTAAATGAGACATTTAAAAGCAAAAGGGAGACTGCACAGATCACAAGCAAGAGTTCTTAAGTTTTGCATTACCAACAGCAAGCATATAAACAGCCCGAATATGTAGCAGGAAAAAAATATATTGTTGTTAATATTTGCAGCAGATGTCCTCAGTCAGCTGAAACTCTTCTCAAATCAATTTATCTGTCAAATAAAAAGGAGATTAGAAAGAAGTTTCTTTTCCCCCTGGTGAGGCCTCATCTGGAGTACTCTGTCCAGTTCTGGGCTCCCCAGCTCCAGAGGGACAGAGAACTTCTGGAGAGAGTCCAGCACAGGGCCACCAAGATGATCAGGGGTCTGGAACACCTTTCATACGAGGAAAATTACAGGAACTGGGGCTGTTTAGAAGAGAGGAGACTGAGGGGGTATCTCATTAATATTTACAAATATCTAAATGGTAGGTGTCAGGCAGTTGGGGCATCCTTTTTTTCTATGGTATCTAGCAACAGGACAAGGGGTAATGAGATGAAGCTGGAACTTCATATTTCCACTTACATATAAGAAAAAAACTATTTCACTTGTTTGGGTGAGGGAGCACTGGAACATGCTGCCCAGAGATGTTGTTAAGCCTCGTTCCTTGGAGGTCTTCAAGACTTGCTTGGACATGTTCCTATGCGATGTGATCTAGGTTGAGCTGCTTCTGCAGGGAGGTTAGTCTAGATGATCTCTAAAGCTCCCTCACAACCTCTGCAATTCTGTGATTCTGTGATTATAGCCTTGTGTCTCAGAGCTAAAAAGATTTGGATCAATGTTGTTGGAACTACCTTTTTTATT
This sequence comes from Urocolius indicus, assembly GCA_013401255.1. Classification (NCBI taxonomy): domain Eukaryota; kingdom Metazoa; phylum Chordata; class Aves; order Coliiformes; family Coliidae; genus Urocolius; species Urocolius indicus. Next base: position 26,795 of record WBNH01008008.1, on the reverse strand, counting down.
ATTCTGTGAAGCAAAAAGTGCTTGCTGACAGTACTTAAAAAGTAAAATATGCTTTTCAAAAATATGCTTTTTATCTGTCATCAATATTGGCTTGGAAAGAAAGGAGCAGAAACAGAGAAATTGAAATGAAAATTCTGCCTTAAATCAAAGAAGGTTTTTTTTCCTGCTGGACGTTACTATTTCTAATACTTTATTTTTCACTTATAAAATGAATATGGCAGTTATAGTACTAGTTGAAGGAGCATATTAATTTGAAAGATTTGTGTACACACAAAAATAATACTACATTGTACTTGAATACTTTTTACAGGAATAAAAATTTTGTAAAATCTGTACAGATTTAACCAGATATTTCTTTATTCAGATTTAACTAAATCACTGGGCTAAAAATGCATCTCAGCACTGAAATATGAAGTATGCGTCTCAGCAGCTATTAAAAACAATCTGGTTTTCATTGTTATGAGTAAACAGTCTGAAACTGTTAGCTGACTAAAAATGAGACAGCCTGCTGCCACTGTGCTGGAGGAGATGGGAGTCCTGTGACTGCCAGGGACCTGCAAGTGACTACTTCGTGGAGCTGGCACCTACTGCAGTGCAGAGCTTGGGATCCCCAAACTACTGTCTTCCAGAGCTTCACTGTGTGCCCTCTTTGATAATTGTGTCTGGAATCTGGCAAAATTCAGGTGCACCCACGAGGGTCTGGGGTTTTCCCTTGAGTTTCCTAAGATGTTTTATCTTTATCTGCAAGGTTCTTCTCTACAGTTTCCAGTTGAGGGTGCCTGAGTGTATTTAGGACTTTGGAGAATGGAAAGGATGTAGTAGCAATTAAAGTACAAGGAAAGCATGATCGGTATTATATACATGCTATATTTTTCTCAAGCCTTTTTTATCTGACAGATACTTAAGGTAATGTATTGATATAGCACAGCCAAAAGAGAGAGAAAGCCTAAAGTTAAGGTCTTGTCATTACTGCAGCGTTCAGTTTGTATTCACACTCTCCTGGTTAAGTAATACTACAAAAAGAAAAACCCAGCAAAACAATGCAATGGCAGTAACTTTTGCACAAATTAGACCCAAAATTTCATGGACTAGTGAAGTATTTAACATTGACGTATTTTAAAAATGAGTATAGAAAATGAGGACTAGTGGGTGCAAGCTAGTCAGTTCCATTTTATCAACACAGGCTCTATTTTGATCAAAGCAAGTCAAATATTGCTACTTAAAAGGCTACCTTAAAAAAGCAAACCCAGAAAGATACATTTTAAAAAGAGTGATACAATTAGGTAGTAAGACACAAGAAAAAATGTGGTAGGTGAGGTGATATATAGTTCAAGGGCATTGTTACCTAGGAAGTTTGGAGAGTCTTACTATGGGTAATAAAATGGCAACCTCCACAGAGAAAAGAATGAAGAATAGATACATGAAGTAGCTACAAGCAGTCCTTAGCTGGAGCCTTTAAGACACTGCTTATTAACAACAAAGTATTAAATATATAAGAAGAAAATGAGTGTGAGAAATCAGAATTTTAAATGAGTGCTATATAATGTGAGTGTATGTTCATTTGCAACATGTATGAAGTCTAGAAGGTTAGGTAAACAGTATTTAAGGTAAATGTCTTTTAAGTTTCCCTAGCAAGTAATGGCAGTCAGCAAAAAAAAAGATTTCTCATATAGGCTGTAATGACAAAAACCATTGCTTCACACTTTGTAGCACAAAAGGGCAAGTTTACTTGCAAATATTTTCAAGCTACTATTTAAAAGGAAGACAGCTTAACAAGCATCTTAAAAATCTCTTTTCTTTAAGGAAGACATAGGATAACGGACAATGGAGTAAAACCAAATAGAATGCTAAAATTAATTGAAAAAATACATTTAAACCAAAACCCATTTATCTTATGCCCAACCACCAATGCAAATAATATTAAGAGTTTTCACAAGAAATAAAATCAAGAAGCCTGATATGCTTAGAAGCCCTGACTGAACTCAACATGTTAAAAGACTGACCTTTATCTGTATGTTTCCTATATCTTGCATGTCTTCTACAACTTCTACAGGCTTCTACAGACTGAGGTTGATTCATTATTAAATAAGTACTTGCAAAAGCTATTTCAGCACTCTAAAAATCAATAAGTTACTAAGACTATATGTTGCCCACTTGAAGCAACATGAAAACTTGCCTGCCATTCTTTAATTACATTTATTTATTATTTTGAATATAGTATTCCTTTTCTAAATGCATGAAAAAGGAAAGGAATAGAAAAAAAAAAGAAAAAGAAAAGCACCTTCAGTCTTTCTAGTTTTGTCTAAAGCATATTAACATAACCCAGGCCCATAAGAGGAATTGTCTATTGAGTTTTCATCGTTGACTTGGCCATTCCTTCTTTGCAACAGCAGGCAATCCTTTTGGCTGTTCTGGTCACTACTCCCATAACTATGCAGCGAACCATGCCTCTATCGGGATAGCACTAGGGGAGTTAACATGACTAAAATTATTTCCTATAGTATAAATTTTAGGTAAAATAAATTATTTTCTTTAGTTATTTCCTGGGCACTTTGTAAGTTTTACATCATTAGGAGACAGAGTCACTTTAAATAGTGCATCTTCTGGGTCAATCTGAGTATCATTGCGTGTTTCCCTTGCTGAAAGGCTTTTTTGATTAGTGATCATTTTTTTGACAAATCATATCCTTTGTGCCAAATATAGGTAACCAGGCTTGGAGCAGGTGGCCACATCAGTCAAAGCCAAGTCAACAGCAGGTCCTTAAAATAGCACATCTTTCAGTAGCCCGTATTCTACTTGTTTGTACATAACCCCTTTTCTTTCTTTTTGTCTTGTTTTCAGCACAGTCACTTAAGCAATGCCTAAGGTACTTCCAGTCCAATGCCCTAAAAACCTGTTTCCTCTTGGCTTTCCTACACAGAGGGAGGAAGAGTCACAGCTGCTAGATAGTTCTCTCAGTTTTTACATAGTATGACTTCAATTGCAAGCATTCTTCTAGGTGAAGACACACATTGTACCTCAAACAATTGAGGTCTTTTTTTGATGAAGGGAAGCAATATTATCATATTCCTAATGCCTCCAATAAAGCAATTGTGTTTCATGTCAGAGAAGCCTGTTGGGGGTAGCAAAAGTGCAATTGAGAGTCTTATTGTGTAAAAGTATGTAAAAACATATAGTACTGTATTGTGAAGTTCTTTTTATGTTGGAAATAAAATACCTCTAGATAGTTATGGTTTCAATAGAATTTTCCATGCATACTGATCTTAGAAGGAATAAAGAAATAGACTTTAAATTTGTTAAACAACTTTACATCAAAATTTGTTTGCTCCAAGTCTCAACACATGTCATAGTTGAGAAGAATTTGAGATATATTTCAGGATTTTGGTCAACAACTTCCTTAAAGTGTGTCCATTTAAAACATTAGAATCATTTTTAGTGACAATAGTGGGGTCGCTTTGAATTTTCCCATTGCAACAAAGAGAATGGTTTTATAATATTCCCTTTGATTTCATAGTCAATAAATAGAAATTACTTTTAAGCATTGCACCAAAATGAAAAATATAACTGACATTAAAGCTTAAAAGGACATGAGTCAAAGCTGCCAAAAATACTAAGAGCAATCTTACTCTTGTTTTCAAAGATAGCATCTTTTAGAAACTAAATTGTGGACAGTTCTCAAATGTTTTCATCCCTGTTCTATATAACTCAGTGTCTAGAAACCAATATAGTTGTTACAGGACTTGTGATTTTACAAATACCTTCTGCAAATGGTAATTACTATATAAAATTGCAAAAAGTGTTAGCTTTTCATGACATTTTCTTTAGTTTTCTTTACTTCATGGTAGGAGGAGAGTTGACTCATCATCAATAGAGAGGCATGATAAAACCAAAGCAGAGATAACGCTGCTGTAGTGGTAGTATTTGTATTGCATGATAAGAGTTATCTTTGAATTTAGTTTAGGTTAAAGTGGAAGCAGCATGTTATTTAAGATATCGTGGAATAAAAAAATTGTCTCATTCTGACAGAGTTAATCATTGACAAGGTAACACCTTAACAGAAAAAAGGCATGTGAGATTGCCCTTTATTCTCTTCCTGTCTTGTCTCTTGTGTCTAAAACTAGGAATCGATTTTCCCTGAGTGCTCTGTGTAGCAGATTCTGTGGTGTTGTCCTCTGGTCTTGTCAAAGACATGAGACCCATCATAGAAAAATGAAGCACATCCATCTTAGTTTGGTTCAAGCCTTCCATATCTGCTAAATTTAGAAGAACGAGCCTTTAAGAGCCTTGCTGATGCTTCACATGGCAAATCAGTTTTCTGCTGGGAAATGCTTTCACAGCCACACTGTTTCATCATAATTTTTTTTTATGTTATCGTTACCTGGAAGTACTGATAAATTACATAAATAAAATAATAAAACAAAGTTTTATTATTATAGTTTTGTTAGAATCTTCCTTATGAGTCAGAAATACAAAACATTTTATTTGTTTTATACTAAAAAAAAACAAAAAAAAAACAAAAAAAAAAGCTTTTTCCCTATTGAATTAAACATTTTGATAGCATTACATGGACATTCTTTGGAATTTTTCGGTTTGTGCTAAAGTTTGATGTTTGGTGTAAGGATTCCATTTCACAACAAAGTAAAGAGCCTCAGAATTTGCTTACAGGTAGAAACTGGTGTCTCATGAGTTCTACTGTGATTCATGAAACATCATTTTGAGGATGTGCTTTTGGCTGGAGAAGCTTGGAGAACAACAGAGAAGTTGGGGGCAATACTGAATGTGAATGTGGTCAACACAGAATCTTCATAGTCCAGTTAAATTGTTACATCAGAAATGCTAATCGTTGGGTCCTTAACAGAGAGTCTTGCTGTTCCAATATGTAGTGTAAGATGCTTCCACACTAGAATTACTGAATGATGTCTGCAACACCAAACTGCGGAGTAGCTTCTGACCTTTTAAGATCTTCTGCCTTCCCCATTATGCTTGGATTGGCGATCATGATCTTTACTGAGATTAGAGTACAGCAAGTTTAGGTGGCACAAAAGGATTACATGTGTGTGCTTGCTTTATGTGTAGGAAGAGTTACTTGTGGGTGCCTCATCTTAAGAATCTGTATTCAGAGCTGTAATTTTCTCAATGCACACATGTTCTTGTTTCACAAAGCAGTTGTTTAACTTTGTTAGCTCACCTTCTAAAAAGATAAAAACAAGTATATCGCGCATAAGGCAAGCAAAACGGTGATTTTAATAATGCAATAAGGAAGAATTACTGAAACTTCGACATGCATTGACAATGGTGGAATTTTGTTGCTTGCTTTCTTATTTTCTTTTCTTGAGTGACAGTCATTTCTAGAAGCATAACTTGAGAAGAGAACCTCATTTCTATTATTAAGAAATATGGATATTACAGTTGCAATGTTGAATCTATAGATCTTTTTTAATATATTCACCTAAATTAATAAACAATAACTTTCTATTAAAACAAAATCAGCAACACATAAATACATTCCAACAACAATCACTTAAAACTATGGAATGCCTGTGTTCCAGAAATGGGAAAGGTCAAAAGTAGGTCAAAGACATACTCTTTGCAAAGGCAATGAAAGGTGAGAGAAAGTGAACTTGAGATGAACAAAGTCCTCTTGCTCTTCCTGGCTGTTTTGAGTTGCTGGTGTGTTTGCTTGCTGCATGACAAATTGACTGGTCACCACTCATTTGAGCAGCATGTTTTACTAGCTGTTAATGTGGCTTACAAAAACCTCCTGCTCTCTTGAGATACTGATCTCTTGTGAGTGTATGGAAGAAATGCTGGTCCCTAAATGACCATATTTCCCAGTACCATACAGTGAGGGAAACCACACCATGCAAACTGAGTGTGGACCCACTGATAGAGGCTGATGGACTCACAAGATCCACAGAGCAGACAAGTGGAAGCATTTGCTAGCCCAAAAACTTTACAGAGAGGATTAATATCATTGCAAATTGCTGCTGTGAATGACATGCCATCTGCAGCATTGTGCTCCACAGAACTTCTAAGAGGGATCAACGATGCCAGTTTGACAGCAGTAAAGGCAACAATATGGCACATATGAGGAAACAAAGGAGATTAAGTGTAAGCAGGAGCCTGTATTCCTGTCCATTGGAAATTTTTGAAAACTGTACTATGGCTGACATTAATTTGCCTATTGATATTTGACTCATGGAGAGGGACCTGTGGGTGTTGGTCAACTGTTGTGTGAATATGAGCTGGCACTGTGTCCAGGTGGCTGTGGCACCCTGGCTTGCATCAGAAATAGTGTGGCCAGCAGAACCAGGGATGTGATTGTCCCCCTGTACTCAATGCTGATGAGGTCACACCTTGAATAATGTGTCCAGTTCTGGGCCCCTCACTATATAAGGGATGTTGAGATGCTGGAGCATGTCCAGAAATGGGCAACAAAGATGGTCAGGCATCAGGAACACAAGTCTTATGAGAAGCAGCTGAGGGAGCCTGAAGAAGAAGAATTTGAGACATGATCACTCTCTACAACTACCTGAAAAGAGAGTGTAGTGAGGTGATGATTGGTCTCTTTTCTCAAGAGATATGACAAGAGGAAATGGCCTTGAGTTTCACCAAGGGAGATTTATATTGAATATTGGGAAAAATTTATCCACTGAAAGGGTTATCAAGTCTTAGAACAATCTTCCCAGCAAAGTGATAGAGTCATCATCCCTGGAGGTATTTTAAAAATGTGTAGATGTGGCACTTAGGGCCATGGCTTAGTGGTGGACTTGTCAGTGTTAGGTTTATGGTTGGACTTGATGATCATAAAGGTCTTTTCCCATCTAAATAGTCCTGTGATTCTATGACAGAAGCTCATTTCTATGCAGGGTCAAATAGAATTAGTGTATACTTAGTTTCCAAGTATAAACTTGCCTCATGCAAAGTGAAGCAGAAATTGGAGGGGGCTAATCTTAAGTCTAGTCCCTCCTAGGTGACCTATATCTATCCTTTTCTGCATCAAGAAAAACTCTTAACAGTTGTACTACCACTACTCCCTTTCCCTTGTATTTTGGAAAGAAGAGTGGCTCTTTTCCCAGACTATCAAGCTGTGGGCAGTGATCTGCCTACTGCCATCATCAGGCTATTTGCTAGTCCAGGCAAAAGTACTCTTTGCTGCTCTCCATCAATTTCCTGTTGGTCTGATAGGATACCAAGAATTGTATTAATTACTTTTGTCATATTGAATGGTGTATAATTGCTTCATGTAAAAATATTTTTTTATTGTTTATTTTTAATATTTGTTGGCTTTTATTTCCTGTTTCTGTAGAGGCTTGCCAGTTTTAATTTTTTTAATCTACTGATTCGTTTATTTTAGCTCTCTTCAAGATGTAAGAAGATTCAGTAAAAACATGTTTTTCACACACCTCTGCCTTCCCTTTGAACCTTGGAACTATTTTGTATTTAGACAGCACAGCTTGTTAGCTGATTGACAAATCTTTATTCTGTTCTGGGCCTCAACACAGGATGTGTCTGCTTTCACTTGCTGGTTCTAAACAGCATCCTGGTACTGGATAACTGTTTGCTTTATATTTCTTCACTGATCCTGCCTTTATCTTCCCAAGGGAGAGTATACCATCCGTTCCTGAGTGTGCTATCAGTCATTAAGGAAGAAATGGTGTTCATCAAGAATTTTACATAAAATGGCTTCAGGTCTTCAAATGTTACATGGAGAGGCCTAAAACCAAATTCATTGTTGTGTATAGAGGCAGGGAATAGGAAGGGGTGGAACTGGTTGGATGGATATGTGAATGGTTGTATATAGGTGCTCCCTTACCAAGGGTTTTTTTTTTACATCTTTCTACTATTTATTCTTCATAGAATCATAGAATGGTAGGGGTTGGAAGGGACCTTTAGAGATCATCTAGTCCAATCCTCCTGCAGAAGCAGGTTTACCTAGGTCAGGTTGCATAGGAACTTGTCCAAGCGGGTTTTGAAGACCTCCAAGGAAGCAGACTCCACAACCCCTCTGGGCAGCCTGTTCCATGCTCCGTCACCCTCACAGTGAATTTGTTTTTGTGTGGAACACTTTTTGTGTTCCAGCTTCATCCCATTACCCCTTGTCCTGTTGCTAGACATCATCCAAAAAAGGGATGCCCCAATCTCCTGACACTCACTCTTTAGATATTTGTAAATATTAATGAGATCCCCCTTGAGTCTCCTCCTCTCTAGACTAAACAGCCACAGTTCCCACAGCCTTGCTCTGACAATGTAAACAGAAAAGATGGAACAGGTGCTAAAAGTAGTATTCATTTCACTGCATAGTCCTAGGTAACAGGATGAACTGAATTTTTCTCTGCATCTTCTGAAAAAGGAAAAAAATACTGAGCTACAGGCTCATCCTCACAAAGAGCTTCTGTGTTCATGAGTCTAAGCCATAAAAGATCCATCCTATGTTCAGAATAAGACATCCGTTTTCAGCTTTTTAATACAAATGAAATACAACTTTGAAATGTACAGTAAAATAACATGAAGAATAGAATCCAGACTCCAGAACACATTTATTATACCAATATCTACAGGTTGAGCTTTTCAAAATACTTTTCTGTTCTCTAGCACAGGATGGGAAACTATTGTCTTTACTGTTGAGATAAATACAAGCCTTGTGACCTACCAAAGGTCATGTCACAGACTTGTGGTCTACCATTTTCCAGAATAATGTGGATTTTTTTATTCCTGTACCTGATAGTAGATGACTGAATATGACTCTCTCTTGCTTTGTCACATAAACTTTCAAGTGCTTCCCATGAGGTAATGGGTTAGTGTATCAAATGGTTGCTGTGGACATAATGAATGTGAGGGTTGGGATGGTCAGGAGGTTTTTGAAGAGGTCATTACTTTGTCCAGGCTCCAAGAGGCATTCCTAGAATGGAGACATTAGTGATGACTGTGGTCATTGCCAGAACTTTATACTGATGGAAAGCATAATACTTTACTTCTAAGACACATTTGATTAATGTGATACCATGATTAATATTAATATGATTATTTGTAAAAGCAGAAAGGCTGCCTTGGAATTCCTATAAAAATGTCACAGACAAGCCAATGCTAGCTACAGGGCTGCAATTAATATCTAACACTCATGTGAATGTCCCTGGGGAAACAGAGCAGCGAAGGAATTAAGTTAGTAAATTAAAATGTAGAGGGATTTATTTTCTCTATGTTTTCCTTTTTGATTTGCTAAGTTTACTGTAATTGCTGGGAACATAATTTATACAATGGCTGGCATGTATGCTCACATATAGAAGCATATATTGTACTCCAGTTTCCAATTTTGGGAGTGCCTATTATGGATGGTGTGATTAAGAGCTGTTGATTGTATGTAAAAATTGTGGTAATAACTCTCCATTGATGGGTAAATCATGTTAGAGAATTTTAGTTATCAGCATAACTTACATTTCAGTGAATCTAGGAGTTATCCTCAAGAGCTAATAGGTTTTGCCTTTATGGTGACAAAGTGATTGAGGTGCATATGTAAAAAGCTACCACGAGAGGAACGATGCCATTTTTATTTATTTGAGAAGAGCCTCAGTCATATCCACTTCAGATAGTCAGGTAACATGGTTGTTGACATTTAGAATAAATTAATTCATAATCTATGAATAGTGATGAAAGACTGCAAATTAAGAATGTGCTGAATTTGGTGGAAGTAGTGAGTTGGACCAAAGATCAGTTTTATTTCTAACAGGATTCATTACATTCTGTATGATGTAAGTGATATTTATTATGCCAAGCAATTGAACATAATGTAATCCTGAAAAAAATCCCATATTTTGGTTGAAACTGAATGGGATTAGATTTTCAGTCAGACTAAGTATAGATACATAAAATTTGAATTATTTCGTTTCTTTTCCTTTTTGAAAATGTAGCCCTGAAGCAGAACTTTGAAGTGTAAACTCTGAGACATAGCAGTATTTAAAACAGTCGTGGATCTGGAAGAAATAGCACAAAAACATCCAGCACAGCTTAATCAAAAATAGAAATTCATTTGAACTTTCTGTAGGCTATTGCATATTAAAACATTTCATATTTCAAATAGAAAAAAAAAAGAAACCATGAGCAAAGTTCTGATCATAGTGACATTTCTGGTGTAACACTTGAATAGTAGGATTAAGGATGACATTTTCTTCTCAGCTTCAGCAAAGTTTCTTATATCTTGTCTTTTACGTTTATTGCTATTACCTGAAAAATACCTGATCTGTTCTGGAGACCATGGAACAGCAGGTCCAGTGTGTTAAAAGCATGAAAAAACCCAGATGACTACTTTGTCCAAACAAAATATTTTTATTCTGCAATTCCTTGACATTTGGTCATGAAATTCATGTTTTGGGGCTTTCTGTTATAGCCTCTGTCTCCATGCTGGGTGGTATCTCTTAAGGTAAATTTTTTTTCCAGCTGCTGTGTTGTAGAATTTTTTTAATTGAGATGAAGTTTCCCATTGCAGACGTTCCTGTAGCTGTGAGAATGGCTGATTAAGGAGCAAAACCTCGGGCAGCTTCTGTAGTCTTTATTTCAAATCCTGCAACTTTTATCGGGAGTTTCTGCAGAACATCACCTTATGCCATTGTATTTAGCATCACTAAATCTTTTTGAAGAATGTATTTTAGTAAAAAAAATTAAATAGCTTGGTTTATTCAGGAAATCTGTGATGATCAAAAGGGTTTTTTTGGACATCAGTTTTTAGTTTCTTCAGCATAGAAAAAAGTAAGAGCATGAGTCACTGAAGGAGTGTTTTGCAATAGTAACGATGGAAAAACCCATTTTCAAATCAGCTGTGTAAACTAACTATTATTGTGTGGGAAATCTTTGTGAGGAAGGAAACATGTTGACATTGTTGCTGGGTAAAAGTCAAAACTATGTCACTGTTTCTCTACTGACTTTCTTCCTGGAGTCAAAATCAGAATTCAAATTGTATGTCATTTATATATTTATTCCTGTTACCCTAAATTAGGTCTTCAGGATATTCCCCTGTGAAAATCCTCTGTGAATGCGAAGTGCCTGGCAAAACTTAAATTGCTGCCTCACTTCCTTACATTGCCATCTGTGTGTGGGTGTCTTTAGGGGGCAGTATGGCAAGAATTAGAAGAACCATTTCAGAAGGAAAAGATCTTTTTTCTTAACAGATATTGAAGTGGAAATATGAAAAAAGAAAACCAACAAAACAGAATTGCTTAAAGCAATAGAGCAATGAAGGCTTTCACAAGGCCTTTTTCTTGGAGTCTGTTTTACAGATTATTTTCAAACTACTGATGTAAAAAAACCAACGGCCTATTGTGGCAGAGATAATTTCAGGCAGCTTTTACTGTGTTGCAAAGTTTATCAAAGTGCAACTTGTAGATGCTTACTCATATGTGCACGAGAGAAGGATCACATTCAACTGATAGTGGTATGTATGTAATTTTGTAAAAACTAAGAGTGCAGAAGTGTGATGGCAATGCTATGGAAAGTCTATAAGGTTGCTTTAGGTAGTTCCACTGATACTTTAATGAATATTTTTTTCTTGCTTATCTTTCTTTTGAAGGCATTGCAATTGTGAAATATGCAAAAACATTATAAGCAGCATCTCCAGTTAGATACAGTGTGTATTTGTATGTGTTCTTTAAAAAAAAACAAAATTAAATAATCTGGGTTTATATTTTAAACAGGTGTGAAGTAAGATAATTGAGATTTACATAAATCACAAAATTAGATTTCTTTACAACTTCTGCATGGACACCTACTGTAGTTAAGAAGAGATGAAATTATTTACAGGGGTTGTTCATATCTGCAAACATTGTATGAAATAATGTCTATTTCCCTTTTACTCCACCCTGACACAATTTCTACTTGACAGCCCTTTAACTCTGGTCATATTCCCCTGGAATTTGTAGCAAATGGTCTCAGTACAGTCCTAGCACAAACTCATTATTATTTCTAGATGATCTCTAAAGGTCCCTTCCAACCCCTACCATTCTATGATTCTATGAAATGACCTATGAAATGCCTTCATTTAGAAATTTCAACCACTACTGAATTACTGGAAAAAGCTCCATTTTAGTAATTACATTAAAATACACAAAATAAAGAAAAAAAAAAACCTCTTTGCCTTGGTGATGTTTTCCCTTGAGGAGCTCTCCATCATGAAACTAGCAATAAATTGTTCTTCTATTAATCTGAAACTTGCTTGCTCATTAAGAAAGAGCACCTGTGAGGTTATCAGTGTAATTTTGGGATGTTTGCTTAGTAGTGAACTAAAAACAACTGTGCTTATCAATCTACATGTTTTTTCTATACTATGTTGCCAGCAAGATACAGTGAACTTAAAGCCAGAGAAACTATTTATGGTAAGTAGGAATTTTGTTCTTCAGAAATGTGTTGTCAGTTATCCTAAAGTAATCTTAGATGAATTTTCAGACTGAGAGTTCAAGATAGTTAGGAACAGTAATGTTATTGTTGTCCTTTTACATGTTATTTCAGGAACCAGGGGACAAACTTGGAATAGGGGTCAAATTTCCCTTTCGCTCTTGGCTTTTCTTGATAAGTGCTTTTCTCAATTTCATACACTGCTGTATGCCGCACTTGCTGATGCTGTTCTACTTGCCATAAACTGGCCTTCACTGCAGTAGGGAGTGCACTCCAGGTGCTTAGCTCCCCACACGGATGTCCTAGAGGGTAGAAAATATATTTTTTTCTCCTGTTATCTCCAGAGCTACTGAACACAAAAATGATCATTGCTTCAGCAAAAGGAATATGAAGAATTCCTAAAGTCTGAGGTGGAAATGGATTCAAATGCCTGAATCTGCCTGTGTCTGAGCAGAAATTTGGATTAAGTTGCCTTGTGCTTTAGAGAATATAGTCAGCAGGCAGTAGAGACTCTACTGTTCCATGTGGAGTTTCTCATTCTTTAAATAAAGGATTACATTGTCACTGAGACAGGCAGAGAAAATTTTCTTTCAACTGGTGTCTGGCACTCACTTACAAGGTGGGATTACAGTGTTGCAGAACAGCTTCATTACCTGTGGATTTACACATTACATACTAGTGTTGGGGAAATCATGGACACAGTGTCATGGTTTGGCCCAGCTAGCACAGAATCACCATGACAGTCTCTCGCTCGGTGCCCCCATTCACCCCCACCCTCGTTAGGATGGCAGAGGCCCCAGTGAAATGGGAGGAAAAAGATAACCAACATTGTTGTGGATTGAGACAAGGGCAAGGAGGGCTCCCTGCCAATTGTGGTTCTAGGCAAAACAGACTCCAGCACTCAACTTAGAGAGGAAAGCAAAAAGAGAGTAGGATGATAAGAAAATTCCAACCAGCACTTTAAGATCTCCCTCCCCCATCCCTCCTTTCTTCCCAGGCTCAGCTCACTGCTCCTAATATCTCTACCTCGTCCCCCATCAATGGCTCAGGGGGGCGGGGAATGGGGAATGTGGTCAGTCTCTCACAGATGGGCTCTGCCGCTTCTGTCTTCTCAGATGAGGATGACTCCTGGCATTCTTACCCTGCTCCAACCCAGGGTCTCTCACACAGGACACGGTCCTTAGTGAATATCTCTGGCACAGATTCTTCCGTACAGTTGCAGTTTCTGCAGATACAAGGTCCCTCCCATGGGACAAGGCCTCTTCTGGGCATGTTTAATGAGCTTTGTTGGCATGGGTTCCTCTCCACAGTTACAGGTTCTGTGAATATTGGGTCGCTTCCATGGGACATGACCTCATCTGGCCATAGTTTTACCAAAGAAAATCACTGCCCTTGGCTTGGGGTTCTGAGCAAAATGAATCTCTGCCCCTGGTTTAGGGTTTCTAGCAAAATGAATCACTGCCTTAATACAGTCTCTAGCGCTGATGCGAGGTCTTTAAAGAAATGCAAACAAATTACTGCTTCACCAGTCCTCTGTATAGAATGCAAGGGAGTCTCTGCTCCAGCACACCTCCTCCTCTCTTTCTTCACTGACCCTGGAGTCCACCTGATTGTTTCTTTCTCTTCCCACTCCTTGCACCACCACCAGCTGGAGAAGAAGTAGGGACAGAAGAAGGAAGAAATGGGAAGAAGCCTTCTCTTCCAGCTTCTTCTTAAAAAGTGATTGTGGAGACGCCTAATTGTCTCAGTCCCAGAAGTAGGTCTGGCTCAGAGTTAAGAGCAACTTCTTACAGGAGCCATCTGTATAGCTCCTTCCCCATTGCCAGAAAAGGCTGTCATGTCAAACCATGACACACAGTTATGCTTGGTGTTTAGTGGCGAATCTTTGTGGAGGATGGCTCAAGAGCTCCCAAAGATAATGAGGGAAGTGGAACATGACAAGCTGCTGAATTCTTGGCTGCTTCTCTCTTACTAATACCCAGTTGTGTTTGTGTGTGTTTGAAGGGTGAAGAGAAGAATTGATTAAAAGGAGCTGAAAACTGCAACTCAGTTTGTTTCTAATCTTCATTTGGCATTGTTTAAAACTTCTGATAGAAGGGAAAGCAAGTAGATCTCACTGACAACCCTCCTGACTTCCTTAGTCATCTCACACTTTAAAAGGTTTTCTTGGAGTATGCATACTGTATTGAAAAATGAAGTATTTGAGGTTTTTTTTCCTCTTTGGAGGTGAACATTTTTTATAAATGAAACTTCCTTAGAGTGATCAGAAATTCTACTTGTAGTTCCTGTTTGTTTCCCCCACAAACGCTTTTTACATAGAAGAACTTGTAAGGATGTACAAAATAATATTTTCTTTATCTATGTCACCTGAACACTGGTATTGCATTATAGTTAAACAAGATCATATGGCATTACATCATTTTGAAGAAAAACTGGGATGAGTTTTCATACCGCTTCATTTTTCTAAACAGCGTTACTGTCGTCTTCCAAATGTTTAGTGTGAAGCAATGTTCTTCAGCAAGATGATAAACTCCAGTGCTTATTAAACAGTTTTTTGATTACAGGATTCCCACGTGGGGTTACTGGTTTTTGCTAATTATGCACTGCTTGTGTTGTCTTTTAAAAGTCATTTGTGGCTGTTGAAGAGATCTAAGTAGACAGTGTAGAGGATGTAGAAGCTTTAGAGATAAATTTTGCTAGAATGAAGCAGCAGTTAGTTCTGCTAGAGAAGACAATGGCTTGGAAATTTTAGGATGAAGAGTGAGCACAGATACACAGCCATGATTAATTGATCTTTTGATATTTATTTCTGTTCTGAAGCTTGGTTATGAGACTGATGTGACTGATGAATTGACATTAATTGAATTTGTTGGTCAACACTGTTGGGTGATTTCGTGTAGGTATGTAAGAGATTTTTCATGTTGTCTATTAGCTCTTTCACAATGTGAAAGTAGATGAATTTTTCTCTTTGAAGCAGAGGGTCAGTAATTTAACAATATCAAGCAACATGTTCTTTACACAATTGAGCTAGCCAGAAGCATGGATCCTTTCTGCCCTTCGAGCCCATAGTATTTCTGGGGGTTGCTTACAGTGCAGAATGAAAGGCTTCAATTCAAAAGCAGAAGGATGATGCACTTGAGGGTTTTATTTCTGAAAATTCCCGTGTCCATCTTCACTTGAATAAAAAAGTATATTGCAGCTTATACTGTTTTAAAACTAGAAAACTGTGATTAGTTTTGTGTCTGAGTAATTTCATTAAAATATTTCATTATCTGTACAGTTGTTATTATTCATATGGTGTTTCAAAATCTGCAACTAAGTGTAATCTTCCTTGAGATGTAATGGACTCAAATGAATGCATACTTATAAGTCAAAAGCATAAGTTTATGCATTTATCTTCATCAATAATTTGAAAAAAAAAAAAACCAAAACAACTGACAGGACTGTGTGAAATTTGAGATGCAAATTTCCTTAATCAAACTGCATTTTGAATGATGATGTTCTTTTTTTTAAAAAAGCCAACTGATATAAAGAGTAAAGGCCAGTAGTTTAAATGTGTAAATGGAGCCAGAAATGCACTCAAATTATGACAGTTTCATCACTGTTGCCACTCGTGGTAAACAATTATACCAGATTAGATCTATAAATTTATTTTATGTTAATAAAAAAAGAAGTAAAAGAAAGAATAATCTGTTAAATAAAAGGTGGAAAACATTCAAATTAGTATGAAATAAATCCGAAAGAAGTTACACAGCTTCTTTGTGTCATTTCTCTTATCTCATCTTTTTACCATCTAAATATTTGTTACCAGCTTCTGATACTAACAACTAGGCAATCAAAGCACCTCTGAATACATTTTCTGAAAAACTGAAATAAAATGCAATTTAGTACTGACTAGAGCCATAATTTAGGGGGAAATAGCTCCTTGTTCTTTCAAGCACTATAGCAATCACAGCCTCAGACAGGAGATCCCACACCCTTCTATCTTTCACCTGTCTATGCTCAGCACTGTTGAGTGATGCAAACTTTCTCTTTGCTCGGCCACAATAGACATAGGGGAAAAAAATAAGCTGAATAGTCCAGTATAGATCTCAATGTCTTTTTCCAGAATCACAGAATGGTAGGGATTAAAAGGGACCTTGAGAGATCATCTGGTCTAACACCCTGCTAAAGCATGACCACCTAGATCAGGTTGCATAGGAACTTGTCCAGGTGGGTTTTTGAAAACCTCCAGAGAAGGATATTCCACACCCTCCCTGGGCAACCTGTGCCAGAGCCCCTTCAGCCTCCTATTTCCTTATGTTTACAGTGGGACTTTCTGTGTTCCAGCTTGTGTCTGTTACCCCTTCTCCTGTCACTTGAGACAACAGAAAAAAGTGATGCCCCATCCTCTTGGCATACACCTTTTAAAAACTTAAAGTATTAATGNCTCTGCGGAGCTGCTCACCAACATGTCAATCCCCAGCCTGTACTGTTGCATGACATTATTCCTCTCAAGGTGCAGGACTCTGCACTTGTCCTTGTTGAACCTCATGAGGTTCCTCTCTGCCCAACTCTCAAGCCAGTTGAGGTCCTGCTGAATGGCAGCATAGCCTTCTGGTGAATCAGCCAGTCCTCCCGGTTTGGTGTCATTGATCTTTCTGAGGGCCACTCTGTCCCCTCATCCGGGTCATTGATGAATATGTTGAATGAGACCAGCACCAGTACTAACCCCTGTGGAACCCTGCTAGCCATGAGCTGCCAATTAGACTTTGGTTCTGTTGACCACTACCTTAAGTGGTAGAGTAAGACAGAGCAAATATTTTCTTACAGCAAAACACTCTTTCTTGATATCCATAACTCAGGGGAGCTTCCTGTGTCTTTGTCTCTTTTCATAATCTATAAATATTCTGAGATATATAAGTGAAAAAAAAAAAAAAAAAAGACTAGATTTTAACTACTAAACCAAGATATTATCAAAGAGGGCTTTTTTTTTTTTTTCAAAGTTGAACCTATCTCCTTATGAAATAAGAAATCATGAAGTCTCTCAGTAGTCTCATGGTTTGTGATTCCAATTAATAAAATATACTTAAAACAGGTCGAGAGGGGGTCCCCTCCCCCTCTACTCTGCCCTGGTGAGGCCTCATCTGGAGTCCTGTGTCCAGTTCTGGGCTCCTGAGCTCTAGAGAGACAAGGACCTGCTGGAATAAAGTCTAGCACAGGGCTATCAAGGTAATCAGGGGACTGAAGCATCTTTGTTATGACAAAAGGCTCTGGGACCTGGAGCTGTTTCACCTGGAGAAGAAGGAGGAACCCCAACAACACTTGTAATTACTTATATAGACCTAAAATGTGGATATCAGGAGGATGCAGTGGCACATTTTTCTATAGTGTCCAGTAACAGGCCTAGGGGTAATGGGCATAAGCTGGAACACAGAAAGTTCCGCTTAAACATAAGGAGAAACTTTTTTACTGTAGCAGTGACAGAGTCCTGGCACAGGCTGCCCAGAGAGGGTGTGGAGTCTCCTTCGAAGGTTTTCAAAACCCACCTGGATGTGTTCCTGTGTGACCTGATCTAGGTGAATCTGCTTTAGCAGGGGAGTTGGACTAGGTGATCTCTATAAGTCCCTTCCAACCCCAACCATTCTGATCCTGTGAATCTTCTTCATCTAAAAATGCATTTGAATTTTTTTAAAAAATGAACATTTTGAGTTTTTATTTCCTTCCACACAAGATCTGTTGTCAGATCAAGGCTTACATGGCTCATTACATCTATGCATAGCAAAAAATGGATCTATAATTTCTGTGAAATTTTCTATAGTTCAGAATCAATGTCTATTTCAAATACACTCTGTTAAAACTTGTTTAAAGTAAGGAAATTGTTCTTGAAAGCTAACCTTATCATTGCCCTAGCCTTTATGATTTTGTCTTGGAAATTAGTATTGCAGAGTTCAGAGAGAACACTTAAATAACACATTTTTAAATGCTGTGTTGACTTCAACAACTGCTATTTTTGCAACATTTCATTTAAAATTATTCATATAGAGTTTTCAGAAGGTATATTTTACAAAGAACAGGCTCAAATATATATATATTTTTTGTGTGTATGTGAATGTATAAGAGATGTTAGAGTTCAAGATTCTGTGTGGAAGAAGCAGGGTACCAAGCAGGATTGTGACCCTGGATTTCAGGCAAGCTTGGCTCATCCTCAGTGTTGTTACTAAACATATGAAGGATAGGATGGTTATCAGGAGGAGTCAACATGGATTCACCAAGGGGAAATCCTGTTTGACCAACCTGATAGCCTTCTATGAGTGTATAACCAGCTGGCTAGATGAGGTGAGAGCAGTGGATATCATCTACCTTGAATTCAGTGGGGGTTTTGACGCTGTCTCCAGCAACACCCTCATAGGAAAGCTGAGGCAGTGTGGCTTGGATGACTGGATGGTGAGATGGATCAAGAACTGACTGAATGACAGAACCCAGAGGGTGATGATCAGTGACACAGAATTGAGTTAGAGGCCTGTGGCCAGTGGAGTTCCACGGGGATCGGTTCTGGGGCCAGTCTTGTTCAACATNACTGTTAATATGAATATTTGGAAAGAAGATTAATATTTAGAAGTATCTAAATGGTGGATGGAGCATCACTTTTTGTTGTTGTTGTTGTTGTCTCATGTGCCAGGTAATGGGAAGAAGCAATGTAAAAATTTCATTTAAAATAAGAAAAAACTATTTCACTGTGAGAGTGAGAGAGCCCTGGCACACACTGCCCAGGGAGGATGTGGAGTGTCCTCTGGAAGTCTTCAAAACCCATCTGGACGTGTTCCTGTGTGACCTGATCTAGGTGGACCTGCTTTAGCAGGAGGGTTGTACTAGATGGTCTCTAAAGGTCCCTTCCAGTCCCTACCTTTCTATGATTCTATGAATATAGTTATTTTTTTCCTCTTTCTTTAAAGAAGTTGAAAGTCTTCCATATGTTTGGATTTGAGTAAGATCTTGTGAATGTTATTGTCTTTATCTGTCCAGGTACTGACATTTACAGAATCTCATTGTTGACTTTCAGGCTTTGAGTACAAAAAAACTCTTTTCTGAATGTTTCCTGCTTTTGCTAGGTTTAGTTTATTACAAATTATCACTTTACTTTCTATAATAATAGCAATTTTATTTGCTATAGAAATTGATGTGACAGTTGAGGCTTTTTCTGGGATTTCAAAATTCAATGGGAAGTTAACTTCAGTCTTCTGCACCTTACAGATCTAATAGCCAGTGTGCCTTTTAGCTTCTTTCTGCAAGTGAGGCAGGGAGACTTGTGCCATTAACTTCATAATCTACTTTGAAAATGTTGGGTTTGGGTCTTTGTTATCATGCATTAGCAGTGACTGACACATTAAAGAGTATACAAAGACTTAAATGATTTCTGACACCGCAAACATTTTCTGTTTTCTGTTGCTGAATTTTTTCTTTTCAGAAGAGTTCAATACTGAGGTAGTGGCTTCCGTAAAATTTATATCACCTAATTAGCTTGTCTTTTTGATAAATTCGCGGTGATAAGATTGATTTGGGTTTTAACATTACAGATGTTTTATCCTAGAAGCATTAGTTCTTCTTTACAAATAAGGAAGTCTGTAGTCTTTTTCATCATAATTCTTGCATCATAATTCCTGTAGATGTGAAATGTGATTTTGGAAAAATTACATGAGTTTATTTGTCACTAGCTTTTCAAAGCTAGGATTCATATTGTTTTCCACTAAAGCATTTATCTGTTTTGCTGGCTTATCCTTTTCCTGAGATAAGAAATTATAGAAATGGGTTTGCTTTTAGAAAAAGGCACAAAAATTATTGAATGACATGATTTGATTGATTAGACATTAAAAGAAGCAGCTAAAATAACCCACAGAGCAACCCTTTGTCTCCTGTATAGGAGATAATAACTTTACTTTCTTCTTTTAGACTGGAGTTGGTGAGAACTTCCAAAAGCATATGGACTGATAAATTTTCCTCTTGATATATTACAAATTACTTGCAACTTTGTTTTACTTGAACAGGCTTCACACTAGAAGAGGAGTGTTCGTTTTAAAATTTTTTTCATCTGGGCTTTTGGTATTGAAGTCATGCAGCTGAAGTCATTGGTGTGTTCCAAAGTTATAGCTGGTTTAAACTACTGTTCAGGCTTGTGGGAAATAACTTCAGTGTAAAATGTGAATAGAGAACTAATGAACTTTCAGAATTAAATAATAATAGAATCATAAAATCATTTTGGTTGAAAAATACCTTTAAGATCATCAAGTCCAACCACTAACCTAACACTGCCAAACCCATCACCAAACAGTGTCATTCTGCACATCATCTATGTGTATTCTAAATATCTCCAGGGAGAGGGTCTCCACCACCTCCCTGGGCAGCCTGTTTCAATGCTTAACAACCCTCTTGGTGAAGAAGTTCTTCCTAATCTCCAGTCTAATGCAAAAGTAAAAAAAATGCATTTTCCAATATTATTTATAATAAGTCAAAAGGCAGTGTAACTAGCATACAAAGGTGAAATTTCTGATGTTTACATCACATATGCAAATGTGATGCCAGGAACGGAGGACTGAGGAATATGATCTATCATTTTAGGAAAGATTTCAAAAGAGGTAAAGAGGAAAGTGGTATTTGAAGGTGAGATAAAAAGAATAGAAATTTTCTTCCTATGTGAAGAGAGAGCTGAGAGAATGGAAGGAAGCCAAAGTTTAGAATAATTTTTTAAAAATGTCATGTTGTTTTTCTAATTAGTTTTTTCCTCTGAATTTTTAGGATTTAAGAAAATTTTTAGGGCTGACTAACTTCTCTAGTCAGCTGATGTAAAAACATAGCTAGACTTGGAAATGTGTCAATGAAATCTGTGAAGCTTCATCCTATACTGAACTAAAATTCTTCCTTCAGCACAACATCAATAAGTTCAGATGTGTAAATAAAGGACATAAATTATATTTTAAAAATGCATAAAATTGAATATTTTGAGGCAGGAATAGCTGTAGGAAACATATTGTATGCATCCAACAGCATGCAAAGGTAAATTGTGTCATTTAAGGAAAAGTTCCATGTAAATGCTATGAGAAGTGGTGCCACTGGAGTTTAATATCTATCAAAATGTAGACATGTAACATGGTAATGAAAATCTTTGCTCTGTACCTAGTGAGAAAATCTCTGCAGTTTTCATTGTTATTTAATCAATGTAGTAGTGCATACACACTTGAAAAATTATAATTCATTGTGATGTAATTAGCTAAGCTTTGTAAAACACATGGTAAAACTATTTACTAAATGTAATAAAAGATACAAAATTATATTCTTTAGAAACAAGAAAATAAGGAAAATTATTCTCTGAAGTGCTTTTTTTATATATTATATTCAATGCTTTAAGAAGACCGAAAGAAATTATGGGAAGTAGAGGAAGAAATCTGAAACTATGGAATGAAAAGCAAAATATCCTCCACATTCTAATGCTTTGTATTATTATCCAGTCATGAGATTTTGTTTTGATTTGTCTTGTGTTTATGTAGGTTTTGTAGATTTTTATTATCTTTATGAATTTAAAGTTTCTAAAAGAATTCTGTTATTACATCTGCTGAGAAATGGCTGAGGAACTTGAATATTGATTCTATAGGGAAACATTAATGACATTCTCTATTACATTGCCTTACTTGTCTGAACTGAAGACGTGATGTGACAGTCATGAAACATGGAGAACACATAACCTCCTCCTCAGTGTTTCAGTATATTGGTTTCAGTGTATTTTTTTTATTTTAAGTTGTTTAAATCATGAATGTGATTGTCTTTTTGTCTGTAGCACTGATTCATTATTTTCATTGTAATTCATTTTTACTATGGGTGAAGTCCAACTGTAGCTTTCAGTCTGAAAAATAAGGCCGACTTCAGCTTTTGAGAGTGCAGGTGTAATAGGAAGTGCATGGCCAAGAGGAGCAGCATGAATTAGAATTTAGGAGATGGGGTTGGAAGCATACTCAGTTCAGAAGACAGCAGGGAATCTAGTGTCGAAGGTGTTGAGAGCAAAGCGATAACATTGGACCTTAAAAGAAAAGAAAATTAAATAGAAGGAAATGCATAGGCAGTAAACGAAGGCATACAGAAGAAGTGAGACCAGAGTGGTAAAGGGCTTTAG
Source organism: Urocolius indicus (assembly GCA_013401255.1). NCBI lineage: Eukaryota > Metazoa > Chordata > Aves > Coliiformes > Coliidae > Urocolius > Urocolius indicus. The sequence goes on along the minus strand of WBNH01008008.1, from coordinate 4,273 downwards.
CACCAGGGGAAGAATGAATCCTGGTCAAGAGTATAGCCACAAGTTGTGGTTTGAAGCATTGGTGGAACATGTTTAGGTAATTGAATATGCTTTTACTGGCAGCCAGCATAACAGGTTAAAATCCACCACAGCAGAAGTGATAGCTAAAGGTAATAAAAGCGTAAGGAAAATTTGAACACAAACTGCAGTAAGAGGAACTCATAGTGCCATGTATTATTTCAAAGGAGGTTTTTAAGCCAATAGCATGACTTGCAGCATATATTCTATGTATCGTATAATCAAAAATGGTGTTACATTTACATTTCCTAAGCATCATTTGTAAATTAATTTGGATGGAGAAAATATAATATTAACTTAATAACGTGAGGGATTTTTCTCTGTAAATTTGCAGTAATGTGAGTTTGACTATTAACATACTCTTAATACACTTTTATTGCATTTTATGTCTTGGCTTCAAGAAAAAAGTTGTATGGTTCTTTACTAAAAGAAAACTAAAACAAAAAGAAACAAACTAACAAAAGAAAAATTATATGGATATTTTCTAGACAAACAAAAAAAAAGATGTACATCTCTCTTACGTGACAGAACAACATAAATTGACCTAGAGAACTGAAGAACAGGAAGAGAAAACTTACTAATCTAAAAATGCCTGTGGCTTTGTTCCTAGGTTCAGACATCGTTCAATGGTTAATGAAGAACTTATCTATAGAAGACCCAGGTAATTTATATTTTGTTTCATGTCTGAACATTCTACTTTATCTTTTTAAATGATTGGACCTCACTGTCTTCTGTTGCAATGCAAGTGATTTGACCCATGGGATTTCAATTGCAGAACAGCATCAAACCTTATAAACCTTTGTTAAGAATGTCCAGATTTTGGTTATCCATTTTATTGGAGCAGGTACCAGGAAAAAAAGATGATGGCCAAGGATGAAAGTGACAGCTACTTTAATTACTAGAAAATTAGTTTTTCTACTCCATGAGGAATTTACTCAGTATCATGCTAAATTGTTAAACGTGCTTTTCTCTTAGCAGAATGATTCACTATATAAAAAATAAATAGAATTGATAAAATATGCTCTTGTACTGTTACTGAGAGCTGCATTTCTGTTCTTGAGTTTGGACACTTTCATGACATCTTAAACAAAGAGTGAACTGTTAATAAAATCAGTGTAATGAGAGGGAACAGTTCATTGCTCAATCAACTAGGTTGGACTATGAAAGTATATCTTTGGTTCCAAGCTCTGCCACAAGTTTCTTGTGTGGTGTGTAGCAAACAACATTTTGGTGCATATCTGATATTTATTTCCTTGATTTACAGAAATCTTGTAATATGATCTGAAATTTTCTGTAAAAGAATGATTTCTGCTAGAAAATGATGAAAAGAAGAAATGAAATATTCTGTGGAAGTTCCTATTACCTTTTGGTTAGGGGAAATATAATCTTCCTTCTTTAAAGCATGATAAAAATTACTTGTTATCACTCTGTTTCAGACTTTTGGGAATAGAATGTATGGTTTATGTTGGTTAGTTGGTTTGGTTGGTTGCAAGTATGGTCATTGAGAAATTTCAGTAAAAAATAAAATCACTGTATTTAAATTTATGATTTGAATAATGAGGAACTATTTTAAATACATGATTTGATCTACTTTTGAAAGTAGATAGTTTACAAGTTACTGATATGTTACATGAAAGAGATTATTAATTGCTTCTATTTTTATGTAACTTGACATAGTGTCATGTTTGCTTCCTGAAGGTAAAGGAGAGGTTACAAGACAGCTGTGTTTGATATTATATTTCTCAGTCATCAGCTACAATATCAGAGTTTGAAAGATTGTCATTCTATGTTTGTTTGGTGTGGAAGCTTAACCTTTATTCATCAAACCAGAACTGCTCTACGAGGATAGGTTGTCATTCAGATTATCATTGCAAAATTTGGAATGGAAGAAACCTTAAACTAAATGAAAAGCATGGTTCCCCACATTGATATCCAATTAAAACTAAGCAGACACACAAACTACTAACATATGTAGCCAGAACACCACAGTAATTTAATTTAAGCAGGGTTTTATCCCCTCAGATTGCATGGGCGGAAAAAACTATACACAGTGACAAGTGTCTTAGGTATATTGGTCCCAGTCCAAAGTCAGCTATCTGGAGCTGGCTGAATGCAAATCTTCAGAAAGCACTTGCTCTAAATTCTGTCTTTAGGAAGTGCTCAGAATTGCCAGATAGCAGTCAAGCTGACAGATGGTGAGCAAGAGTTATTCACATGACAAAACTACTGAAAATATTCTGATCTGTACAATCTTTTAAGTGTGTGTCTTTTTGTTCCAGTTCTAGATGAGAAAGAATCTAGAATTTCCTGCAGAAAAACTCTAAATTTATGTGAACTGTTGTTTGGATTTCTAGTGTTTTCTGGTCTTTTTTCTGTGGGGTTTTACTATGACTGTCTTTTTAAACTCCCCTGTAGAGTCCCATTACAAAGCTCTTGTGAAGTTATGCAATTTTGTGATGCAGAAATAAATAATGTTTGTGTTTGCATTGAAAGTTATCATCTCTAATTCTGATATCAGCAACATGCTTGTAAGAGCAACTTAAAGTAAACCTTGGCTCACATATTTATAAGTATATTCTTCTCTCTCCAGATGAATTTAAGGACTGTTTGAACACCTCATCTACCAGTACTGTTAACTACTTGTGCAAGCAAGGCATGCACCGTGTAATTTAAGGGGCAGATAGTGAGTTAGAGTCACAGAATCATAGAATAGCTCAAGGTTAGAACAGACCTCAAAAAATAATCTGGTCTAGCATTTCATGGGAAAAGGAGGCTGGATGAGATTATCTAGCACCTGTCCAGTCATATCTTGAGTGTGTCTGTTGATGAGGACCCCACCAGATCCTAGAGAGATTGTTCCAGTGAATGATTGTTCTCACTGTAAAAAATTCCTTTCTTATATTAAGATGAAACCTCTCCCCATGCAACTTGTACTCATTGCCTCTTGTCGTCTCGGTGTAGGTCCTTGTGAAGGTCTGTAGCCACCCTTTAAGTACTGGAAAACTGTGGTGAGATCACCCAGGGCCTTGTCCATGGTGAAAACACCTAACTTCTTCAGACAACTTGTTCTTGAGTAATACAAAGAGCTAGGAAGAGGAAGTAGCACTACCGTACATAAAAAAAAAAAAAAGTCACACTTTGTAGTGCATTTCTTTTTCCTTTCCTTTGCATAGGAAATAAAACTCCAGTGTCATTTAAGTGGGAATGAAGAAGACTACTTTATGAGTAGTGGGAGAACAAAAGGCAACATTTGCTTTCACTGTGTTAATATGTGTAAAGCTATTATCTGGAAACAGCAATTTAAAGTAAAACAAAATTACAAGTATAAATTGTCAGTCAAAAAATCCCTGCACATTTTTCATAAAGAGAAACTAATTTTCTGTGGAAAATTTGAAAGACTTTGGCTTGCTACAATAAATCTCTGTCAAGAAAGTAAACTGGAGACGATGAGTGGATTCTGCTAAATTATACTAGATTTGAAGTTATGTCAGTGGAGTGGGGTGGAGCTTGTGCCCAGAATAGCTATGTACATTGTATAGTTGCTGTTACATTGTTTTCTTTTCAATATGTACGTAAAATTTGGTTTTCAGCCTACAACTCATCTGTAAAATTTTAAGGAACATAAATTATCAAAGTTACTTTTGATGTGGAAATTTGATTCAGTCATAAAAATATGCCTGATCTCAACCCAAAAAGACGCAATTAACTGAGTATACAGAATTGTAAAAGCTTGTGGTTTGGCACTTGGACATGTGTTTATTGAATTGACCATTACAGGGTAAGTGCTGACTCTTCACTGGTTATGCCAATTACTCTTAATGTGGAAAATCTACTCTGTTTTTGTACATTTTGTTTTTCTTTTTTTAAAGTAATAATTAGTGCTGTGAAATGTACCAGAATGACCTCACTAGAGACTGAAGTCCTTTTAATCCTTACAAGAAAAAAAAACAGAGCAAAAAGGGTGGATGACGTGATTTAGAGATGTTTGCTGAAGACACTAATTCTGTACTTGGTTCTTGCAACTGACTTTGTTGATACTCTGTGGACGGAGACTTGATTTCTGTATTCCCTAGCATTCCAAACATGCTAATGGTAAATCACAGAATCACATAATGGCAGGGTTGGAAGGGAGCTTTAGAGATCATCTAGACCAACGCCCCTGCAGAAGCAAGTTCGCCTTGATTGGATCACATAAGAACACGTCCAAGTGGGTTTT
>WBNH01008007.1:212678-382513 GCA_013401255.1 Urocolius indicus | reverse complement strand
TTGCCTGCAACGGCAACACTAAACTAATTCCAGGCTTATTTTTCAAAGCCCTCTATCAGGGTTCCTGAATAGTTTGAGTATGGTCTTGAATAATTAATTCCCAAACCTTTGTTGTTTTATCAGATAGTAGATTTCCAAAGAAGTCTGTCTCTGTTCTTCAGCTGGCCAACGCTATTTCTTGTACATTTCCGTCCCAGAAATATGTTTCTAATTAAGCCACATAATAAGAGTTTCCTGTGAGGGGAAGAGAAGGGGAAAATAAGTAGTGTTGAAAGTGGTAATTTTATTCCATTTAGCCTCATTCTCTTTAAAATACAGAATATAGAAACAGGAAAAAAATCAAACTTGTATATGTTCTGCAATGTGATCTGTAGACTTATTTGTGACAAGTAACAGAGTTTCCCTTCTTTAAATAAAATAGAATACCTTCTTTTAGTGATTTTTTTTTTTTCCACCACTAGTAGTTAGAAAAAAGACCAGAAATGTTTCTGGAAGGGATCTTCCTCTCCTACAGGCTATGAAAACTTATGCTGGAGCTTTAAGTTAGAAGATGGATTGTTGTTTCCTTTATCTGTTCTTACAGAAGCCCTTAAGAACAGGAAACAAAATGAGTCTGCTGAGTAGGAATTTCTATGCTCTGGGATTTTTGAAAAGATGTTGACTCTAAATCAGCTTTCTACTGTCCTTCTGGTTTTGCCATCCTCTAGTCACCTAGTAACTGTTAATATGTTTCTACTTTCCTTGTCCTTTGAAATGCATTTCATAAGTAAATCAGTAGATGCCAGCCTTACTTTAAAAACAAAACAAAAAAAAAGACAAAAAAGATGTCACAATGCCTCAAGATATCTTTTTGTGAAACATGCAGCATGATCTCTCTTCTTTTTTTTTTTAATTTCCTCAATAAGTGTCAGTTAAATAAATATGTTTAAATTATGTTAGATTTGGTTTTATATTTACCACGGACAGAAATTTCATTCCAATCTGTGGTTAGTCTGACAGTGTCTGGAATAGGAATTTGAAGGAAAACAGAAGTTGTTGCAGTTGTTTTCTCAACCAAAAGGCAAGCTAATGGAACTTGCTCATTGCTTGTGTGTTCATGAATAACTCAGTCAGAACACAGTGTAACTGGAAAAATATCCTTTTGGCTGACACATCTCCACATGTCACTCCAGAGACAGAAATTGACAATGTCAACATGAAAATATTACTCTTTTTTAAAATTTATTTTTAAAAGACAAATATTGTTATTGACACAAAAATACACACACCTACTTTTGAGGGGTAGGAAGTGTTTTATTATTATTTTTTTTAATCTCTGTCCCTTGAGGCAAGTGCCAAATTTGTGCCTTGTGATCAGAAAACCAGTACTTTAGGTCCATTTTGCACAGTATCACAAGTTGATTAAAAAAGTTTGTATGGGACAACTCTAGGCCCTGCCAAATTCTGCAAAATATATCCCATATTTCATATTCCAGGTAAACTGTAAACTGACTCATGAGCTGCTCATCAAAATGTCATCAAAATGTCTGACTTGCAAGAACCATGCCATTAAATTCTGTGCCTTGCCACTCAGTTATCTCATTGTGTCATGATGAATATATTAACTGTTGCAAGATACAGCCAAGTACAAAAAGAAATGTAATGTTAAGGCTTAGAAATTTGGATGGAAGTTGTAATAAATATTCCCTTGAGAAATTATTACAACAGGAAGACTCTATCTCTTTCTGGTAAGATGCAACTTTTGTATTATGCAGTAGATAATATCTCTTATTCAACCAGCTTAAAATCTTAAAAGAGTCTTAAGCATGGAAGCTGTTTTTCAGGTGGAAATAGAACTAGTGTAATTCAAAGCTAAGTACAAGGGGTGAACAATCTCTTGAGCTTGACTTGATAATATTAAGTAGAACAGTGGTGAAAAATATTAATCTTTCCAGAGAATTTTACATTTGGAACTTAATATTTGCTATAAGGGATGTTTTCTTTTATGTTTTATTTTTTTCTTTTTTTCTCTAATCAGCAAGCACAGGATCAATCTGTCTCCGTGTACAAGATGAGCCAGCAGGACAGCAGACCATCTTGGATGAACAGGGAGCTTCTGCTGGAGCTTGAGTAAAAAGAGAAAATCTAACCTTTGGAAGAAGGGTCAGGCAGCTCAGAAAGAATGCAAGGATGTTGTGAGGTTATGGAGGGAGAAAATTAGAAGGCCCAAGACACAACTAGAACTTAAGCTGGTGATTTCTGTAAAAGTCAATAGAAAACATTTCTATAAATATATCAGAACAAAAGGAGGGCCAAAGGGAACCTTCATCCTTTGCTGAATGCAGGCAAAAAGTATAGTGACCAAGGATTAGGAAAAGGCTGAGATATTTAATGCCTTCTTTGCCTCAGTCTTCAATGGTAAAACCATCTATTCTCTGGGCATCCATCCACCTGTGTAGACCTGCTTGAGGGCAAGAAGGCTCTTTAGAAGGACCTGGACAGCTTGGAGAAATGGTCCAAGGTCAATTGTATGAGGTTCAACAAGGCCAAGGGCCAGGTCCTGCACTTGAGCCACAACAACCCCATACAATTTTATAGACTTGGAGATGTGTGGCTGGAAAGCTGCCTGGAGGAAAATAAGCTGAGGGTGTTGATCAACAGCAGCTGAATGTGAGACAGCAGTGTTCTCAAGTGGCCAAGAAAACCAATGGCATCCTTGTTTCTAATCAGAAATAGTGAGACCAGCAGACGAGGAACATGATTGTCCTCTTGTACTTAGCGCTAGTGAGGCAGTATGTTAAATACTGTGTCTAATTCTGGGCCCTTCATTACAAGAAGGTCATGGAGGTGCTGGAGCATGTCCAGAGACAGGGAACAAGGCTGGTGAAGATCTATAGAAGCCTATTGAGGAGCACCAGAGGGAGCTGGGATTATTTAGTCTGGAGAAGAGGAGGCTAAGGGGATACAGAATCCCTATCTACAACTATCTGAAAGGAGGTTGTAGAAAGGTAAGTATCAGTCTCTTCTCCCTTGTAATAAATGATAGGACAAGAGGAAATGGCTTCAAGTCGCACCAGGCAGGATTTAGATTGGAGATTAAGAAGACCTTTTTCATGGAGAGGGGTTGTTAGACATTGGAACAGGCTACCCAGGGAGGTAGTGGAGTCTCCACTCTTCAAGATAATCAGAAGATGCATAGATGAGGTGCTGTGGCAGGTTTGGCAGTGTTAATTTACTGGTTGGACTTGATGATCTTAAAGGTCTTTTCCAATCAAAACGATTCTATGATTCTTACTCATGCAACTACCTCTAGTGTTACCACAAACTACTTGTTTATACAAAATTACTAGACTAAGCCATGGCTCTTCCAGAAAGCTAAAATTTACTACTAGGTATTCCACAGTCAATCTTCCTTCCTTTATACTGGAGTTCTATCAGACTAACCATGGGTGATGATCTTCAAAGGGAACAGAAGGACATTAAATATGCAAATGCAGCTACAACAGACAAAGTTGTGTACACAATTTTGATTGTAAGATCAGACCGATTGTCTATTAAACACTATATACAGCTGTCATAGCTTAAGGTCAGCTTTCATTACAGCACATCCCCCCCCCGAAACCTGCATTTTACTATGTATTTTGGGAAGGACTAGGTCTTACTTCCCCTTTAATCCAATCTTCACAAGAGATAGACTGTCCACTCCTATGTAATCAACAGTGTATTTATAAGTATTCACTGGGCATCTCCCATCTAAAAGATGAACAAGCCTGATAGTGTTTATGAGTCTGGACTGTTTTTGATGGAACATGATAAGTCCACTGGTCTGAAGTATTGATAGGTGACATTTCTATCACAGCTGGATATTAAAAGCAGATGTAGAAAAAAAGTCAAAATATAAGTTTAGCTAGCCAGAAGTACCATTTTTTTCACAGCATGTTTTCAAACATCTTTGAACTCATAGATATTAACTCAAACTACATTTCTATCCTAGGTAGAGGAGGAAGGAAGAACAACTATTTGTAGGCAGGGAAAATACACAGTATAATTTTCCTTGATAGATGAAACACTGTGGATATGTATACAAAGTCAGATTTTGGTGGCAAATCTCCTAAGATCATGAAGAAAACCATCAAAGGAATTAATGAAACCCTCACTGAATCCACTGGCATGTTCTGAACCAACTGGGAAAATAAACATGATTTTTCTGACAAGTTGTTGTTACAGAAAACATTAAGGAGACTCTTCTGTTTAAAATAAAACTCATCTAGGCATAGTCAACAGTGTTTAATTAGAGAGCATGAATTATTGAATGTGTGCTGCTCTTTAAGCTGTAAAATTGGAGCCATGTAGACTCAAATCATGGCAACACAAAAGGGCATGTTGCTCTGAATCATTTTCTAGTATTATTCTCTTTCTGATTGAAACTTTTCATCAGTAAAATCAACCAAAAATGTTAAAAGCAAAAATATTGAAGCTGCATCTCCTTGTATGTATGCAAGGGAAACATATTAAATACACCAAAACTAAATTATAAATCCTTATCTAGTCAAGCTCAACCATGGTTAGTCTGATTTTCACCAGTTCCTTTGTTTACAACTATAATGTCAGTCTGATCCTAGAAAGAACTTGTAGATTTTTTTTTTTTTTTTTTTTATAGAATGGTAGGAGTTGGAAGGGACCTTTAGAAATTATCCAGTCCAACCCCCCTGCAGAAGCAGGTTCACCTAAATCAGGTTGCATAGGAACATGTCCAGGCAGGTCTTGAAGACTTCCAAGGAAGGAGACTCCACAGTCCCTCTAGGAGACTCCACAATCCCTCTGTGACATTTTACCACATGCGACCATTCAACAAGTAAAGGTATCTTCCTTATGCATAGCTTGAATAAGTTTTTCCTCACTGATGATGTCTGTCCTAGCAAAGGTCTGGTCAAGAGAGAACTTAGTGAGCATAATCAGGCATTGCCTGAGGTAACTTTGACTTGCAGCTGTACAAAACCCTGGGAATAGTCTACTCTGACCAAATATATGAAAGCCTTTGATAACAGATCTCTGGGTTATTGCACAGATTATGCAATACAGTTGATAAATAGGACAGTATTTTAACACAAGAAAAGAGAAAAAATGGTCTTGCTTGACTGTTTTGTGCTTATGTTTGTAAACATAGCTAACTTAGCTATACTTCCTTAATAAAAGTAGTCTGTATCACATTAAAAGATACACCGCTAGGTGCTGCATGTTACTGGTTCCTTTCTTTTTTCCTGTTTCTAGACTGTAGCATGTTTTATAAATAAAATGCGCTTTCCAAACACTTACAGCATTCCCAAATGCTTACGTCCAGACAAATTTTTTTCTGATTCTGTTCTCATGCATGTATTACAAGAAGTCCCGTTGTAGTGGTGACTGCTAGATCCCATTGTAGAGCTGGAGTTCTGTTTATCATATAAGCACGAAGACATGAAGCAAGAGGTAAAGCCTTGTACTGCTGAAGTCAAGAGCAAAATTCAGGGTGGTATTCAGGGTCTTGTTTTGAATATTTGTATGTAAGTTTCTTTGCTACGGTGCAGATTTAACAGCTGCAAAATGCTACATCTCTGTGAAGTTAATTTAAGTAGAATGCTCTTGTCCTTTTTTCATGTGAGTTTATGTGGCATATAGAGGTAAATAGCACTATTAAAATTTTACGGTGGAATTGTATAAGATATAATTAATGAGCCCTCAGTGAAAAAACAGAGATTGCATCTGAACCAAACTACCCTTGGCAAAAAAACCACAAAAGTATCTGAAAATTAATGTGGACTCTATTAATTTGGCATTTTTATGAATGTTTAATGCGTTTATTAAAATATCATTTGACCAAGTAACATTTTAAAGACCAAAAAGAGAAGTAAATACTTTATTCAAACCAGTTGTATCTAACATCCAAAGTTCAATATATGTGCTATGAGTGATTTAAAATTTATTTATTTATATCTCTGGTTTATATAAGAAAACAATTTTGCTTATTTGAAAAAGTAAAACTAAGCATTTTGTCAGAAAAATACCTTAAAACTGATATATCATCTGTAAGAATAGGTATAGGTTTATTTTCTATTTTCTTTTGTATTTTTTTCCAATCACAGTTAAGCTGAGCATATTTGCCAGAATTTCACTGAGAGCTTTCTTCTGTGCTTACCTCAGGCTAAAGAGATTTGGCTGCAAAACTGTTTCAGGATTGCCAAGTCTTTAATGGGAGATTTACCTCTGAAGGTTTTCCTTCATTTTGTTCTAAAAAGTATACTAAAACCTACTTTTTTTTTCTTTTTTTTTGCTACATAGGAACAGTCATTAATATTTCTTTACAAAGAGCACCATCAAGATATCCTGCAAGGTGCAATACATCAGCAAAGAAAACATCCTTCAAAATATTCTGAATAAAGGCTGGATAAAGCATAACAAGGAAGCAATACAGAGCCATTGGTCTTGTACCTCTATATCATCCACAGTACTTCTTTATACTTGACACATTGAAAGTCAAATGAGCATTTTGCATAATTTTCTAATCTTTTATAAGGCAGTTCAATCACTGAGAATCTGATATAGTACACATTATGGTACACATTTGGGGCACCACTTTTTTCTGTTGTATCTGGTGACAGGACAAGGTATAATGGGAAGAAGCTGAAACACAAAAGTTCCATTTAAACCTAAGAAAAAACTATTTCACTGTGAGGGTGAGGGATCTCTGGTACAGGCTACCCAGGGAGGGTGTGGAGTCTCCTTCCTTGGAGGTCTTCAAAACCTGCCTGGACACATTCCTGTGAGTCCTGGTCTAGGTGGACCTGCTTTGGCAGGGAGGTTGGACTAGATGATCTCTGAAGGTCCCTTCCAACCCCTACCATTCTGTGATTCTGTGATTCTTTAGGCTGTTGTACAGCTATACTACAGCCAGATATCAATGTTTCTTTTAACTTTCAGGTACAGCAGGGAACAATGTTCAGTCTCTTGAGCAACTGTATAGAAAGATACAGATTACAAGGAGGCTGGAGTCTTTGGGAAATGGTAATCAGAACCAAGCAGAAAGATAAATCTAAATTCGAGGTTGATATTTTTATAAGTTCTTTTTGGTTATCAGTAGGTTTTAGTCAGAAAAAAGAATGTGCGCATCAACAAAAGCACAGAGAAATGTGCCAATTCCCAAGAGGTCATTCATGCCTCTTTTCATTAGAAGCTATTACACCTGATCTTAAATCATCTAAATGCTGTCTTTACCAAGAATATGGAGTGAAAATTCCCGCCTGAGCCCTTCTCCACTCTTTACCCCTCCTCACTGCATTCACTGCTCCATCTCCCCACTCCCTCAAATCTCCCTCAGGACATACCAGTATACCTTAATACCAGTGCAAAGCAACATAGGGACAGTGGACATGGGTTTTAACTTGTATAAATTATCTTTATACATATTAGGAACACTTTAGTAGAATTCAGTGCTATTTTCTACAGTAATGAACAAAAGAGGAGCTGATTCTGACAGTCTTGTTTCTGCAATACCTTAAACACCTCTGAATTTTTTAAGAGTGACTCATTCCTAAATGACTTGGAGTTTTACCATCTGTTAGATATGTTTTCAAGGTAAATGTAAATGTTTTCAATGTAAGTGTGCACACATTCACATTAATGTTGTGCGTACATATAGCTTATATATTGTTCATTATACATGCAATTATATGTGCCAGTCTATACAGGGAAATGGCAAACCAAGTGAAGACTGAGAAAGACAATGGTAGATGAGAAATAAGCAGATATTTTAATACTTTCCCATTGCTCACTAGATGAAATTTCTTTGACATTAATATCTGCTACCAGTTTTGTTCTCTGATGGTTTTATGTTATAACCCAATGTTTATCTACATGTTATTGTGGACCTAGGATGTGTCTTCATTCTTTGCTGAGGAAGTTCTCAACTTGTACGCACTGAGGTGGCTTATATCATGCTTCCAGCCACCTAAAAGTCCCAAGTCAGATTTTTAGGATTAAATAAGCAAACCAAGGCCTTCTTAGTAAGCAAGCTACCTAAACACAGCTGAGGTGGTTTGGTTCCTACCTGTCCTGTGCACATGTATCTTTCTTATACAAGTAAACATCAAGACGAGGACAAGCACATGCCTACCTCACACCTGAACATGAAGTCAGGGAATGACCAGGTGCTGTCAACTTCTGCAGCTTCATCACAGGCTTTGTGGTTGCATATCTGAGATCTGCTAAAGTTCACATCAGAATTTAAATTGTGTTGTTACTTTATGTTCAGAACAGTGAGGAGAACTGTCTGTAGTGTAGACTTATGCCAAGTGTTAGCTCAACTGCAGAAGTAAATGTTACATTGTTTGTTTCCGTCATTTAAAAATAACTTTACTATAAATTCTTTAAGTTAATGTTCCAGTTCCCCTTAACACAGCAGTTTTGTCAGCAAATAAATAGATTTTTTTAAAAAGCAAACTGTTATTATGGATTTTGTTTCATTTCAAAGGACTCTTTCAGTCTTTTCTGATTAGGTTTTTAATGTTACACCTGGTCAAAGTTTTTATCAAAATGAAACAGCACATTACTTTTTTATTATGTTAGATTATGCATTAACTTAATCAACATTTCAAAAACAAGTATTGTTTCCAAACAAAGACTTTGAATGTAATCACAGATATTTTTCCTCAAAACATTTTCACTTTAGTGAAAAGGTGTTTTCCAATTAAAATGAAACATCTCACCTAGGAAATTTTTAAGCATTGATCCACAGGGAATGATCTGCTTTCTTTCATATTGTGCTCTGTTTCTAGAGTAGCTTAGCTGTTTAATTAATCAATGATCAAAAGTCAATCAAAGTCAAATATATTGACAAGGAAATTTTGTCAGAATATCTTAAAGACTGGGTTTTTTAGGGTATGAGAAAATATATATCCAGGATGCAAGCTGTTTTGGTTTGGGGTTTTTTGTTTTATTTTTTTTAAAAACCAAAACCAAAATAAATCCACTAAACTTGTTCACAGTCTCTGGACACCCATAGGCCACTAAATATTTTTGTATTTTTTTAAAGAAGACCTAGTTCAATCTTCCAGCAAGTTTAAAAATTAAATATTTTTTCAGTTCCAGTGATACAGCTTTGAGCCTTTACCTCTGCTCCCCCAAAAGAGACGGCAAGGCTTGCTCTCACTTGCGATGCTGCTTACTAGCCTAGGGATATGGTTACTGGCCATAGCCCCATTGGTGCAGTCCCCAAAGTGAGGGTTTAAGAGTCCAGGACAAAGCCTGACTATAAAGAAGTAAAAGATTCTCACATGACATAAAACTTGCACATTGAGCGCTGGCATGGGAAAGGATGAAATCGAAGTAAGCGACACTGTTCCTTTCCATCTGGTGAAGCCACTCCCCAGAGTCCACAGTGGGAGTGGGGCTGGCTCCTATGAAACATACGGCTCTGTGTTTGGGGGCCTCTCCAATTAGTCCTGTAATTTACTGTCATTTAATAGGATAGACTGAGAAAGTTGCGCCGGTAGGGATAGAAAAATCCCAGCCTCCAGCTGGGGTGGGTGTTCTCAGAGTTAGCCCAACTCTCAAGCATGTACAAAAGGCACCCACAGCTGAAGCTGGGGACATAGAAAGGAGACCTTCAGCCACCGATGAATTACACACCAGCGCAGGGCCCCATGAACAGCAGATCAGCTCTCACTTTGAAGGATAAATCAAAGCTTTAATCGGGCTTGTCAGTAAAGCAGGTGTTTTGACTGCCTTTATGGTTCATTTTTATGCAAAAGGATTGGGGGGGGGCAGGGGGATACAGAAATCATGAGGGATTGAAAATAAATGGCACTGACAGCACTGATCCGACCAGGCGAGGGGGCCAAATTCAGTCTGTCTTTTCATATTATGAAATATACCTAACGGCAGGGTCTTTAAACCCCAGTTACACAATGCACTGTCTGTGCGCCCAGGACTTTCTTTTCTCTCACTTTCCTCCTTTCTTCCCCCGCTTCTATTTTTTTTTTATTTGATATGCCAGGGGCCCTTTTCTATTCTCTAGTGATGAACTACCACAGCAGCCACAGCAGGTTCAGAATGTTAAAGAGCCGCCACTCACCCGAGTTGACAAAAGAATCCTATTTTAAAGAGCTTAAAGGACACTGTACACACTACCCATAGCCCCGTTTTAAGATAATGTCTTTTTTGTCTTTATTTTCATCGTTTAACACCAACCACAAATAAAATGTCATTAAAATGTGTCAATGCAAATTTTTTAGCATAGAGCAGGGCCAGGGGGTACATCATTAGGAGAGAGGCTCAGGCAGCAGTGTCACAAGGTCCATGCGGCTCAAGATCATGTCTCCCAGGTAGAGGTGGTTTCATGGCCTGAATGGACACCCACAGAGACACAGATTTATAATTTAATATTGAGATTTGACTTTGCCTAATTCCCAAGTCTCAATATTAATAGCAGGCATAATATTTTAATTTATATAAGTAAATCTTTTGAACTCCTGAATTTAAATATTACAGGATGCTAGAATAATTCAAATGGTGGTTGAGGAATGTTCTAATGCGACACACTATTCCAGAAATTTTCAAAAACTAATAAAAAAATGAGGGCCTCTTTCTTTGGTTCTGCTGTAAGTCAATACTTTTTACAATGTATTCTGTAACATAATTTGAAGTATTACTGCAGGGCATTGCTAGTAAATTTCATTTACCATTTACAAGCCATAAATAAGGCAAGAAAAAAAAAAAAAAGGCTCTTCCTATCCTGTACTTTCACACACAGAGTTATTCATGTCTAGTGCCTCACCACTCACAAATGACAGTTTTTCACCAGCTTTGCTAAGGAATTGATTCTTCTCTCTTTCCATGTAAATTTAAAGAGGTATTTTAAAAAGCAACATACAGCTGGCATATCCTTTAGACTAATTGCCTGAGGACAACTTTTTTACAACTTATAATGGATTACATGTAAATTAAGTAATTCATTATGCTTGATTGTGATCTGGTTTTATACTGTTTTTCCTAGACATAAAACTTTGCATCTTTGAAAAAAACAAAACAAAACAACAAAGCATTTTATGACTTAGTTGCACAGGAAATGAGACCACTCTTTTTTTCAATGTAGGTTTGATGCCCTCAGTCTCTGTAAATGGTGATGCATCTCTGTTTTTTGACTCACTAAACTACTCTGTGAATTCCAAAGGAAATCTAACTAATACATAAAAATCACCATACTTTTAACAAAAAAGTGGATTTCTTGCAAGAAAATTAGACTCTGATTTTCCAAATATATTTTTGTCTTTACCCATGTAATAATTCCATTCAAAATAGTAAGATTATTATACCTATGACATATTTCCTACTTAAGGGCAAGGTATTGCACATTAGCACCAGCACTCTTGTTACCTTTCTACCAAACTTAATTTCAGTATAAATTCTCATGCCAATGAAGTTTTTTCCATGCCAATAAAATTCCATACATGCTTGCAGTATTGAGTCTTCAAACCTCAACTTTCTCATATATTTCAAGGCCAGAGTTTATGCAAGCTTTGAAAATGTAGGGCTTGCAATAATTTGCTTGAAGGTAAATGATAAAGTCATTTATTATGGCATTAATTAGGTAATTAATCAGGCTTTTTGTTTTGTGTTTGTCATTTTTAATACTCATAGACCAATTCTAGTCTTCATTGCTACCAGGATCCCAAATGAATTGTAAATGCTGGATTTCATTTAAGAATATTTAAATGGACAGGCAGCCTACTTTTAAGATGCTTTGTCTCAACTGATAGGTGGTATGCAACGCAGCTGTCATGATAATGCTGTGGCTATATCCCCTTCTTTTAATGAAATACAGACACAAGTGTAACAACATTCGTCTGTTTTTCACTTCATTAAAGAGTTAGGAGGATCTAAGCCACAGGTATAGGCTTTGTAAGTCCAGTAGCTCTGGTCTTCGTTTTCAGCGTCACATTAAGCTTGTTGTATTTTGCACTGGGTTGTGAGGATACAAGATGGAAATAATGATGGGTAACCATGAGACTTCTGGGGTTGCTTTTCTTTCAATGGGATCCTAGCTGGTAGCCAAAGATTGTTCAGTACTAAAATATGTCGTAAGACCAGCTTTTCCATCCCTGACTATAAATATATAGAAACTTAGTAACAATGATTTTAAATGGGCTTTGTGAAGACAGATTAATTGTAGTTCACATTCCTTTAGTGTCATTTCACAGAATCTGTTTACATGCTGATGAATATGGAAGTGGTAGTGGAGACTTTGCAGATGTCATTTGGTTATGTTTAGGCTGTAGTTTAAACAGAGATTAAACATGCATGACTATGTAAGACTTATGGAGAATGTCAATAGCCCATTGACACCCTCAAATAGCCAGAACTTCAGCTCCTTCTCCAATGAAGTACTCATAATACCTCCCTCAAACAGAAGTTTAAAAGAAACTACAATTAAATAATTCCTACCAGAATAATTGCCTGAAGTTTTTATGTATTCCTTGAGGTTGCTTGTCCAAGGAGAGTCCTAACCAAATGGTTTAGCAGTTTGTTACTGACATCGCAATACAAGATAACAGTCATCTTGGGCTTACTACTTACTATTACTAGCCTCAGTGAGTTACTCTAATATGTTATGTGCTAAAACTGACTTTTAATTTTAAGCCTCTCAGTATTATGTGTGTTCTAGCCTGAGTGAAAAACTCTTTCAGAACATTACTTTGAATAGCTATTCTCGTCTTTAATGGTAATGTTTAACTCTTGTCTCTATGTGCTGTACTTACAAGTTCCGAGACTGATACTACTTGCATTACATAAGACACAAATAAAAACACTTTTAGTAACTAAAAAACTTAATTAATTAAACTGTCACTATTAAGAAAAGACACGATATGAATAAAATAACCATTTTTTTCCAGTAATTTAAGTAGTAATGATTAACGATTTGCACAGAAATGTTCTTTCATTTACATCCACACTTGCCTAAAGAATATTGGCCTTTCAATTTTAAAAAAGTACTGAAACAGAGAATGCAAATCAAGTATATTTTTTGTCTTTCAAATAATATAACATCTCCCAAAACAACTAAAATTCTTCCACTTAAACAATAGAAAATTAGCAGTAGAACTTACTGCCATAAGCAGTACTTTCTGACTGTCATGTCAGAAATTATACAGACTTTAATGCTAAAAGAAGATAATGAACAGTCAACATAAAGTATATATTTTAAAACTTTACATATCGAAGCATCATTTATATTATAGTGGGACAGAGCATAATATGATGTATTTAATTTTTAAATAAGATTGCAATTTTTTACCAGAAAAAAAAGGAAATATAGCACAGATATATATCACAAGCCATCAGAAAATAAAAATACTTAGTAATTTTGCTTTAACTTCATATTTTGTTTAGAAATAACAAAAATAATATGCTTAGGTAAATTTACAGGTTTTTTATCAGAAAAAATATACAAAATATGTAACCTCTTATTGCCTTATCGTAAAGGAAAAGAATAAAAATTCCAAAGGCTTCTGTAATTCAAAGTAGTTTTTAAATTCTGTACGTCACTGAATATTATTATGTGCTTTTGTGATTCTGAACATAAACACTAATTGAAAAAAAAATTTACATGTAGGCCACTTAATTCTCTCTCATCTTCTATTCTCAGCTCTATTAGAACATAATTTTGGGTGCAAGCTGTAACATAAGAGGTTACAAAGAAATACAAGGAAGAATTTCTTCACTGGGAGGGTGACAGAGAACTGGAGCAGGCTGCCCGTATGAGTTGTTGAGTCTCCTTCACTGGAGGCATTCAGAACCCACCTGTCCTACTCTAGGTGGTCCTGCTCTGGCAGAAGGGTTGGACTAGATAATCTTTCAAGGTCCCTTTCAACCCTTGAGATTCTGTGAAGAGAAACTGATAGAATCACTGCCAATGAAAACAAACATAAAAATATTTATACTACTCATGTTTCTGTTAATTTATTTGCCAGTTTCTGCTAATGTTGCATTTACTTAAATTGTTATCCAAACATTATGATGATAAGCATGAGCTCTTCTAACACCATTCTTCATTGTCTGATTCATAGCTATACATTTCTCTGCTACATAGTCCATTTGTTTTCAGTTTTTTTGCCTTCATCTACTTTTGTGTAATAAACCAGTTGTCAAACTCTGAGGAGAAAAATCAACAAGTATTTCAACTTATCATGATTTGACAGTAAATAACTACATCAACATTTGGTAACTTCCAGTTGAATACTCATGGAGTGCTTAACTAGAATGAAATCTCAATATTTATTTGTTTGAATTCCAAGTTTAACAGTTTGCCATTCCAAATCATGTTTTACAGGCTAAAGAAATTTCTCCTTAATTCCAAATGGCAAAGGAAAATATACATATAAAGTAATATAAAGAAGAAGTGGTAACTGATAAGCATTTAATGGCCTTTCATCGTGTGCTTTTGTAGTAGGCGTCCGGAAGATCTCGGATTGTAACGTGAGGGGTGAAGAGGAAGTGAGAGGTCTGGCACGGGGCAGAGATAGAGGAGGTGCTTATGCCAGCAGATATAAGGGCATAACATAAACAATAAGAGGAGACAGAGATGGAGATGAGGAGGGAGACGGAGACGGAGACAGAGACGGAGCACCATCCACACCGTGTGTACAGTGATCCTTTCCCTCGACTGTCGGAGAGCTGGGAGATCAGTCTGAACCACCACATAGTGTTGCCTGCAATGGCAACATGCTTGTGAGAATATTTCTGCCCATCCCCTATTTTCCCAAGTCCTCTTCTCTCCTGTCTCCACTAGGAGGATCCTAAAGTGGCCTCAACCAGAGCAAGAATAAAAATAAGAAAAAAGGACATTCATTTTCTGAAAGTTCTGATCTGGATAGCAAATAACTATTTCCACGAGCGTACTTACATTACTTTTAATGACAATTGTATTCTATAGATACAGAGTTGGGATTTTTTGTTTGTTCACTTTGTTTTTGTTGTGGGTTATATTGTGGCTTTTTTGTTAGAGGCTTGTTGTTTGGGGTTTGTTTTTTTTTACCTCTAGGAGATAGAACAGTCTCATTTATCTGATATAGTTAAAACTAGGTCAGTTTTGATGATATTCTTCCCCTTCTGCTCAGGGGAAAGGCTAATGTTAGCTGCTCATTTCCTGTGTTTAAGTAGGTGACCAGGACCTTCCCTGAAATTCTCCATCAGATTGTAAGCAAAAGGCTACTTCAGACATCAACAGTATCAACTTGGTTTTGGATCTCCCATGACTTTACATAGAAATTAACCTGGTAGAGTATAAAACCTTGAATAACACACTGGGCTGTCCTTTTACTCAAAGTGTCTAAGAACAAACGGAAGCCTTTCCCAAAACACAATAATAATCTGTTAATCAGTTTGGCCAGATACTGTAGCCAAAATAAATCAGCTCAGCTATCACATAACTTCAAAGAATATAGCCATTTTGACGCCACAAAGATCAGACACCCAATACCTCATATACTGGTAATTCTCAGATTTTGCAGACTTTGTATAGTAACAATTGCAAAAACATTTGTTGTTCTGAGTCTCAGAGAAGAGTAGACAATCTTTGGTACTAAAATAAGATTCCAGCACAGTTTGGCTTACTTCACCCCCACCATTGCACATTTCAAGCTACCAGAATAATTATTTTACCAAAACAACCAAAATAGGTTCCATTCATCTTTAAAGCTGGTAACTAGTTTATTTCAGACCTTTCACATATTAGGGCGAAAAATTTGAAATTTTAAGTATTTTTTTATGTCTGTTTCTTTGTCCAAATCAAGAGTGAATACTACATATCATTTACAGCAACTGTATGACTCTAATTGCTTGGGACTGCATTTGAAAAAGGAACACAAGCAAATACCCTCAGCAAAAAGAGAGGTAGTATAACTCTGCTTTCAAAATATTAAACAAAACAAAAACTCACTCAGGTAGCTTCACAATCATCTGTCAACATATTTTAAATATATGCAATTAAAAAAAATTCAAACCCAGATAAACTACTTGAACAGAATTCCATAAGGAAAAAAAGAAAAAAAAAAAAAAAAGGAAGATAAGAAAACACTTAGATTCTTTTCTGGCAGCCGTAGTTACACTTGCAGTTGGGTGACTGAAAAAGGCTAAAGGCTCACAAAATTACTCAGTCTTGAATTGTTACCTATGTGACCTGGTAGTAGTTATAGGAATTCAACTTCAAAAACTGAATAAAGAAGAGCCCAGAGCTGAGCAGCAAATGGAGGGGAATAGAGAGATACAGATGTCAGTTTAAAATTCTTTTATTTTTAGCTGACAGCTGTTTAAGATGAATCAAAGGGAGTTTTCCCCTTTAAAAGTGATATCACAGTTTTACTGTAATCATTTTCTGACTATCAGGTCGAAAGAGCTCAAGTATCATAACTACTCCTTTTATTTGTAAAATTTCCAAATTGCTGTCAAGTATCCTCTTTGTCACATCACCTGCTGCCAGTCAGAAGTGATCTCAGGGCCCTGTGAATACACTTTCAGCATGGGAGCAGTCCTACCCCAAGGAGGACAGCTGAAGAGAAGGTTTTGGTGTGTATGCACAAAGAAAGAACAGCTCTTACAGTAAAGCAGATGATCATCACAGCATTTGGTCGCTTCCTATGCCAATAAATTCAATAAAAGCACTCCAGGACACGAAGTGAAGGGGTTTTCCATCTCTATGTACATCTCCCAGATTTCCCCTGCACTCTCTCACCATTTCACATGCTACTAAGCTTCCTCTGCCTAAAAATGACTGGGTGGGGCTCCCTCCAGAGTTTATTCATGTCATTTCTGAATATAGCCAGAGGGGACACAAGACTGTGACATGAGCTGTACTTTCCACTTCTTTCCTTCTCTGCAAACACTGGAAAACAGCATACATAACTTAAGAAGTATTTTCTGTCTCTAATTTCCATTCTGTTATGTTTTGCAGGAACCAAATTATTTGCTTCTGCAGAGCTCCTTGACTGTTTCTGGACTGAAAAAAAAAAAAAATGTTCTGCTCTTTCACTTAAGTCTTCAATTTCTGCTATTTTTTTTCTCTTTTGGGTTTTTTTTTAATATCTGTGTCATTTATGTAATTGCCTTCTCCAGTCCTACAATTTCTGTAAGTTCCTGATTTCTACAGAGCTTCTTAGGAAGTCTTGAAACTCTAACTCAAACTGAAAGCTACATTTAAATTCAAACATGCATTACTGTTACTCATCACTTGAGCTCTCAATAGCCTTCAGCTAAAGAAACACAGAATCAGGCAGAGAAGACAAAACTACCGCTACATAGAATAGTACAGGAGACATGTTCTTCTCCCTCATGTTCCCTCAGCATCCAACCAATTTCTTTTAAAGACTGTTGCTATTACTCGTGATCTTTTGTCTCAGTCAGCCAGTTGCTGATATTCTGATCTTTTAATCATGTTTCACATTTTTCTATTTAAAAACAGACTTAGACATGGAAGCAGGATGAAGAAGTGCATTTTCCATTTGTAATATTTTGGAGATGAGATTCCATGCTCTGCAAACCAGGTGCCATTTTCTTTGTTACTGTAATTCTTGAATAGGTCCAGGACACATCCTCCTCATCGCCTCTCAGCCTTTGCTTTTACTGTTTTAGTCATAGAAGGGTCTTTTAATATGTCTGTTTTCTGGATTAAGGAATCAGATAATTTTATAAACTCTATGTCATTTGAGAACAGAGAAAAGTAGGGAACTTAAATGCAGATATATGAAGAGTTGTATTAAGAGCATGCTCATTGTCTGAAATGATTAAGCATTTCCACTATCCATCAGAAAATTTAATTATTCTGTCAAGACATCTGCTAAGAGGGAGCCTTCCAGCATTAAACTCTTGCAGATACCAAGGTGTTGTTTTCTTTAAGTTATTGTAAAATCTGCTCTACTTTAGAAAAGGCTCTTTTCTTTCTTTCTTTTTTTTTTTTTTTTTTAAATAAGGGCATATTTGTCCACCCTGGAGTTCACATGCCTGGTATTATACTATACGTGGCAAGTTTCACTGGAAAAATGCCAGCCCAATAACTTAAAATTACTTTGTTATACATAGAAGTTTGAGCAAAAAGTAACTGTGTTTTTTCCAAAAGTTCATAAGAGAACATTTGGCTCAGTTTCCATTACCAAGTGTCACTACTTAGCCCAATCTGCCTTTCTGTAAATATTGTGTCTTTGTACAGCAAAGGTTTGTGTCAATATGACAGAACTAGTTAATCTCCTGTCTGAGACAACTCATTGTTCATAGCAATTGTTACCCTGTTTTGGGTATGGTTTGATACAGAAAGCAAACTGTTCACACATTAATACTCTCTTTTAGTTTCCAGTCGTTCTTGTAACTTGTTTATGTCTCTATCAATGCTTACTTGCAAAACTTGAAAAAAAATCTTTAAAACTCTCTAGAATAATGTTAACTCTCATTGTTTGTGAAATTGACATTACAAATATTCTTGATTTATCTCCACTTCAGTGGTTATTTTTCAACCTGTCCCTTGAAGTCACTTTGCAAGATCTTTCAGAAGGGGTAAGTAAGGGCAAGTAAGAAATGTGCTTGATCATTATGACCAAATTGTATTTGCTGTTGTATATGCTGATGTATTTGGCTATGTCTGATTAGAGATATCTTTCAACAAGGACAAAACACACTTTTGTCAGTGGCCTGATTTTTTTGTTTTATATTACACCCCTTCTCCATGCATTCATATGTTTACATGACCACTGCATTTCCTAATTGCGTGTCATTTAAAGTAATTGCACTTGGGAAAAAAGTCATTTTTGTAAAGTTAAGAAAACATCCACACTAGTTCATCAGATTATTGATATTCACTTTATTAGAAAACCTCTTTAAACACTTTTGTATTCAGTTATAGTTTGCTTGTCCTCAAGCCAATTCACTTCACCCGGGACATTAGTTTTCCTGATTTTATTTTTTGTATTTAATATATTCTACATAGATCTCCTCAAAATGCAATGAAAACAGAAACAAAAAACCCCAATCCCATACAAAGAAAACACATAAAAATAATTTAGACAATAGTCCTCATGGTTGAACAGATGGAATATAAGTAGTCTGCTGAATTTCATGTTGTGTTATAAAACAAATTTGAGTCCTAGCAATATATATTCTAGGTTTTTTGCCCAATAGATTAAACAATCATAAATATCGAGTGATTCAACAGAGAAGCCAGTGCTGGCTGGAGTGAATAGTATGTTAACAGATCCTGGAGGTCCAGGAGAGACCAGAAAATTGTGACTAAGTAAGCTTGCTAAATTAAGCTTACTAAATGCTATTTTTCACTATACTTAGTTTGCTTAGTTTACTGAGGGCTCACCTTAGAGTTTTCTAATGTGATTAAAAACCCTCACGGGTCACAGACCTAATTACTAAATCTATGGGGAATACTGGGAGGAGTAATAAGCCCTTCCAAGGAGTCAGGACCAGACAGCCATCCCCAGAAAGGCTGGAAAATGACAGGAAAATCAATTCCTATCATGCTGCAAGTAGAATCTCTCTCTCATCCAATAATCTCTTCTGAAATAAGTATTCTAAACTGTGAGGTAAAAGAGCAAGGATGATTATGTTGTCTCCAACAGCCCTCACAAAAGCATCCACATTTTTATGGACTTGGAGAGATACTTTGCCTACTCACCCCTATTTCTGCTTTCAGATATCATGCCTTCAAATGCTGTGTGGGAAAAATACCATCAAATTATGTAACACTACTAAACAAACAATATTGCTACTAGTGTTCTTTAGAAGTAATTTATCATGTTTTACTTATTTTCCCTAGTCTTCTACAATGAGTCCCAGGCTGAATATCTAACTGAATTGCCAAAGACACTCTTCCAACCATATGTAATATTCAGTAAATAACTATCTTGTATATCATCTGGGAATGTACTGGAGAACAATTCTCAAGAGAAAAAATAGGGCTGAAAATTTTTCTCATGCACCTTCTATCTGGGTGGCATTCCTCTTTCATTCCAGATTTGCCCCCAGCATAACCAAACGGATGCTACCCTTTTGCACCCATGTTTGTTTGTGTTTGCCTCCTGTTGATATTTACGAGACCTGTTTCCAATAGACTCACAGCATTATCTTGAATTTGGCAGAGGTTTCTGTGTGTTCAGGTTTCAAGGGGGATGGAGAGAAAGGAGAAGCTGTCTCCAAATTGAAGGAATCAATTTTCATTTCTGAAGTCAGATGGGCTTTTATTTCTTGCCTATCAACTCCATAGAGAGATAATAATAATTTTGCAGCTTTCAATGAAAAAGACCATTACCAAACACAATGCATTCAGTCAAGAAAGAAGCCAGATCGCCTCTTCCCCAGATCACTCTTCACTCCCCGAGTTACAAGCTGGTCTCTCTCCAGAAGCATCACTTGTCACCTGGCAAGCTCAGTCACATACCTGGGGCATAAAGAGGGTATCAGTCTTTTGGGATACTGGTCTAACAGCCGAGAGAAAATGAGAGACTGTACACAAATCTTCATCAATGGCTTTCTCTTAGAATTTTTTCGTGCTTCCATTTTTTAAAGTCACTAAATTTTCATGTGAAACATGCATTTCACATATCAATTATCATTTTATATTTGAATTTATATACTTCTCAGAAATTAAGCCATCTAAGAATCCCATAGCATGCACTGTCACAAGGACTTTTCTTTTTCAAAGTCAATGTAGATACAAATTATTATGTTTCATATTTTAGTTTTTGAAGTTTCATTCTAGTTAATTGCCAAAGAATCATACAGCTTCTTTCTGACACATTTTTATTTCATGCTTTCTTTTGCCTAAAACTTGTATTTTAAGGTTGCATTTAATGACATGTGCCCACCTTCTCCATAAAGCAGTTACCCTGGGGTATGAAGGAATGAGATAATTTACTCTAATACATGCAAAAATGCAGAACTACATATGCTGACAAATTTTCACTGTCACTCTGCACAGTTCACTTGTACTGCTGCACATTCTCTGAGTAGTTTGTTGTAAACTTTTGTAAAAGATGGTGAAGAAATCTGTCTTGAATAATACAGAGCATCAGAATGCATTGTTGCTGTCCACCCATACTGGCAAAAAGCCACTGAGTTTTCAACTTATTACAAATGTTTTCAGTGATAAATCTCTTTGTTATTTCCCATATTAAGTTATGCACTCAAATATGTGCAGCATATCCTTTGCTGCTCTAAATTCTATAGTGAGATGAAAACCGCTGAAGACAGCTGAATTTTGGTTGCACTTCAACATATGCACTACACTTGTGGGTTTATTTCACTGATTTTTAAGATCATAAGGCATGATTGTGACAGCATAACTTATTTCCTTAAAGCAGTGCAAACACTATTCATCTATTGCACCACTGAAACTTTAGTACTCAAATTATATTTTCTTTCCAAAAGACTTTAAATGTTTAAATTAAAAGACTCTACATAGTCAAGTGAGACATAAGCTTCCAGAACAACAACAACAAAAAAACCCAACAAAACACAAAAAATCCAAACCTGATGATGTATAAGGATTTTAATATTACCCACTGACACTTTTAAAAGATGATAAATACATCACTTCACCACAGACATTTTTCTAGCCTGGATACAAATAAACATGTTCTTTTTAGTGATATGATCTAATTATGGCAAGAATTTAAGAAAGCCAGATGGGTCAAAATAAGACCAGGTGGTCTAAAGCCTGCCAATTTAGCTAGCTTATGTTTTCATTTTATTTGAATAAAAAGTGTCCATCATTCCTTGTCAGAGGATCACTAAGCTGCTGTGGCTGTTTGTCATCATTTGTATAGAAGCCAACCAGGTTACCTGTCAGCTTGCAAATATTGTGGATAATATATATTACTTGAAGCAGCACAGTCTGATAACAACAAAACAATTTTTTTTTAACCAATTCTTTTCCTTTTCTTCTTGCACAGTACTGTGCTGATTTGGAAATGTTTTTTTCGCCATACACTCAGACATGGGCAGTACTTTCATCTCATTAGATGATAAGACTCTTACAATTAGCTTTTACCAGGAGATCAGCAATCAGCCTTTCTTACAGCTCCATCTTGGATTAAATAGAAGGAGCCTGTCCAGGATCCATATGTATATGTAAGATTGATTACCAGCCTCACACATGCCTCTCTTTCCTTTTTAGACAAATTTTATAGCAATGAACTTTTAAACATGTAAAAGATCCAGTTTTGTGCAGAGAGACCAACCATTTTATTTCAAAACCAGCTATAGTCTGTGAAAAAGAGACACAAACACAATCCTCTCACATCTAGGCTTTGTTTATTTTCCTTGTCTTTGCTATTTTTTTCTGTACATAATAGTAATTGAGTAGTCTGAATTCTCTTATGAGATCTAAATATAATCATTGCTGAAGTCTTATCTTTAAAAAGATAAAGACACTAAGTTATGCTAATATAGACAGTGTACCATATGTGAGAGAGCGCTGCATTTTCCATACACAGCAGCAAGAACGCTTCCTTTTAAGGCATAAGTCATGCTTTCTATTTAACATCACCACCATGACCCTGAGACACACAATTTCCAGCTGGAAACAAATCTTTCCAAGTGGCTGACTATTGCAACTCAAAACTACCATTTTGCACTGAATAATTTAGCACCAAAAACCCCACCAACCACATTTATCATTGTCCATATTTGCTGTAAAAACTCTGTGGATAGCACTGGCTTCCCAGTCCCTGTAGTCCCTGCTGCTAGATTTATTTATTTACCTCAAAATCCATTCAATGTTTATGAAATATGGAGGATATCAGTAACCAAAACAATGATGGAAGAGAAAAGAAAGAAATAAATATTTTAATAAAACAAATAAGAGATAGTCTTCCTCTCCCACTAATTTTCACATGAATTTCAGGCTAAATGCACAAAAGAATACATACACTTTTTAACATTGCAGGATCTATAGTATGGATAATCTTTCTTTGCCATACACAGGAAGAACTCAACACTTGACAGGGAATGTCAGACCTAACCAGTCAGTAAGAAAATCAGATGATGGCAGTATGAATTAAAATTCCAGTGTACAGGGCAAGATCACCCTCCACAGCCATGTCTGAAGCATTTAGGCTGTTTATTACCAGAGCAGCCCTATATTTGGCCATTCCAAACAGCTGGCAGGTAGCACAGCCTGCCTGCACTCCATTTTCTCATAGCCGCTTTATTAGCAATGCTCAGACAACACTTGTGTGCTCACCAGTGACCGAGAGCATAGTTCTGCAGCGACAGATGCCAACCAAAGCCCAGGCTATGCTATGCTAGGGATCTACCTCTGCAATAGCATAGTTGTCATCATAAGGAAGCCAATAGCTTTCAGCCAGACTCCTTGAGCTGTTCCACACTATATTTACTCAAGCAAAAGTGGCAGCAAGGAGCACACGCAAAAGTGCTCAGAGGCTGGTGGAAAGAGAAGATGTAGAAGATTTTAAAAAAATAATAAATGGTTAAAGCTAAAAGTTTGTGTTGTTTAGGTTTTTAGTTTTGGTTTGTTTGTTGTGGTTTCTTTTTATAAAACTCTGACGCAATTAGTTCTATCATGAGGACAAAAGCTTACAAAAATTCTTCCTCTCAAAACACAAGTATATGAAGTATAGTGAGCACTTTTACCATTTCCAGAGCTATTATGAGAAATTTCAGCTTCAAATTCCTTTCTCTTCACAGGAGGCTTCAGTTTTTTGTCCAAACCACTAGCCTACAATAAAATTTCATTTTTTTTTAACATTGAAGCTGCTGTCTCTGTTTAACATTTAACACACATATTTTCAGCCACAGAGAAAAAAAAAAAAAACAAGCGAAAGCTGAGGGTGATGGCCTGGAAGGGCAGACAATTGCTTTCCAGTGCCTGTCACGGCATGCAGCCATTTTTTGCCTCTTCCTCTGGAATCCTGTCTTATGTGCATGTTCAGATAAACCTCTGCAGCACTGAGGCCCTGAAATGAGTTAGACATTGGATTACTTGCCCCCCATCACTTAGACACTCAGGCATTGAAAGATTTTGATATGACCAGGCACAGATATTTTCACATCTGGATAAAGTAACATAGCAATTACATGGGAACATATACAGTGAATCACCTGTATGTCAAGAGTCATTGGCAATTCTCTAAGTCATAGACATAAAAATCAATCAACAAGTAGACATCCATGTTTGGAAATTCTACATATGACAAAAATTACGAACTTAGGGTTACTTAGATTTTGAAGCTCTAAACTTTAGTATGTTTAAACATACTCCACAAATATGTCAGGTCTCTCAAGTCATAGTGCTTTCTTCTGTGACTTAGTGAATTTCTGCAGGTTACCTGGTATTTCATGCGTGTTGCCATTACGGGGATAAAAGTCCTTCAGGAAATATCTAGGTTATGTATAGGGGCTGCCATGGATTCATTGTGTAGTGCTTTTGTCTCACGAATCAGTATTAAACTAAAGTCATGCAATGAAACTGGATTCATGGTGATTCTTTAAATGCTCCATATAAGCTGTAAAACAATTTGCATGGTCATTTCTCACTGTATTTGCTAGAGGCATATTTGGGCAAGTTCTGGGAGAATGAGTACACTGTTAAAATTTCAGCCTAGTTTATTACTCAGTTCTGTCAGAGTCTCTCAGGTTTTAATTAAACAAGGTATTACTTACCAGTTCTGTTGTGAATAGTTTTTACAGTAAGGTTTAAACCATTCCTGCGCAGAGAGACCCTTTGATTCGGTAGCAGGTTAAATTATCACAGAATTTATTTATTTTTAGGTGCTCAGTCATTTAGGGTTCTACAGCTCCAAGGGCATAAGTACAACAGGGTTGCTCATGATGAGTATTTTTTTTGAAGTTATGATAGCATCCCGTCCCTTATTTATTTATTTATTTATTTATTTATTTAAACTGTCACAGGCTGCTGTAGGACAAAGTTGGTGTGCAGACAAAGTCTGACCCTGGGATACAGAAAGGACTGCAATTATCTGTTCCTGAAACTTTGAAAACGTATGCATACCATAATATTCTGGGAATCTCAGTTTAGATACTATGTCAACCTAATACTAACTAAACAAGAAAGAACTGGTTTTGCATTTGTTCTTTAAAACAATTTAGACTAACCTCCACATCTTCACCTTCCTGGCTAAGTTTAAACATAAGGTTTTCTTCACAAATCCAGCCTTTCTTTTTGGAACTGGCAGTTTTTATTGCTTATTCTAATCTAGGTGCTGTAGTACGGAAAGTTTATGTTTAATATATGCAGCTGACAATCAAGGTTGGCAAGTCTTCTAATCTTTAGAAACATTAGACACTCTCTGCAGGTTGCAGAGAAGGAAGAATTTAAGTTTCTTGGTCTTTTCTATGAATGTCAGTTTTTCCTTAAAAAAAAAAGATAGGAAACTGTAAAGGTTAAATATTTTGCAGTAGTTTTTGTTTGCTTTCTATTGCTGTTCTTAAACCAAGTAACTATAAACACAACCAGGGTGTAGAATGAAGCACAACATTATTGTCAGCCACATCCTCCAAATCCTCTCAATGTGTTTATCCTAATAGGCACCAAATAGCAAAATGTGATCCAGTGGTTACAGAAATACTTCAATCACAAATTAAATAAGTGATCAAGCTACCCACTGTCTCTGACCATCGCTTCATTACATTTGAGTTTATCCACTTCACAAGGGACTAAAAATATATACATGGACCCTGGAGAAAAGTGGCAGTTGAACATCTGTTAAGTAAGCTTTGCATTTGTTCAAAAGTCTTACTAATTTCATCTATGGTAGCAATGACAGAACCACCAGCACATAGTAATAAACAATTTTGGCAAAATGTATGTGCTGACTTTCATAACATTTTCTGTGATTTTGAACCAAGGAGGAAAAATTTTTGGCTTAAAGGATAAAACTGTGTTAAGCATTTACAGAATTGCCAACAACCTAGTGTTTTGGACAGGATAATCATGCTGAGATCTGGTGCTTAAAATATACCATCAACTCCTAACCTTATATGAGCGGTCAAAATGTAGCAAATCCAGATTTAAATTTTTTTAATCTATGTAACATTAGTTTTTCATTTTCTTGACACAGAAGAGATTTGCTGCTTAGGTTTTTATATGTGTGTGTGCACATACACATATATATAGATATAATTTTTCTCTGATTTGTGAGAGAAACCTGAGAAAAAGAGAGACTCTAAATAGAGTAGGATTAAGATAGATTTTCTCCTCATTTACCACAATCTACAGATCTTATAGCAACCTTCCTATGAGTAATAAATACAGTTCAAATTCCAGTGCATTTCAGATATAATCTAAGAAATAATATTTTGCTCCTGAAGACCAATCTTATAACTTAGTCTCTTTACATTATAAGATTCTTGCAGCAATGCATATAACAAATACTATTACTGTGTGTTGGTACAGAAATCCCCTCTAGGAAAACCTTATGTATCTAATAATATTTGGATGCCTATCGCTACCAGAGAAATTCATTGCAATCTATTTTTGCTAGAAAGCCTGCTCTGCAAACAATGGCTCTTTAAATCATTGAGACTATCCATGTGACCTGGGCCAGTGGGCATAAACTGATTTAAGGATTTTAAATTTAAAACAGGTTGGTAATCCCTAGTGGATGATATGACTGTGAAAATGGAGCTTATCGGGCTGCCCTGCAAAGCTGTAAATGATGCAAACCAATCTGAGCCTGAAGATCTAATATTTCCTCTTCTAAAAATGGGAACTGTGATTGTTTAGCCCTGGTGCCACATACCCATCAAGTTGTTCTAGTACTCTCCCCTCCTAAACTGGACAAGAAAGAGAGAAATATAATGAGAGGTTTGTGATTCGAGATAAGAATATGGAGATCACTCAGCAATTAGCATCATGGGCAAATATGGGGGAAAATTGTTTGATTTACTAATGCACAATCAAAATAGAGCAGGAAAAGGAGATATAATCAAATCTTAAAACCATCTACCCCCACCTGTCCCTCTTCCCCACACGACTGTCCTTCCTTCTCCCCTAGAGGTGCAAGCGATGGGGATTGCGGTCAGTTTACTACAGATGGAGTTTGCCACTGCTTCTTCTCATGGGGAGATCTCCTCACACTTCCCACTGATACAGTGTGGGGTCCCTCCCACAGGAGAAAGTCCTCCACAAAATTCTCAACATGAGTCCTTCCCATGGGCTACAGT
Organism: Urocolius indicus; assembly: GCA_013401255.1. Classification (NCBI taxonomy): domain Eukaryota; kingdom Metazoa; phylum Chordata; class Aves; order Coliiformes; family Coliidae; genus Urocolius; species Urocolius indicus. Next base: position 355,306 of record WBNH01008007.1, on the reverse strand, counting down.
TCCTCACTAACTACTCCAGCATGAAGCCTCCCACAGGGGCAGCTCCTCACACCCTGTCCCAGTGTGGATCATTCAATGGGAGAACAGTCCTTCAGGTACTGACTGCTCCAGCCTGAGTCCCTCACAGGATCACAAGTCCTGACAGCAAACCTGCTCTGGCATGGGCTCTTCTCTCCCCACAGACTCCCAGGTCCTTCCAGGACCTTGGTCCAGTATGAGCTTCCCACTTGAGTCATAGCCTCCTTCAGGCATCCACCCGCTCTGGTGTGTAGTCCTCCACAGGCTGCGAGTGAATCTCTGCTCCCTAGTGGCCTCCATGGACTGCAAGGGCACAGCCATGTCACCGTGGTCCTCACCACAGGTCACAGGGGTATCTTTCTTCCAAGGCCTAAGCACCTCCACCATCTCCTTCTCCACCGAACTTGGTGTCTTTAGAGATGTTTTCCCATTCTCCCTCCCTGCTGCTGCTGCACTTTAGCAACTCCACAGCAACTTCTTCCTCTTCTAAAATACATTGTTCACAGAGATTACCTCAATCCCTAATTGGCTCAGCCTTACTCGGTGGCCGATCCATCCTAGATTTGACTAGCATTAGCCCTGTCAGCTACAGGAGATGCTTCTAGCAGCTCTTTGTTTAAAGAAGCCACCCCCTGTAGCCCCCCTGCTACCAAAAACCTGTCCCAGCTAAAACCATATCCAGCCACATTTATTTATGAAGGAGCAATTTCTACTACTTGAAAGGGAGTTTTGTTCTCAGCTATTGATTCCATAACAGACAGAAAAGTTCAATCCATGTCAATAGAAAACTAAAATAATTTCTACATTTAACAGTTATTGTTGAATTACTAGCTTGTACGCTTTTAAAATAACCATTACTTCACCTGTAGCCCTCATATACCATGTGTGCTCAGACTGGAATCAAATAACCAGTGGCTTTCTAAGAAAGCAGGAGTTTTGTCTTGGGAGCTGCTCTGCCTAAGCCTCTGTCTCCCATTCTGCTTCTGCATAGAATCAAGGTCAGGGAGGTGCAATCAGGCACATCAGCCCCCATACAGTCACTCCACAAAAACCACTGAGTGTAGGAAATTCAGGAATCCAGCAAAGCTTACAATTGCACAGAAAAATTAGGGCAAGTGAGGATTTGAGGAATATGTTAACTAGACCCAGACGAAGAGGTAGAAACTGAGGATTCCAGTATGGATGATATTGGGACATCACATGCTTTGCAAACACAAGAGTACAGCCATGGGCTGTGCAAGATTAGTAACATGGATAAGACTGACAAGAGAAGCAGAGTTGAGAAGGAAGAGGAATGAAGTGGATGTTAGAGAATCTGAACGGTAGTACCAGAAAATCTGAAAGGTAGTACCAAAACTGGATAATAATGAAGAGGAAAACTGAAAGGGGGAGAGGTATGAGACAGAAAAAAAAGACCTAAGAAGGAAGCCATACCCTTGTGAACTTTAGGATTTGGAAGGACTGCTAGAGCTTCTAGACCAGTTTCAGTCAATCTGACATTGATAGTAAAGAAGCAAGACTTGGGACGAACACAAGGCATGAGTTGCTGTCAGGGAACACTAAGAGGAAGGCTGCTCCAGGGAATGGGACAGAAAATAAGCAAAGAGCTAAGAGCAAGCCCAACAGCAGCAGTACTACCCCTGACAAAATGCCATTCTACAGTACCTGAATGCAGCAGGTTGAGCCAGATGCCAGTAATGGGATTCATCAGCAGCTCCCAACATCGTAAGTTGACAAATCAGGATGAGAGTTTTATCCAGAAACTCCTGTCAGCAGCAGCTGGATATGGGGTTGGAGACACTGCTATAAAGTAAGCCTCAGGTCCATACAGGTAGCAAGGATAAGAACCAGCATTCATGCAACAGCTGAATGGTCCAGAATGAGCTTAGTAGAGCTCATGAGCCCTTGAGGTGAAGAGTGAGAGCGTGAAACTCAAGTGAGGCTGGTTGGGGTTATTAAGAGCTATTAGCTGAAAGGGAAAAAACATGGAAGAAGTTTTCAAATATTTAATAAATGAGATGTTATGGGGGTTTTTTTCCCTTTCAGTAGCAGGCATTAACTCAATGAGACTGAGGTCTTTTATGCATTCAAAAGTGCTACAACAACTCTCCAAATCAGAAATAGAGCCTCCACTGTTAGAGGATCCTCTTGTACCAGTACAGATAAGTGAATTCCCCTAAGCATGTAAGTTATACTGCCAAAATGACATCTCGATAGTTTCATTTATCATACTTTTTTGGAAATTTGAGGTCCTGATATTTCTAACTGGCATAGCTATACTCATGAAGTGTGAACAAGTTGAGAATCTCTCCATTATTCACCTATCAACAACTGCCTACACATCTACAACTGTCACGCCTACAGCACTGTGAAACCAATAATGAGATTAGTTTCCTTACATATAGACCAAACAAATAAGTCTGATGCACACATCAAAATTCTGGGTTGTTGTGTTTTTTTGGGGTTTGGGTTTTTTTTTTTTTTTTTTGCAACATTAAACAAGATTTTTCTGTATCTACCATTAAAAAACATTCTATACAATACTTTAGAAGGGCAATTTTCCATAGTAAAGGTATGAGCCACTTTTTATGCCCAGGTTCCCAGGTTCGCTTGGATTATTTCAAAAGTTTTTCATACTTCTGGTAAAAACATACATACCCTGTAGAAAATAGGCATCTGCAGCTCTGACTGAAAGCTGAAAAATAGCAGATTTTCTGGTCATCTCTTACTAACACCCTCTTGAAATGAGCATCAGGAGTCCAGAATCCATCTATTTTTCTCAACTGTAAAATCAGTATGTTTACTATTACAAAAATCGCACTATGACAGGCTAACCAAAAATGGTTTTGAAAAAAAAAAGAACTAAAGGACCATGTTGATGTTTATCTGAGAAATATCAGTTACATCACATCTCCAATAGTGATGGCACCACAGTATACACAAATGCTTTCATTAAGCTAGCTTCAGTACAGGAAGAAAGCCCACTATGGAAGGATGGGATTCTGCGAGAGCCATTGTACCCATGGGATAGCATTTTTTTCTAGAAAGTTCAATTATTTCTGTGCTACTCTGCAAATACAACATAGGCACATTTACAACAGAGGCAAAATATAGCTAGAAATAGCTGCTTTCCCAGGAGATACAATATTCCTTTTATTGTGGTGTCATTCACAAGGATAAAGCAGTCAACTGCAATTTTTTATTTATATAAATTAAAAATTCGGGTTGAGGTCAGAAAAATTGATTTTATTGCTGTCTTCCAAGTATACACTGCTCACTTCAACTGGCTTTGCAGCATAACAACAGCAGAACAAATTTACCTTTTTTTGCAGAGATAACATTGAAAGTCTCATCATTGAATTCCATGATTTGTTCACTTGGGAAAACATTTACTTGTAAAGGAGAGCAAAGGCTTGGCCCGCAATAATCCAGTAATTAAATGGGAGAATGACTCTATAGAACAAAAGCATCAAAATAAAAAGGCCATTTTAGGTTTAATGGGAGTTGACATCTCTTTATTATAAGAATGAAACATTGCAACCAAGTGTTGGATCATTTATTGAAATTAATGTTTGCATAACTTTTCAGTGGTTTGAATTTGTATATGTAACATTTAAGAATAAAAGAAATAGTAAGGGAAAGCAATATCCCTCCTTTTTTTTTAACATGCCTGTATGGCAAGAATGCTGGAAGTTTGACAAGGGTGGTATCATCTATATACATTTAGGAAAACATGCTTGCTGTGGGTGTACAAAAATAAAATTTATTTGTTAAATTACACATAAATATAAGGTACAAATGTATTTTTAAAATACAGATAAAGATAATCACACTTGCATTGTGTACATATGAAAATACAGTATTTTAATAATTCAACATACACAGACACATTTATGATAAATGCAATTAGTTGGCAATGCCAGTTAGTCTGTTTTTTGCTCTTCATTTTTTTCCCCTTCCAGTTTTCCATAAATATGGAAAAACAGGCTTTTGAAATCATTAGTTCTGCCGGACATCTTGCAGCAGTTTATTAATTTCTGCCACCAGCTCACTGGCATCCATGAGTTCATGTTTACCATCACTGAGGTGATTAAGCACATTGTCAAAATCATCCTCTTCATAATTCTCTGGGATCTCCTCCATGGCTGGCAGCCATTTAGAGGAAGGCTGAGCACTCGAGTGCGTTCCCAGAGTGGGCCCGTTGTTGGCAGGATTTTGGAAATGTGTGCTGGCTGCCCAAGCTGCCACCCCCTGTGGATAATTTACAGTCTTGGCTGGCAAATGTCCCTTCCTGCGCTCCAACGAGCTGGAGCGATCCATCTCATTACACTCCGTGTAGGCATCTAGCGAGGGAGGCAGCAGGCGCTGGAAGACGCTGCTCATTTCAGAGAGGAGAGAGGAGGTACAGGTGTCTCCTGAATCCTCCTCGCTCTGGCAGTCTTTACCAAATGTTGAAAAGCTGCTCTTCTTCTCGCTGGCTTCTGTAGGCTGTGGATCCTCCTCGAGGCCTTGTGGCTGCTGCTGCTGCTGCTGCTGCTGAAGCTGTTGCTGGGGCGATTGGAACTCCTCTCCAGGGATGAACATGTTGCTTCTGTAGTCAGATGAGGGAGATGGCAATGGCGGCATCCAGCACTGGTCAGAGTGCCCTAGAACCCTACACTCCTCCGTGCACAGCCTCATCGCTGCAAGAGAGAGGAAAGGAGAGTAAACATCCCACTCTGTTGCAGATATCACTTACAATCACAGAGACTGAACTTCTCCAAAGATGTTAAAATCTGGTATTTGAGTTCCTGTTCTGCGTGTAGGAAAGTGGTAAATACAAATGGTCTGGATCTAAACATACTGACATTTCTGAATGGTCTGCAAAAATGAGAATGATAAATGCAGAACATGTAAGCCATTAATGCAATCTCTTAACTCAGACTGAAGATAAACATGTAAATTCCATGTGGAAAACAAGCACTTGTGACTTAAAGCCACTCATTCCATCTGTACAGTGTTGTTTCATCAAAAAATAAATAAATAGTTGCTTCTATCTCCAAGCATTTACTTAAGTTTTAGTCTTCCACATACAATTAGAGAAGAATATCAGAATAATAAAGTGGGAATGAATGAACACAGAAAATAAAGAACAAAAACGTTCAGAGGGATCTCCATTAACACATCTCCTTTCAATGTTGGATATTAAGTGATCCACTACTCTATTACCCTTTTAACTGAATCAGTTAAATTTTAATTCAGTATCAGAATACCTAATGCTCAGTTCACACTTCGTGTGACTCCCAGAGTTACTCTGCAGCTCTGTAGCTCAGGTTACAGGACCATGCTGGCTCAGGAGTTGCCACAGTTGAGGCTCTAAACCACAAGGTGGGCATCCAGGCCAGCCAGGAGGGCTGAACAGCAGAAGACAACAGAGCCACCCTTTCAACTGCTTGGCTTTAGTGGTGTTTCTCAGGAAGGAGAAATAAGATGGGGCAAGTGACTGCATCCCTGGGAGCTACGCTGGTCTGAATTGGTCCACAGTAGAGCACAGTGAGAGTCCCCCTGCAAACATCTGTCCCACCGAAGAAGCCTGGGAAAGGTGCCTAGAAGCAAAGGCAGGTGTTCCAAGCTAAACAATACTGTGACAAACGTGCAAAGACAGGTATGCCAGGAGAGAGGCCAAATCTTCCTCTCTGTAGTGAACTAGCTCTTCAGGACATGAGGCCTCAACTCAGGCTTAGAGCTGCCCAAGTGCCTGGGAGACCTGGAAAAGACGCAGGTGCTGCAGGGGCCACGAGCCTGAGACACAGACTTTTCCAGAAATGTCAGACTTTTTCCATTACACATATTTTGACCGTAAGAAACTATTGTGCTAACCCCCTAACAATTAATGGTTATACCAGAATAGACTTTCTTTTTTCTTTCTCTTTATGTATTGAACACATAAGAAACATTTGCAGTCATGCCCTGTAAGTTTTCTTTCGCTTTCTCATCACATTTCCCATCTGTATCTGGATCTACTCAGTTTATCAAAAAATTCATTTTGCAGTGGCATAAGCAGAACTGAACAGAGTATTTGTGCTTAGGATATACCAGTGATTGATAAAGTTCTGCTCTCATATTGTCAGTTATTTATCTTGCCACTTTACACAGCCTATCATATTGTTTGCTTTTCTAACGTCCTTTCTGTTCCTCTGAGTATAAACTTTCTCTGTCTTACGTGTGAGAATATGAAGGTTTTCAAGTATGCAGGTTCAGGCTGCAGTCTGGCTCTTGCACAAGCTATTGCAAATGGTCTGCTGATCCAGTGAGCTGCAAACAAAACAACCTAGAAAACAGCAGTGGCTGAAGTTTTGATATGACTGACTGAAATGCCTTCAAGTGTTTTTTTCCTATGTATGAAAAGCATATGTGTGCTGTTTTTCAGAAAGGAGAAAAGATTATCTAAGTGATCCATAGTGCCTGGACTATCTCTCAGCTCATTCCAGTAGGTGAGGATTACTCTTCTAATTATGAAGACTCCTGTAAATAATGAGAGACTTTCTAGCATTTCATTAGTAGTGAGAGTTGTCTTGTGAGTTTCGTTACTGATGTTGTCAGGATTGGTTCTAGTACAATAAATTCTGACATTCTTGAACATAAGAACAAAAGATAACCTGAGGAAACTTAATGGTGTCACATGTCTGATCATGTAATTTTTTGAAGTTTCAAGAGACTGGCCTCCATTCCTTTCCAGTTCCATCTTAAAGAGGCAAACTGAAAGGACTTTCTTACAGCTTTTGTCTGTGTCTAGTCTGACAATGCAGAAACATTTCAAAATGGAGAAATCTCCAGAAAGTTTTCTTTCCCTTTTTATTTGTTTGGATTGCAGATCAGTTCAGGTCTCATATGTACAGGTTCAGCACACTTATCTGATGGATCGAGACCATGCATAGTGGCAAGCAGACATCTTGATGAGATTAAATACCCATCTTGATAGCCCAACCCATTTCTGTCTACACCCAGCAGGAGTGTTCCTTATTTTTAATGCAATATGACATGCACTTTTGGAAATTCTACCCTTTGTCTTCCTGTTTAGAGAAAGAATATCAAACACTGAAAACGAGTCACCAGCACTTCACTAGCCAAGAGGGCAACTGCTCTCACCTGCTGGCAGGCCCCAGCTGCCCCAAGGAGAGGAGATAGCTCAGTCCTTGGCAGCAGCAGGGCTTGATGCCAATGAAAACACCATAGTACTTCAAGTTCCCCTGGCAACTGAGATCCCTCCCTGACTTCTTGCTAACTACTGGAGAGAATAAGACATGCTTCATGCTGGCTGGCAGAGGAGTAAGTAGTAGGAACTGGGGGAGTTGAGGATAGAAATATGTTAGACTCCAGATTTAGGTTAAAGATACTGAAAAAAACTGTAACTTTTCAGGATCTCCACTTCTGAGACATTGGAGTCCATAAGACTAGCTTGAGGAGGTAAGTGAATGCCTGGATAGGTGATATAAGACCTAGTCTGGAGCAAAATATACAAAGAAGATTTAAAAGTTAAAATGTATAAGAAGTACAAATGAAACTTTTGAGGTTTACTCTTGCCTTGTCTAACAGCCTAAATCTCAGGGTAAAACACACCCAGGTCAGATACAATCTCCGCACTCATGCTTTCCATGGCAGCAGCGAGGAGGAGGTGCAGCACTGCAGTTCGTCTCCTCCAGCCCCTCCACTGCATGAGTCACTTTAGGAGGGAATATATGCTGCACCACCTCACAAAGCAACACAGCCTTGTGTATAAAATCCTGTTTCAGGGAACCATACTGATTATCCAGTTGCTGGTTAAACTAGAAACAACTAAATATGATTTCAAGCAAGTACAGGATCTAGGGTACAATCAGTGGCTGTATAATTAGTTTTTACAAAATTCTCATATCAGTACTTAGCACAATTTCCCATGGCCTTTTTTATTCACCTTGTATCTAGAAATAAATTTAGAAGTGGTACTTCATATACTTGAACATGCACATGTGTGTTAATCTTACTTTCACTCTTTCCTAGCTTTTTTTCTCTTCTGCCCTCTGCCTCTGAATTGTACATCTTACGCTCTTTCTTCTAGAAATTAAGGTTGAAAGATTTAAAATCTGGGACATATTTAGATCCTTCCCTTTCCACTCAAGTACATTTTCCCATGGGAAAAAAATGTATTTTTCTATCTTCTCTATCCATATCTCTAGACCATTTTCACAATCCATTTCTGAACAGCAGAAGTTTGTATTGCATGGATAAAACCCACTATGGAAAATGTCTCTCCCAAATTATAGTTCAGTGTATTTTTACCAAACCACAACTGCCTGTCTCTGCAGAAAAATCCACCCAGTCATTAAAAGTCTAAGGATATGGAGTAGATTGTACTTTCGGAGGGTAATCTGGAGCCAGCATACGATGTTGTAAATAAAAGAAAAAAAGTAAGCATTGCTCTGGATAGATTTTCAGTTATGTCTGAGGCTTCATTTCACTAGACATGTGAAGGCTTCAGATCAATATTTATCATGACGCAGAGTAAAAAGGAAGGAAACACAGCACTCGAAAGCTAAAGAATTTTTCCTGTCTCAGCAGTAGCTTTATCAAAGTGACAGCAAGGCAGCACTGTAAATAAACTATTCAGCTTCCATTGTGCTCTTACCTGCAGGAATTCTCCCATCTGTAAGGAAAAGGTCACTGAAACCTTCCCCAAGAAGTCTGTCAATTGGAGATTCTCTCCCCAAGTCATAATCACTGTCTCCAGCTTCACTATCACCCCGGCCACTGTCTTTCAAGCTGAATTTATCCATATCTTGTAGAGCATATCTGTGAAGAGAATTGTGGTGATGATGGAATTAAATCATCCAACATACGTTATGTTCCACTTTTTTATTAAGAATACCCATATGTATTTTCTGATACATGTCATGCATATGTAGCAGAACAGTCTAGATCCTTACCTGTAGCTTCTAGAATACTTGTTTCCTCGAAAACTTGGCCTTGGTTGATACTGGCCCTGGTGAAGCATCGAGAGAAGCTGAGAAACCTGCTAAAGAGAAGGTGAAAAGACTGATTCTTTGAAATGAAAGCTCAAATGTCTAGTTGTAAAACCACTAATTCACTTTTCAGGTTTGTTTGTTTGGTGTGAAGGCTTTTTTCTTTCCTTCCAAGTTTAATCAGCTCAAATTCCTGCATATATTTAATGCAGTACAACAGATTATTTTGTATTGTACTGTCTGCCATGGGAAATATTGAGGACCTTGGACAACAAGGTCATGCACTGCCATTCATCAGCCTCTGAACTCATAATAATTACTACACTAACAAGTAAAATAAGTAATTAAAAAGAGGTGTAGTTTTGTTTTAATAAGTTAGAATTAACCCTTTACCATTACAGGATCTTAATTAAAAAAAAAAAGTCTTTGCTCTATATGTAGAGAGTTACTAGGACACAGCTCTAAGTTCAGCCATGATTTGGCATTTGCAGTAAAAACTAACATGGGTAGTCTCAAAGTTTGAAATAACATGATCATCTACTGCAACAGCTGTACTTGAAGTACTTTTTTAGTGTTTCACTTTTTAGTTGTCCATCCCCACTAATGAAAAATAAATACTCTGGCACTTTTTCTTATACAGAGCTATACAGAGGGAAAGGGAAGGCAAGGAAGACAAAAAGAGAGACAATAGAGAAAGAAGGAGAAAGGAAGGAAAGGAAAGGAAAGGAAAGGAAGGAAGGAAGGAAGGAAGGAAGGAAAACCAGAGCAGAGTGCTGTGTTACACTCCATTGTTTTGACCTTGCAGGGAAGAACCAAGAAATAATGCTACTAAAAATAGATTTAATCCTGTTTCCCGTGGTAATGGTTTCAGTTGATATTGGAGTAAAACTGCAAAACTGTGACATCTAAAGAGAAAGCTGTACATGTTCTCATTAGGTATAGGCCTAATTGCCTATTGCTCTCTCAGGTTGCATGCAGAGTACCTCCATGCTCCCAGGAGAATGCATGAGTGCAAATGAGGTGTGGACCTTACCTCAACAGCTGGAGTAGCGTGGGTGAGTTCCAGTGAGAAATTCTCAGGTACGTGGTTGGAGGAGATTGTCACCAGGCTGTTCAGAGATTGGTGGCTGTGGTGGCTTTGCCTGCTGCTCATCTGTCCCCTTTCCAGGGTTGGAGATGATGATGGAGAAGCTCTGTGGTGAGATCTGATGGGCAAAGTGCCATTAACCGTTGGCACTAAAGTTATATCGCCTTTGTGGATTTGTCTTGAGGGTCGTTTTGGGTGGTGTTGGTAGGTTGATTCTGCCACACGACAGTTGTAGGATCTGGTGTCTTTTTTCTCTCGATTACATCTTGTAGCAAAGATAACCATAATGACCAACAACACAGCACATATTGATCCTAGGGATATAATGGTTATCATGGAGACATCCAGGGAAGGCTGGCTTACCAAAGTTGCTTCTGTGCTTGAAAATGAATAAACGTACTCAAAAACAGTACATTTCAGAAGTGCTTTAGTACTAAGTTGAGGACTGCCTTTATCGTGGACTATCACAAAAAACTCCCACTGTTTTGCTGGAACTGTTTCAACACTCACATTAATAGAGATGTCACAAGTTTTGGGATCCATCACAAAGATACTGTTTTCCTTGTCAGCTGCTATGGAACAGCTGAGTTCAGAGTTCATACCAGAGTCTCTATCTGTGGCCCTTATCCTGGTGACAAGAAAGCCAATTCCAGCATCTTTAGGGATTGAGATTTCTGCTGTGCTGTTGCGTAGTGCTGGCCCCACAATGACGGGAGCGTTGTCATTTTCATCAATGATGGTTAGTACAACAGTGGTATTGCTGACAAGTTGCTGGCTCCCTCCGTCTCTAGCTTGAACTGTAAAGGCAATTTGATTTACTTCTTCATGATCAAAGGTTCGCAGGGCATAGATTGCCCCATTGGAGGGATCGATGGTCACATAAGTGGTTACAGAACTTCCCAAAATGTAGCTCTCCAAAATAGTGTAGGTCACCTGCCCATTGTCACCTAGATCTGGGTCTGTAGCTGTAACTGATGTGATGTACGCTCCTGGAGAGTTATTCTCCAAGATAACAACTTCGTATCTGTTTGTCTGGAAGCGGGGTGGGTTGTCATTTTCATCACTAATTTGGACAGTAAAGTGTTTCACCGTGGAGAGACTTGGCATTCCCTTGTCCTCCGCTATTACAGTCAAACTGTATTCAGATCTCTTTTCCCTATCTAGAGTGGCATTAGTCAAGATTAAATAGTTATTTTCGTAAGTCTTTTGAAGTTTAAAGTGGCCATGTCCATGCAGCTTGCAAACTATCTCTCCATTCACACCTGAGTCCTTGTCTTGCACTCTGACCAGGGCAACAAAAGTGTCCAGGGGTGACCCTTCAGAAATGTAAGCTATCTCTTCTTTCTCTGTGGACATCAGGTTTAAGTTAATCTCAGGTCTGTTGTCATTCACATCCACAACTTTAATTATAATTTTGCAGTGAGCTGGGATAGAATTTGGCCCCAAATCTTGAGCCTGAGCATCAATTTCGTAGGATTTGGTTACTTCATAGTCCACTTGCTTCAGGAGGGTCAGATGGCCCTTTTCGGAATCTATCCTAAAAGTCTCTATAATTTTGGCAGACACATGGCTACTGAAAGTGTACACAACTTTACCATTAGCACCCTCGTCTGGATCAGTAGCATTGAGGTCTATAAGCAAAGTCCCAATCGGTGAATTTTCCAAGAGTTGGATTATATATGACTGTTGCTCGAAAACAGGGCTGTTGTCATTGGAATCAGAAATGCTTATTTTCAGAAGGGATGATCCAGATCTCTGAGGCACCCCTTTATCTGAAGCGGTGAGTTGGAGCTCATAACTTGATTTCAACTCCCGGTCCAGCTCCCTAACCACGATCAACTCAGCATACTTAGCACCATCGGTCCTTGTTCTCACCTCAATACTAAAAAAATCATTTGCTGAAAGGGAGTAAGTGTGAAGGGAGTTGTCCCCTACATCTGGATCAAAAGCACTGTCCAAAGGGATCCGGGTTCCTACAGCTGCACTCTCTGATATTTCAATAGGAATAAGAGCTCTGGAAAACTGGGGAGAGTTGTCATTAATGTCCAGCACTTCAACTTCAACATGGAAAAGCTGCAGATGTTCAGTGGGCAGAGTGATCACATCAAACTCTATGGAGCAGTTTAAGTTTTTCTGGCAGAGTTGCTCCCGGTCAATTTTAGCTCCTATACTGATCTCTCCGTTATCCTCCCGGACTACGAGCAAGGGAGAATTCCCCCTCTGCATGGCTCGAAAACGAACCGAGGAAGGGTTAGGCATTTTTAATAAAACATCAGCCACATCCTCTGATAGTCTTGCAATTACCGATCCAACTCTCTGCTCCTCATAAATCCTGTATTTCAAATTCTTGCCCAGCACAGCCTTATTAAAAGATAATATCATCAGTGCAAAAATGAATATAAAGTGCATTTTACCGCCGACTCGGCGCGTTTGTAAGTTTTTGCAATTCATTTCTCCAAGCAAGTTAAAAAGCAATTATTTCGACTTCCTCCGGTACCTTAAACCCGGCACGCATCTGGTCCTTTAAAACTTGGGAAAAAAAAACCCCAAAAACCGCCTTTTTCTAGTCAGCCAAGGATTAATCTCTTACCAGATCGGAAAAACTTTTTCTTTTTTTTTTATATACACACCGTGCCAGGACATCCAGATACAATCCGCAGGCAATCCACGCTTTCTCATGCGTCTCGCTGCTCTGCCGGGCTGCGCCGTGCCGGGGCAGGGTGCTCTGCTCCTCCCGCTGACAGCATCCAAGGGGCCGCCGGGAGACGCAGCCTCTCCTCCCGCACCGCTCCGCTCTGCTCTCCTGTCCGCTCCCCGCCAGAATGAACACCAGGCTGAAATCCTCCGGAACTTCACTGCAACTCCCCAGACAAAGCTTTTTCTGGCTTTTTTTTTTCTTTCTTTCTTTTTTTTTTTTGCCCGGCATGTGCTCAACCCCGTCCAGCCAATCAGCCCGCCGGGGACAGCGCGGCCGCCCCGCAGCCCGCCGCGGCGGGAGGGACGGGGGGCGGGATCGGGAGCAGACGAGAGGGAGGGGGGCGAGAATGAGAAGGGGGAGAATGAGAAGACAGAGGGAGGCGGGGGAGTGGGACTAGTCCTCCAGCTCCCTCTCGCCGCCGGTGTGTCGCCAACAAGGGTGGGGGGTAGTCACTGAAATGACTAAAGGGCAACTTTAAATCAACTCCCCCCCACACACACATTTTCAGGGAACTTTCAAGCGGCTGGTTTTTTTCTGATGTGTGTAATTTAATTCCTCCCATTCCTGCCAGGAAAAAAAAAGAAAAAAAAAAACCAAACCCACACACAAAAAAAAACACGACCGCGCTTCTCATTTACATACTTTTAGGTTCCCTTGTTAAACTAACTGGGATCTTTTTAGTGCGTTTGCTTAGTAAACGAGATGCGGATGACATGTCTCTAACCGTGCCTCCAGAGCCTCTTCTTGCTGCTATTTACCTATTACCTGCTTTTCCTCAACATCTGCGCTTCTGGCGCAGAGCACAGGCAGACCTTCATCCCGTAAAATCTCTCCCTCCTCCTTTCCAAGTCAGTAACATTTCGCACACTCCCGCCATTCCCCTGGCTCTGTCTCGCAGCATTTCTGTCCTCAGCGCAGCTGCATTTGTCCGAGTTTCCTCCTTCTGTGTGTGCATGTGTGCAATTGTCTCGATGCTTTTTTTTATTTGCTGTTCCAATGGTTCTTCAGAAGATCCTAGTTGAAGAAGCACTTCATGCTTCACAATGACAATTTGTGCTAAGTGCACCTTTTACATGCCAAAGGTTTTAAAGAAAAAGAAGCCACACGATAGATGAAGTGTTTGGCAAGTGACAAATTCTTGGCCTCTCTGCTATTGCCAAAGGCTGTTTTCACTTTTACATTGCAACGTATTTGCACAAAAGAAAATAACCTAACAACTGAACCGATCATGTATTTTGTGTACACCAGACAAGCTACAGATCGTATGTGAGCTTCAGGCTGCACCCAAGTCACAGAACCAGACTTGTTCTCCTCATTTCAAACATATCTGTGATGTGATTTTCATTTTCTCTATGTAACATTTGCTTTTTAAGTTTATCATTGTAGACACAGTCTCCTCCTGCTTTTCCTCCTTTTTCTGTTAACTTTATCAGCTTGTTTATTGGTGTTGTCCATAATCATACCATCACACTCTCATACTGCTCTTTTCTCTCTCTTATATTCATGCACACATACACACACACACACACACACACACACGGTGTCCAAAAATGTAAAAAGTAAATCTCCGATTTTCCCTATTTCCTTACTCTCAGCAGAGCTCAGCCAAAGTCACTAAGAAGGTTCTTGCTGAAAGAGAAAGCAGAGGAGGCTCAGCGTGAACTCTCCCTCTTTTTAAGCATTCAAAAGCATTTTATAAGCCATTGTCTCTTTTTTTTTTTCCACAAACCAGTGCCGTGTGGCAAATTGTGCAGAATAGAAATGCCCATAATGAATGTATTTAGTACTGGGTCACGCTGATGAACATTCTGCCCCCATGAATAATACTGTTTTACAAGTTTGCAGCCCTTTCAAATTGCTGATCCCCAAACCCTATAGGCAAACGAGAAAAGCTAACACAAGCAACTGGGACTTTAGAAACCCATAGCCATCTGGCCTAAATCTCTAACAATCCAAGCCAATAATTATATCAATTCAGGCTTTAGTGAACCCCTTTGCAAACACCAAAAGAGCAAAGAAAGGAATTAGTGGCCATTCTAAGTTCTGGTGGAGAGAATTCAAAGATAATCTAATTCCATTAGTTCATGGACACTTTTTTTACAGCTCTGATAAATCTTCCAAGAACATTTTTCTAAAACATCAGTGTAAACACTTTTCTGACAATAATTGGGGAAATAGATTCAATTAAATGCTGTTCTTAGTGTCAATAAAAAGTATTTTGTTGATAAAAGTCACTGCCCCTTTACATGGTGCATACAGGAGATGAATAATTCATAGCAAAAATAATTTCACTGTTTAAAACCTAAAATATTATATATATAGTCTTCAATGATAACATGTTCTTCTGAGTAACTGTTCAGTACATTTAGATATGCAGAATTGGCTTTATGTAATTTTTATCACTTCCCAAATAGTAAAGTTCCAGTTCACCACATTGGTCTTTCTTAGAGGCATACTCTGTATATTAATAAGTAGCATGATACCTATAGATAGGAATTACAGCATCTCTCTTTTTTCTCTTTTTAAATTCATTTTGAGTTTACAACTTCACCAGTTCGACACTGCCTTGCAACTAACCTTTTACACTTGTAGCTGTGATAAATGTCATTGACACAATAGTTCCGATCTGAATTCTGAACTAGAGTAGTGATAAAACTTTTACTTTCTTTTTTTTTTTTTAAATTTTTTTAATTTTACATTCCTTTGCACCTACAAGTGAGGAGGAGCATCTCTTAGGGTTGTTTGCTTAAATCTCACAATATTTAAGTATGTGCTGCTTCTAGAAGTGATAACTCCATCGGGTGCTTAGGAGAAGTCACAGTACACCCAAGGCTGATTCCTCCCATATCCAATAAAAGAGTTTTGTCTGAAAGTCTCTTAAACTCCAGTCCACCTTTGACATGGCAGACTTCCCTTACAAAGAAAAGAGAGAGTCCCACGTGCAGCCAGCAGACCCTTCTTAGGGACTGTGGTATTGTGAATGCTGTTAGGCACGTAAGTGGAGTGCTGCTGGCATCCCAGAGAGTAATCTCAGTTATTCCCACCTAATACAGATCTGTTCACCACAACCTACTTCTCAAAAGTTGCTTGCAAATCCTCCAGTGACGTACCTGAGGAAGAAAACCAAACTGACTGCAAACACCACATCCATATGCCTACTTCAGCAACCACAGCTGCACAGCAGATTAATTAATTTTTCACTTAGCTGAAAGTAGGTTTGTTTCTGTGGTTGGTATACTTAAAAGTTTGTCTTGTTTCTCCGAGGAGTGTTATTGAGCTCTCTAGCATATATTTTCCTCTAAACATTACTGATCCTCTAGATGCACAATATATATGCAAAACTTAGGTGATAGAACTTTACTCTGAAGAACTATTTTGAGAAATAGTACCTCAGCAGGGACATGCGAGAGAGAAAATAACTTTCTTAACAATGACAGACGCCCAGTGAAATTAGCACAGTGCCATTTGGTTCATTCCCCTCCTGCACACGCACTCAAAAATGGGGTTTTATTCACTCTTGGTATAATTTATTGCCTTATGTTGCATCATATTACAAAATGTCATATTTACTATGCTCCAGTGCACAAGACATAGCAAGACAAAATCTGATTTGACACCTGGGTAATGAATGGGAAAGACAAGTCTTCTTAAGTCGGAAGGATATTTTAAAAGAACATTTCCATCACAATGAATGGCAAAACTGGAGAAGCCTCCTCTCTCCCTCTTCCCTTTCTCCTTCTTCTTTCCTCTGTTCCTCACTCTCCCTCCATCCCTCTTCAACAAGTTTGTTTTCCAAAGTAAAATCAATGACAGAGCTTGCACTGGTCTTCATACTCTACATTTCCATCTGTTGCAGCCTGAGTGCAAACCGAGTTAAGAGTGTCCTTGTAGGCAAAACAAGTGCTGCCATTTTATATTCACTCTCAGACCAACAAATATGCTAATCAGAGGTCAGTATGATGTTGTTCAGTGGAGCAGGGGAAAGAAGGCTGATATTTCAGCCTGATTTTTTCATAGAGGAAACCATATTCTAGAACCCATCACAAATTAATGCTGTATTTATCCAAACTGCTATCTATCTCATCATTCTTGCTTATACCCAATACCATTTTCAGAACTGAGCTGCATCAACGGCTGGATTACTTTAAGACATATTAGAGGCAGAACGGGTCATTGGGTTACCCAATAGCACCTCTGCATCACAGACTTATGAAGTCCAAATAGGTTAGGTGGAATACTAGTTGATGCACTTCAATCAGGAATCAGTTACCTAGTCCACATGAAAAGACAGAGAACTGATGATCTAAAATGGAGCTAGCGATCCTGGCAGGCAAATTAGACAAGTAAAAACCCACTTGATACTACCAATCCCGACCTCCACAAAATCTATACCTTAACATATATACCTATACCTCCCTGCTACAATACACTACCTAACAGTTTCATTTCAGCATCTATGTAGCATCCAGCATGAGCAGTCTTGAAGGCCATTCTCTGTCACCTCAGAGACAACCAGGAATCATTTGGTAAATACCCATATCAGGAAAGAGTATCCTTTTGCCCCAAACAAACAGCCCGTCAAAGCCCTGGAACAAAAGACTGGGAA
Source organism: Urocolius indicus (assembly GCA_013401255.1). Lineage (NCBI taxonomy): Eukaryota > Metazoa > Chordata > Aves > Coliiformes > Coliidae > Urocolius > Urocolius indicus. Next base: position 337,919 of record WBNH01008007.1, on the reverse strand, counting down.
CACAAAAGTAGGAATAAACACAGAAATTTAGTTGAGCCTTTATCTGTAATTGTCACTTTTTCAATTTGCTTAAGGAAAAAAATCTCTGATCATTCATTAAGACACACCAAACCACAAAACTCTATGCATCTGCTGCTGGGTGAGAATTTTTTTTATGAGTTCAGAAATAGATTTTCTGTTATCATCAATCATTGTGGCAAAGAGCAGTTGGATAAGATTTTGTGCTACATGAGTAAATTTCCATGGCAGTTTTGCAGTACAGCATTGTGTGTATAAATAGCGAGCTAAACCCATATGTGTTCCATGCATGGTAAGTACTGCAGCTAGGTAGTCAGTCTCTTTCTGAACCAAGAAAACATTTATCTCTCAAAGTTTTACCAACTCTGAAAAATGGTTGAGATTCACAGTTTGATAAAGCTCTGTTAAAAGCAAGTGTTTGCAATAGGCAACTGGATGCTTTTGAATTATTTTAAAGATTAGTTAAGATGGCACAGTATGTGATGGAAATTCCATTGTTTGATCACTCTAATGCATTTGTCATTTTGTTTAGTTATTTCTGTAGTAGAATATCTCTATTTGATAGCTGTTTATCCAAAATTGCCTGTAAGTGTCTTTATGCACTTCAGCAAAATGAGATTTTGAGTATTACATATGATGGGAATAAAAGGCATCTGTCATAACTGTGACACACTTCTTTCCCACCACATCTAAGCCAGAAAGGGTAACACCGTGTGGCCCTGTTCCACTTTCTCACAAAGCCACACAAACCTACCCAACTGTGGGTCCTTTTGTGTACAACAGAGAGAACTACACATTCTCTGATGTATCGTTTTTTCCTTCTGTCCATCTCTATCACTGCAAATACAAATAATGAGGAGACACAGATGCTTCAGAGGACAGCAGCTATATCCTTTGGTTCTTGTGAAGTGCAACTCGAGGAAGAAAGATGTACTGTCACCTCCTTCTGCTTCCTAATGATGCAGCTACCATAGGTCTGGAGTGCTCCCCAGTGCAACCAGGCCCCAGGCTTCTTTTTCCCCACAGGCAAAGGACCAGAAGCATCTATATGCACTGCCTAATGTATTCTTACTGGTTTTCAGCCTGAAATGGTGGTGTACTTGCATCAGATTTCCCCGTGTCTGGTTTTATTCCAGATGTTATCAAATTCATATGCTGCATGCTTAGGAATTTGAAGTACTTTCCATGAATAAACTTGAAAGGCTTTCTGTTACTTACACTACTGTCGTTCTGCTTTGACCAACATCTTATTTTAATACCTCAAAACACACTAACTAGAGTGCAAGGTTGCTCTTACTTTATACAGGTCAAAAGAAGCAGCTACATTTGTGATACTTCTTCACAGGAGTAGGTTTTCTATAAAGGGAGAGTTTGAAGTTTGGTGTAGACTTGATTTTAATCAGGGCTGCAATACATACTTTGTCAAATTACCATCTCAACCCAAACTTTTCATATAACTATAGCTTTCTCTATTGCCCAGGAGTATAAAAAAAGCAGCATAATTGGTGTTTCAAGCACCTTCAGACCAAACAAAGCATATGTTCAGTCTTCCACTGAGAGCCTAAGCTAAATGATCCATGTCCACTTGTGTACCCACTGCCAGCCACTGTTTGCAACCAACATGCTCTAATGATGTTGGACTCTCATTGTAGGGAAAGAGTCCATCATCTTCAGCAGAGCCAGAACTTGTGAGCCATGGTGGAGCCAGAGGCAGCTCCGGGGTTTTTATGACATTTTTGTCTTCTTCTGACCCTGGGGTTGTTGGGAACCAAACTAGTCCACTGAAGGATTTTGAACAGATTCAGGGGCAATTTAAGTTGATGAGTGTGAACTTCACAAATGTGCAAAGCTAGACACAAAATCTTGTGGCAAGAAAACTTGATCAGATTTCTCCAGAAATAGAGGCTCTTGGGAAAACATTTCCTGGATGGATCTGAAGCTTTTAGCAAACTTGTGCTATAAAGGAAAGTCATTAAGGGAGCCTTAACAACCTTTCTCTCCCCAAACCTCAGACACAACCTCAGACAGCCTGCTTTGTGAATAAGGACCAAATATGTTGTTTATTTTATTTTACAGTAAATATTTATACAGTACTCCACATGAGTATCTGTATTTTTTTAATTCTTTATTTTCCTGGGAAAAAAAGAGAAAAAAAAAATGTTCCCTGTTTCAATGTCATGGGAAAACATGTGGAAATGTAAACCTCCTGTAGGAAGCAGTCACAGTGGGAGCTGTAATGGGAAAAAGGCAGGCATAGTTTATCAGTAGAATATGTAACATACACTGAACATCCGGCTTCCCAAGTAAGTTGTTAACAGTGTTCAATACAAATGTTTCTCTTTAAGGAATCAGATGTTCCTCTTTTTTTTTTTTTTTCCTTTTTTTTTTCAATAGCTGCGGTATGGTAAAACTGGTGCCATAAAGTCATTGCAAGAGACAGCAAACAACTTTGTTATCATAATAGGCTTTTTTTCCCCTACATCTTTTTTAAACAATGGCTCTAGCAGGTGGCATGTGGCTGGGACTGGGTCTAGCACCATCTCCAGGGTGCCAAGACATCCCTCAAAGTTTCTGTGGGAGGAATTTGTTGGTCAGATTTGGATTGTAAAGGCACGTGAGCATCTGCTGCCTGCTCAGTCTCATTACCATTAACACAATTAGCTCCTGCAGCTCTCGGCCAGGCAGCCAGAGCAGGGACTCAATTTTCTTGCCTCTCTGACAATGCTCATTACCATTCATCTGAACCTATGGGCTCCTCTGCCTATGAGTCCAGGCCAAGGGCCTGTGAAAACAGATCACACAGAGAAACACTCAGAAAAGGAAGATCAAATTGACATAATGACTACTAACAGCTTAAAATCAACAGCGTAACATACAGCATCAGCACTGATAAGCCTTCAGTATTCATAGTAATGACTCCTTTCCCTTCTGTGTTTGTCCATTTGTTCCTGAAAACCACATTCTATAATTTTGGGATAGCATATGCTTTCTATGGGTAGTTTCTAATCTTTTTCTGTGATTCAGGAGATATTACACAGCATTACTATTGTCCTTCCACTTGAAAAGTTCTAACAAACTTTCATCTTTTTTTTTTTTCTCATTAAATACAGGAAAAGTCCATTTTCCACCTTTGGATTAATTTGGAAACCAAACTAAAAACTCAGATTTTTACTCCTTACAATACCACAGAAAGTAGGGGTTTATTGACTTTTTGCTCTGACAGTCACAGCCTAAACAAAATGTTAACACATCTGCAGATAAAAGCTTCACATTCCTCTAAGTGTCCTCACCCCACATAAAACTGAGATTATTTTACACGTCTTTACAATAGATGCTGCATAATTCCTCCTTGCTGGCCTCATATCCTTTTATCGCTACAAAGAACCCTTACCCCATAAATAGAAAATTAGAGAAGTCACACATTGTACAAATAAATCACTTGGCTAAAAGCAGAGAGGAGGCAAAGGAGATGGAAGGGGAGAATTTAAACTGATCTATCTCCTGAATATATATCAAGGATCTCTGTCTTTGAACAAAGAAAACATGATGGCTTCAAGGCCCATATCTGCAATAAACTTTCAGTATTTGACTGTTGCATAGGTAGTGATTTGTGACTTTACTGAAGTGTATTAAAGTAAAAATATATTTACCACAACATGTCTTTCCTGAGACGCAGCCTTTACTAGATCTTTCTAACACAGGAGAATGGAAAATATCACAGAGCTGGGAATAAGGCAGGGGCACGACATTTGCTTTCAGATGTTTTTAAAACTCAAGGAAGTGTTATTGTTTCTATAAATCATCACTAAAGGTTTATTTTCGTCAATACTCTTTATTGTCTTTTTATACAAAGCATACTCAGTATATCGTCATCTCTCAGGGCTAAAAGGAAAGAAACAGCAGCATTTTAGTGAGTTTCCCAAAATGCTGACTGGCATAATTTTAACCCCAGGTTCTCCACAGCACGGTGATTGTGCACACGCAAGCTGTGGAGCATTGAGGAGGAAGGACAAGGGCCATCTCCCTCATGCACCATGTCCAGAGCCCACACTTGTTTGCAGAACTGCCCCAGTTCCCCTGGCTTTGTCATGGAAATGTGGACACTGAAAGAAGAGTCTATTATGTTAAATTACAAATTATATTATAGGGTTTTAAGTAATTGTTTGCTGACTGTTGTCACGCACATGTGATTTGTTGGAAGTCGATGTAATCATTTTGGCAAATTTCCACCAGCAAGAATCAACTGGGGTGAACTCTTAAATCAGCTGCTGTGGGGGTTCACGTTGTGCAATTAATGGGTGAAAGACTATCGCAGACACCTTTAAAAGTTAATTTACTCAGACCCATTTTAGAAGTAGTGCATTATGTCTTAACTGTATGAAATGTATTGTGGACATATTAGCATTTGTAAAATTAATTAGAAACCTATTAGTTCAAAGGAAGGAGTTTTGTTGTTTTCATAGTATAAAATCTTACATTTTACAGAAAGCAAAAAGATAGAAACTGTATAGTAAATACAGAAAAAAATATGTTCTTTGTTTCTGCAGCCATTTGAATAAAGTTTTCATACATCAGAGGGATTTTTGTTTCCATCAGACATCAATGAAAATAAATATGCAAAACTATTCCAAAATAACCTTAGCTTACTGGAATGCGTTCTCTCACCAAGCTACGTAAACATGGGTACACCCACACTTGTTTTCCCTAATTCTGTAGTCCAAAACATTTATGTCAGATCCTGGAACACTTCATTATGATATAATGAGGCAGCTGGCATTTCTTTTTTATGAATTTACTAACACAGGAAATAGTACTACTACAATGACTGGAACTTACCAACCTGACCAACTTCATAGCCTTCTACGAGGGTATAACCGGCTGGCTAGATGAGGGGAGAGCAGCGGATGTCATCTGCCTTGACTTCAGCAAAGCTTTTGACACTGTCTCCCATTACACCCTCAGCAGAAAGCTCAAGCAGTGTGGTTTGGATGAGTGGACAGTGAGGTGGCTTGAGAGTTGGCTGAATGACAGAGTCCAGTGGGTGGTGATCAATGGCACAGAATCGAGTTGGAGGCCTGTGGCCAGTGGAGTTCCACAGGGATCAGTTCTGGGGTGAGTCTTGTTTAACATCTTCATCAACAACATGGATAAGGGGATAGAGTGTACCCTCAAGTTCACTGATGACACCAAACTGAGAGGACTGGCTGATTCCCCAGAAGGCTGTGCTGCCATTCAGTGGGATCTCAACTGGCTTGAGAGTTGGGCAGAGAGGAACCTCATGAGGTTCAACAAGGACAAGTGCAGAGTCCTGCATCTGGGAAGGAACAATCCCAGGCATCAGGAGAGGTTGGGAATTGACCTACTGGAGAGCAGCTCTATGGAGAGAGACCTGGGAGTCCTGATTGATAACAGAGTCATAGAATCATAGAATGGTAGGGGTTGGAAGGGACCTCTAGAGATCATCTAGTCCAACCTCCCCTGCAGAAGCAGGTTCACCTAGGTCAGGTCGCATAGGAACATGTCCAGACGGGTCTTGAAGACCTCCAAGGAAGGACACTCCACAACCCCCTTGGGCAACCTGTGGCACTGCTCCATCACTCTCATAGTAAAATAGTTTTTTCTTATATTTAAGTGGACTAAACATGAGCCAGCAATGTGCCCTCATGGCCAAGAAGGCCAGTGGCACCCTGAGATGCATCAAGAAGAGTGGGCCCAGCAGGTGAAGGGAGGTTCTTCTCCCCCTCTACTCTGCCCTGATGAGGCCTCATCTGGAGCCCTGTGTCTAGTTCTGGGCTCCTCAGCTCAAGAGGGACAGAGAACTTCTGGAGAGAGTCCAGTGCAGGGCCACCAAGATGGTCAGGGGACTGGAGCATCTTTCTTATTAGAAAAGGCTACAGGGACTGGAGCTGTTTAGTCTAAAGAGGAGATTGAGGGGAGATCTTATTCAAATTTACAAACATCTAAAGGGTGGATGTCAGGAGGTTGTATCTAGCAACAGGACAAAGGGTAATGGGATGAAGCTGGAACACAAAAAGTTCCACTTTATCATAGGAAAAAACTATTTTACTGTCAGAGTGATGGAGCCCTGGCACAGGCTACCCAGGGAGGTTGCGGAGTCTCCTTCCTTGGAGGTCTTCGAGACCCACCTGGACATGTTCCTATGTGACCTGATCTAGGTGAACCTGCTTCTGCAAGGGGATTGGACTCTAAAGATCCCTTCCAACCCTACCATTCTATGAATCTATGATTCTATGACTTATAGCATAAATTGACACACTTTCCAAATATAGCTGTGTAAATATTTTGTTGAGATAAATTGTAGGATATATATATATATATATACTTATACATTTTTAGGGAAACAAGAAGTTCAGTAGAAAGAACTTTATAATGAATCTTGATAAGCTGCTTTTGTAGTTTTCAAGTATTTCTAATTGTTGTTCATGGCTGTCTTTTCTTAGGACATCCTTGTTGTTAGTCTTTTGTTTTATACTTCCACAGCCTTCTATCACAAAATTAAGCTATTAAGCAAGTAGAGAATAAATCAAGCACAAACAGTATGGCCTATGGATAGCTTCCATTAAAGAAGTTCAATATAGAGATAAAAAGAAAACTTGATAAAAATAAATGTCAGAGTCTAAGTGGATTTGGTATATTGCTATCAGGATTAAGTATTACGGAAGTTAAGCTCCATGGCAATGTTCAGTATTATTGCTAGGAACGGTTCTCCTAGCCATCTTTTATTATTTAAATGCTATTTTTTATATAAATAAAATATCTCTTTTTTTTTGCATACTTTGGTAAAGAAATGGTGTAGCAGCTAACACTAAAAATCTCTCACAATTTGTCACTTGAATTCTAAAAGCTATAAAACCAAGTGATAAATATACAAAGGACATATTAAGAAAACCTCAGTGTTTTGACAGGTTTGATGTAAAAAACAAACTTGCACTGATTTTAAACCAGTTAATATGTAACCTGTTTTAAGTGCTATAAAAGCTAACAGCATGTAATTCCCTAGGTCTGCTGTGGTTTTAAAATAAACCAGGATGCTTTATTTTTCAACTGTGGAAAACTTTTTCATAGAAATTTTTTATTTTCATTAGGAATCTCATCAGCTCATTTACACATGCCAGGGACCTTGTTTGTAAGCTGACTTTAAAATCAGCTTTTGTTTGAAGCTAATGAAGATAAACTCCAATTTCATTGCTGGTCTGCATACCTAGGTGCACAAATGAGTTAATGGTTTAACTTCAGAGAATCACAGAACAGCCAAAGTGCATTTCACTGAATCCAGAACAAGTTTAAAGGAAGGTCTGAGATCATATGGGTGTGTCTCATATCTACAGTAAATAAAATTTTAAGAGTTTTGGAAGTTACAGTTTATATATCCTCTTCACCAAATTCTGTTCATACTCTTTCTGCTATTCGCCCAGGTCAAACATCACTCAACCACAAATAGCAGTCATCTGTTAAAAATTCAACATGGTTATGATCCATAACTAGTACTTCAAGCAGACATTCTTCTCATAACTGCTCATCAAGTTTCATTTCAGTTCACTAGTTTCTGACAGCCCAGGATAGTTTTATTTGCTTGGACTCTCTCTGACTCTGGTGGATGTAAAGGTGTCTTTCTTATCTGTCAGTTAACTGAAGTAAGGTTGAAAACCTGAAGGCTGCAGAATCTTCTGTCTTACTTGGATTGTATATATTAACTGGCCTGACTGCACCTGTAAAGTCAGCCTCTCAAAATATCTGCTACTGGGACAAATTCTGCTGTCACCAGTGAGAGCCTGGGCAGCACAAGTCTCTCTATCTACAGGATTAAAAGGAGAAGATAAACTCTCTTCCAGTGTATGAATTCTGATGGGGGCCACATTCACATCTCATTGGCCATGACAGTGTAACCGAAGGAAATTCCATATTTTTATAAATGGATTTATTTCCTTGAAAATCAGATCAGGTATTTGCAGTAACCCACCTGAAAAAAAAAAAAAAGACATCTTACATAAATAAAAAAGGAAACAAAAAACTCCTGAATCTATGTAAGCCTATCCACGTGGAAATGAGACCAAAATGACTGATTTATTTTCTAAACTGTATACACAACTTGAGAGAGACAGAGAGAAGAGAAAGAGAGAGAGCACTTCTCTGACATCTCACCATCAGTATTTTTAGGGCAATCTACCTACTTTCAAGTCTATTTGCAAAATACAATCATTTTATCACTTACAGATTTTATTGTGGATTTATTTACAAGTGTTTTCTTCCTAAAAACATTAATTTACAAGCCATGAAATCCTGGTGTATATTAAATCAAATGCATACACTGCGTATTTGAAGTGGAAAAAAAATCAAGTCAATCTTGAACTAAAGACCTATATAAGTTTGCATATGAATCCTATAAAGTCAGCCCAAGTTTGCTAACAACCAGAGCTATTATGTAAACTTTGTCCCATCCTTCCTAAGAAAATTCCAAGCCTGCAAACATGTGGCCTTATAGTTATCTCTCAGTCCCTAAGCATTTCCCTTGATGGGGCCTTGCTTCTGAATGCAAGTATAGTGCATATATTTTGCAATGGGTACAATCCAGCTCCAAAAATTGGTGTCTGAGTCTATTCTTTCAGCAGTTCTTTCAGCTTTATCAAATTAACACTGAAGTATCTGACACACTCAGTTATCAACTAACAATCAAAGAAAATAATCTTTAAGATATCTGTTTCTGTAACTAATCTAACTGAGAAAGAAATAGGATTATATTCATTTGGCTTGTGGTTTGTGTAGGAGAACAGTCTCAAAGAAGGAATACCACTTTCCCAATTAATTTGACTTTTCTTTCCATCCTGCATGAATTGCCTCATGTCCTTTTAAGTATAAAAAAATTAGTAAGTAAAGCTACTGACCATTCCCTTAGCCAATTCTCTCTTCTGCTAAATTACTTCAGTGAATCATAGCCTGTTATGTGTCTTACAAGGTTGCTAGGGCATACAAATGCCACAAACAATTTACCAGGGCAGTAACAGATAACACCTGCATAGCTAGATATGGACATCTACCTTGATAGGGAAAATCTATATGAAAAATCTATATATCAGTCTTGAGATATGAGGATGGTGGGTTTTTTCCTTTTTCTCTTGATTATCACTGTATATAATCTAGCAGCCTTACTCTATTTTTTGCTTAGTTAAGTGAGCTGTTTTTGCTGCTGCTCATCATGATCTGTTTTCTGAGACAGCTTAAAAGTAGTTTATACACATGTATACATACAGCTATGCACATACAACTTTCTAAAATCAAATAGGTTGTTCTTGATTGTTCCACAGAACCACTTCGATTCAAAGTGTGTGCCCCATTTGGGGCTTTCTCCCTTGTAATTTTATTAGTGAAAAGGGGAGTAGATTCTTTGATAAAATGGGTCATTTCTGCAGATGGCTTTATCAAGTTCAAAATTTTTATCTTGGTATCACATTTCCTGGGAAAATAAAGAAAAAAATGGAGCATTGCAGTGTTGTTTTGTATACTGTCTTTATAGCTATGTGGAAAATTTGCTGTGTTCTGAATTGAGTGTACCTTGTTCAGGACCAAGTGACAATCAAATATCATCCTCCGAGTAAAAACAAAAGGAAAAAAAAAACACCACAAAAAGAAAAAGACTTGACAAAGGTACTGAGAAAGTCTGTCATTTTTCATGACCCTGCACAGAAGAGCAGAGTGGTTCTGCTAATGCAGAGGACTATATGGTGAAAGCCAGGACATGTGGGGCTTATTAACTCCCATCCAAGTTACGAAAGTTTGAAGCAGGAAAGAGCAAGATTTGAGCAATGAAACATTTGGGAAGAGCCCCAAAGCCAGGAAAATATTTTGTAAGAAAAATGTTTTGTCAGTTACTATTGCAAGGAAAGGAAAGGAAAGGAAGCGAAGCTCAAAAAGTTTGTTTACCCAGTCTAAATGTAGTTCATTCACCACATGAAATTCTTCTTCAGAAGACTAAAGAATCTGCACTACTTGGAGGTTAAATCTATTAAAGCCTATGAATCATATCCCATTTCTTGTACAGGGATTTGCCCATCTGACATAAGAATTATTCATAGAATATGTCAAGATTCATCTTCCATTAACATGTGGAAACATGTCTGTAGGTAGACGTGCATAAATATATGTGTGTGTGTATATATACCACATACATTATACACATACATATAAAGCTTATCTTTCAAGTGGGAGAGACATTTCAGGTCCTCATCTCAGGAAGGATGAGTAAAGTTGTGAAGTTTAGACAGTCATAGGAATGCAGCTGCTTAAATGTTTTAGCATGGAGTCTAGTTTTGATCAGAAAATATTGTCAGAATCAACACACTGACATTAAAAAATCCAACTTGATAAGTCAAAATCTTTTAAAAACATATCATTAAACTTCTCCTGAAACATTGTACTTACAAGTAGCAAAAAAACAGGAAACAAGCTTTAACTGGAGCAAGTTTAGATCCAAATGGAAACAAATGACAGCCACAATGCCAAACTGCCTTACAAGCTGGCTGCAGCCAAACAAGTACAAATGATCATTAGAAACAAAGTACATTTGATGCTTCATTGGCAGTAGTCAGTTCCCATCTCTTTAGTCCATATAATGGCTAAACCTAGCAATATACAGCTGTTTTGTTAAACTTACACTGCATAGGGATTGAAGTCTTCAAAATGGCCCCCATGCCTTCTTGGCCAACCTGACGTTTGCCTGTGGAATGATTCGCTTGTGAAAATTCCCATTACTTAAATACCAGTTCAGTCTTTATAGCTCAATTATAATAATTGATTTTAAATTAAAACAGAGATTTTAAAATTTCATTTATAAAAGCTTTGCTTTTGAAAAATCAATTATTTACACTCCATATCAATTCCAAAAATACATTTTCATTATCGTGATTCAGAATTAACGACACAGATGAATCTTGGTTCACTTTGCCTAGATACTCATAGACTAATAGTGGCACTTCTATACCCTTTTAGAAAGTCTAATTTTTTGTAGTTATATTTTTTTTGTAAAACCTCATAGAGTATGACCCAATTTCTCTATGTAAAGAAACGTATTTAACCTCAAGGAATAAGTTGCCTGAAACACTCCACACATCTCCTTGACAAAAATGTGAATTCAGTTAAAACTTCATTTCCATTACTTGTACAGTCCAGCCAAGAAGCCTCTTGGGTTCTGCCAGGAAAGAGAGATTCAAACGTCTCTCAATATCGTACATATCTAAGTACCTCATTTACATGGAAGTCACACACATATCTTTTCAAACTCAACTTTTCAACGACACCTTATTGATTTGTAAGAGTGGTATCTGACCTGGAAATCCACTTTGTTCCTGTGTGGATGAATGAATGGCAGATTAAAAGGCAGTAATTTCCTCAGATAAAAACACAGCATTTGAAAAACTTCTGGATTTGAAGATCTTTATTTTACTTTCCAGGAGAAAAAAAAAAAAAAAAGGGAATTGATGAGAAATTTTAAAAATATGATAGATATTAACAAAAACTAAGACTTGAAATACATTGCTGGAATTAATTGCATTTGAAGTAATTACATTAAGATGGAGCCTCACCAATAGATCAGTATGATCATAACTTTAAATTGTGTGTTACTTATTTTTTAAGTAATAATAAATAATAATAGAAATTAGTATTATTTCTGTTGTCTCATTATACAAAAAATATTATATTGAGTGACCTGGCAGTTTTAAATTTACTCATAAAAACACCTGACATGGTTTCTTGACTGAACATAAATGTTATTTCTGAACATTGCATATTCTTCCTCACCTAAATCACACTTACTTCCTGATTCTGCAATTTTGTAAATTTGCTAACAGAAAGATAACTCATTATGATTACTCTTTTTGTGGATATGTATGTATGAATACGTGTATACACATACACATGTATGATTAGCACTGTATTTAAAGTAATGTTTTTCAAGTTTAACTTAAAAATTACAATGAAGCCAATGAAGCTACATTTGTTTGTGAGCTATTTTTCACTAATTTTTTTTAAGGAACTCTAATTTTCACAGTGGCAAACAAAATAAACTCTTGTCTTTCTTTTGAAATGTTTATGCACAAATATTGCTCAGAAATCTTGCCAATTTCTTCTAGAAGCACCAATCAACAGCACATGGTTTCCAAACAGCTATGAAAGGATGTGACCTCAAGGGCAGATCAGATCCAATGGTTGTTTTCTTAGGCACTGTTGTGCCTGTATTTGTATGTGGAAAGGCTAAGTTCATTCGTCCTGTCAGGTGGACATTTATGACACAATCTCTCCAGAATGTAACAATTCTATGTCAGAAACTTCTGCATAGGACATATAGGCATGTATACATATGTATGTATGTATGCCACTGAAAATGTACTTTTTGCACATTGAGCTGTCTTCTGTAAGGGCCTTCTGGAGAAGAAGGCATTTTATATCCAGTTTGGATTTACCTTGTTACAAGTAGATGTATATTGTGCCATCTTCTAGGAAATTTTGCCTTGTTTCTTCTCTGTTTAGTAAAGGAAATTTGTGCTAGAAAGGTATACACTACTCATGGGACTTAAAAGCTTATAAAAGTATGAAAGAAATGTCATTTTGCATTCTGGACACAGTGGAAGAGCTGGAAAAAGGGTTTCAGTGGGAGGAATGTGTTTAGTGTGTAAAACCACAGAGAATGTCTTCATTCTATGTAGCTATAATTCTGGTCACCATAAGAGGAGACAAAAGGAAGTGGAAAAGAGAAGGAAGAAAAAAAGATAGTGGACAGAAGAACCTTTCCAAGTGAACGCAGCTCTCCTAGCTTGTTTGACATATCTCAGTGGACTGTGCACTGTAGGAAAAGAAGCATGTCACTGCTCTAAAACTGTCTTTTCTAATTCAGTGCACTCATGTATTGTTATAAATCAGTTTCCCAGTCACTGAAAGATACATAGACAAGAGAACAACTTTGACTGTTAGCCATCAACTCTGATAATGCAAACTTTCGTTCAGCATTAAGCCGCCAGTGCATGAAAAAAAAGACTAAAAATATAAATTAATGTTCGCATGTTTTGCCTAGGAAATGGTTCTTTCGACTCATGTGCCTACATGCTCAAAGGAGTCGGGCACTCACAGTCATCCCAATTCTAAGGTTTTACAGGGAGTCTTAAAAGCATCTGGAATTCTGCGTCACAAATTGAAGCCACTGATATTTCCATATATTTAAATTAAAATTACAACATTGCTGACTGGCGAAGCTGTCGGACAGTCAAAGAGACAAACTATCACATTTGAGATTAATTTATTATTATTTTTTTAGAGGTTAACATAGAAATATATTAATAATATTATATACATTACACTTGAGATTCATATTTCACTACCAAGTTCTTGGAAATGTGTGTATACATACATGCATCTGCACAGGCACACTGTTAACTTTACTATAAACCTATGCTATGATGAACTAGAGATATGAATAAGAAACAGGAAGGTAATACTTGAAGCACATTATTAGGGTGCTGTACTTATCCCAAGGTCAAACATATAAACCAAGGAAATATTGAATTAATAGAGCAAGTACCTACTTCTTACTTTTACCAAGGGAGACAGTCTGCTGTAAATTCTCAATCTTTCTGGAAAAAGAGTTAGGAGCATTAAGAATTATATGATCTACCAGCCTCACTTTGTCACAATAACCAAAATGCTACTATCCATGAGCACTGCATGAAAGTAATAGATACTGTCTTCATATTAGCATCTCTGCATTCGACAGGAAAGATATATTTTGTCACATGACTAAGTCTCAAGGCAGACAGCTTATTTATATAACTTTGGTTTACCAGTCTCCCTCATAAAGAATTAAACCTTTCTCTAAATGATAATCTTTTGACCTCTAACAGGCTAGTGATTTACAGAACCACAAAAACAACATACTGTATTTAAAATGCTTTCAGACATCATTTAAAGTTTTTATGGTGAAACCTTGCTTCTAATAATACACTCACTGCTGTAAGTTCAGACGGCTTCTTGAATAAAGAAATACTCTTTATATGTTTTAAAATGAAGAATTTACTCATGTTATAAATATATTTTACTCCAACCTGTGAAAAACAGCTCAAAAAATACAGCTACAATTCCATAGTACCTCGTAGCAACACTACAAACAGCAAGGAGGAGAGAGAGGATGCACAAGAAACTTCAGGATGTCTGATGGAAGATAAAATGACATCTTTGATGTAAAAGCACTCTAACAATGAAAACTAGAAGGATGATGTACATAACCATTCTAGTGTAATGGACATGATTTTCACTTGGACAGATAAGATGTTATTTAGATTCTGTCATGAAATATAAGTCTTCATTTTCTTTATACATTTAAGTAACTAGATTTTCCACTCAGCAAAGCAGCACATTAAAGTAAGTCAAAGGCATAGCATCAGATGCTCAAAGTTTAAACATCGTCTCTCTCGTGAGGCTGTGATGTGATTACTTTACTTAGACAGCTGGTTGTAGTAAATTTATTTCTAGGTATCTTGAATGCAGAGCTCCTTTTTCAGGTGATCATTTCTGAATGAAAACTAGCCTGTGCTCCTGTTCATTTACCTTTTGTATTGGAACAGGGAGAATGAAGTAGAACCTTATACAGACCAAATCCTTTGTGCTAGCAGCCAGTGTGTATGTGTAAAGGAAGTTGGTTAAGATTGGAACAGCATAAAGTCAGGAGAGGGTAAATTATTGCATGTAAATGTCAAGCTATCTTTTCAATATGGTGAAGAGTGTCATCCAAAGACACTTAAAGTCAGGGAAGGTCTTGTCTGGCTCGAGTGTTATTCAGATCATTCTAACAGAGAGGCTCCTAGAGCATTTGTCATTATGTAATAACCACCTAGAAATGCTTTCTTTTGCTTGCCCTTTTTTCTTTCTGAAGGAAGATGTTATTTCAATTCCATCAGGAAATGCAAGGTTTCTCTTTTTTTATCTATTAAAGTAACTAGATTTTCTACTCATTGCTTCACTTTACAAATAACAATCCTGGACATTTCCAGGACATGTTTTCTCCTCCAGCTGTCAAAATATTTAATGCTTTGAATGTTCACAATTAGACAGTACAGTTCCAAGTGCTACATTTTGTTTTTGCAGCTTTGGGAAGAGATGATACCTTGGTCCCATTGAGTAGTTTAATAGTAGATTTCTGCAAGTTTTTGGAGAAAACTGTGGCTATATTCAGGGTACTCAAAGCCCCGAGTGCTGTGATTTTCAAAAGATGTATTGAAGAGCTCTAGTTATTAGTTTACCTTCTTCTGTTGAACATGTGGATTAAATTATCACTTTCAAGCTCTAGCTGTGTCTTTTGAGAACTGGATACAAACAGATGAAGAATAGGAGAAATTCCTTGCAGCTGGAAAGAAATGATGCGTGCAGTCCTGGGGATAGTAGTGACTGAGCTCAAAAAAAAGAGAGAAGGTATGGGAATGAGGAGAGCCTTCACCAAGCTGTGGCGCATCTTTAGAACATCTTTTGCAAAAGGGTCCTGGGATGCAGTAAGCAGGAGAAGCATGCAGCGCTGCCTGGATCCTAGCTGTCTGAATGCTTCAGGTGATCAGCACAAAGGGGTCCCAGGATCAATGTTTGAGACCAGTGAGCAGCAAGGAGCAGAAGCTGTGAAAAATGCTGCAGGGAAGACCAATTAGTAGCTGGCAGTACAGGAAAGAGAGAGAAATCCCTGGAAGCAGCAGAAAAGAGCCAGCCACCTGGCAGGACAGAGAAAGAAAGGACCTGATGAGAAGCTGCAACTTCTTCCTTTGCTTTCCTGATGATTGAGCTTGAAGCAGCAACACACTTCTTGTGTAGATGCTTAGACAACATAAAAGCATACTGAAGTCAGCAGACTGCCAGCCTAACAACACAGTATAATTTTTGTGTTCCTGCCAGAGATGGCCAGGATGTTTTCAAACTAATCATAATTTTAGCAAAATTTGCTGTTTCACCTAAATCAAGACATTTACTGGAACCTATTTCTCTCAACAAAACTTTACATGAAAACTTAAATCTGAAGACCAAGTTCATCTAGTAAATTTTGTCCACAGAAAGGATATCTACTTCTGTTTTGACCTGTTTCTTAAAACATTTGAAAGATTTTGGTTTTATTGCACTTCTTTTCCAAATGAAAGTAAATCACAGTTCCAGAAAGCTTTCACAAATAGGAATTTGTGAAGAAAACCAAACCAAATCCTGTTCCCAGGATTTCAAAATCCTGGTTTACTATTGTAGTCTCCTCTCTTCAGGTGGAAGACCTAATAAATAGTGGTGCATAAACTTGAAGCAGACTTTAAAAGGAAGATGGATTGCATCTGTGGAAGAGCTGCTGTAATTCCTTTTCATACTGGTTTATCAGTACATAATATTTATTTGGCCATCACTAACTTCCTTTCCCTAGACATGCACTCACGTTCAATAGTACCTTTTCTGCCAAAAGTGAAAAAAATTAACCTCTCTGAGAGGGAAAAGAGAACAAAATTATAGCCCTTACTACTTTATCTGGTTTGCTGGTCTTGCCACAGCTTTTCCTGATAATATTCAGAGAGTGTATTCTGGATATGATCTATATAAGAATATGTAGTTTAGATTTTGTTTTGTTTTGGTTTTTTTTTTAATCTTCAAATACTGTACTCATCCAGAGCAGAGACATGGATCACAGAAAGATGTGTTTAAGACTATTTTTTTTTAAGGTAAAATATGATAATAAGTTGTAAGGAATCAATGGGTTTTTTTTCAATGTTTCTAAAAAGAAATTTGAATTAATTAGGTTCCTTGGCAGAGGTGAACAAAGTAATTTTACTCTGCAGTGATTTCTCACTAAATCAAAGAGAATAGGTAGAACTTTCAGAAATGCTTTAGTAATGTCTGAAATTACATCGTTTGAAAGCATTTTGCTTCAATGTCCAATAATCTGAATGCTCACTGCAGGAAACTATGAAAGTACACGAAAATCAAGCACGTAGACCCAATCGAAATACCAGTCCTGCTAAATATTTAAACACTTAATACCTTAAAACAAAATCTGAACAATTTGATGAGTGGAGGACAGAGAGCAGATGTTACTGATCTACTGTAATATACTCAGTCAGAACTCCAGTCCTCCCAGTGGACTGCTGCATGAGGACAAATTCCTTAAGTACAAGGACAAAGCTAGAATGCCTAATGCAAATAAGAAGCTGGAAAACAGAAATTATTGCATCCAAAAAGGATACACTCAAAACTGTAAGTGCTCAAATAGGAGTAACTGGAAAAACCTAAGTCTCTTAAAGAATTGATGCCAGAACACCTCAGTATTACAGCAAAAACTGCAAATGAATCAGTCCAGGTCACAGGTATAATGCATGAGTAAGAAACACAAAATTTATATAAGATGGGGAGAGGGAAATCCATCTGTAGATGATATTGTTGTGAAGTAGAAAAAGTGAGATTTTGATTATTTGGATGACAGAGGTAATCCTGGAATTTACTCTTTTTTAATAAGGTGGATTCAAAACTGAGAAGAAAGTTCAGTTCTCCTTAGTTTCTTTTTCTGAAGAATAACTTGTATTATTAATAAAAGACTAGATTGTATTGCTCTGAAGAGGAAGTCTACTGTACCCCAAACAGATGTGCTATTAGACATGACACTTTCCCATATTACAGCAACTTTTGTGGCTTTTCTTTCAGGAAAATGTAAAAATAAGATTAAAGGATGATTCTGGAGACAGGAAAAAGGGGTAAGTGGCATAAAAGGGAGAAGTTATGAGGAACTTCTCTTTCACACAATGTATTTTCTTTAACATTACATTTTATTTTATTTTCTTCCACATTACATTTTTTTAAACAGTTATATAAGTGTTTTGGTGTTTTTTTCATTTGTGTAGTCAGCTGGTCAGCTCGTTTCATGTGAAAAATGAACAGAGGAAAAAACCTTGAAAAAATTATACCTTGGGGATTTTTTTTATCAGGTATAACATACAAAGGACATTTTAAGCTGAATTTAGAAATAAAGTGAATTTTAGATAAACATCAGCCATGTTTAATTAACTACTACTTTTAAGAGAACACTTAGGATGTCTCATGTTTTATCTTGCATACATTACCAAATTTTAAATCCTGGCCCAACAAATTTTAATGCAAAATAAGAGAGAGGTTTGAATAGTAAATTATGTTCAGATTTAGTTCAATATTACCACTATTGTTCTCTTACAGTTAAAAAGGAAGATCATTAGTCAAGGGCATTGCAAGCATGGCTCATCAGCATCACTCCTTTATGCTTAGTAATAAGTAACCATATGACGATGTTTACTGCACAACAGAGGTATGTTGCATTTATATTAATAGTAGAAGTATAAAAAGTCTTGCATATGCACCATACGTTACTAAGATAACCTTGTACTGTTAGACTTGAATGCATACATGGAGTTGTTCCCTGGTCCACTCCTCTATGCTCTGAAATTCAGTATGTAGATAAGGGAACTATCAAGAAAGACATTAATAGGACCATTGTGGAACAAAAGTAGGATGCTTGAGACAGAGAAATTTGATACGGTTGGAGAGGCAGAATTAATTCTTATCTTTGTACTTCCAGAGAAAGCTAAAGGTCACATCCAGAAGAGTGCAAAGGTGAAATGTTAAAAGGTTTCATGATAATGTAATGCAGATAGACCATTAAAAATATCTGAAGTTTGCAAAGCTTTATAAATCCAAGTAAATTAAAAGCCAAGATTGAAGACAAAAGAATAGAACTTTTTATACTTGCTTAGTTCTTAATAGTCTGAATAACAGTGAGTGCCCAAATAGGATTAGTAACTTAGAACTGATATTTATGGAAAAAAAAAATTCAATGAGTAGTGCAGACCTATGCACTCAGTAATATTAAAGGAGAACTGTCAATAAGAAATGAGGTACTTACACATAATTTAGAGCTATATGAAATTGCTGAAGGCAGTATGGTTTCAGGAAATAAATTTTTCCTTCACTGGCTTGCATTCTGGCCAGAGGGGAAAAGAATTCAGTTAGCCTGTGGATAAAAGCAAAAGAGAATTTTAAGGAGGCTTTGAATTAGTCCTGAACTACAGTATGACTTCTCCTCAAATTTCAAGTTCACAAATCATTGTGTTCTAGGACAGCTTTGGGATCATTTCTTAGTAGATGAACGAAGTATGCGATAGGAATTTGTTTTGACGTCAGCCATACTAGCATGCTAGAAATTCAGCCAGTATTTCATCTTACTGAAGAGCTTTATTTTACATATAAGGCCATGAAAGTTACCTGAATCTGCATGAGGAAACATCAAGGTAGATGAGATTTACCACTAATGAGTTTTGCATCGACTCATGACAGTCAATTTGATACGTTGTCCAGCTTTGAGGTAAGCTCTGAATTTCTGCAATGAAAGTCGGTGTTGGAAGAACTGCTAGCTATTGGTGGGCTCTTAAGCCAAATGACCTGGAAAAATCAAACACACACACAAAAACAAAATAGACAAATGAAGAAAAGGATTGGAGTAGCAATACTTAATCTGCAAAAGGACCATTGTTGAGAAATAAATGAAGGTAGGTTATCTTAGGATATTCAGAAACTGATTTGGTTTGGAAGAACAGATCAGGTAGGGGTTCATGTTATCAGAGATTTTTTTTTTTTAACTGTTTGATTTCTCAAGAGCAGTGAGAGAACCTCAATGGGGAACAAGACAGAAATGGGTACATAAAATGTGTTATTACTTTCAACTAGGATAGTTGCAAACAAAAGTCCCAGCTCCAATCACCAGACAGCAGAATAAGTTTCAAGGCTGTTGCTATTCTGTATCCTATAATGAATGCTGGGCCTTTCCATTTTAACCCATTTAACATTAATATTACCAGACCTATGCTGGTGGCTCGTGTCTCAACCTTTAGCCCTCCTTTCTGACTTCCAGTAAAGTAAAGTAGCACAAACAGTAGTTATTAGATTAGTAGAGCTAACATGCTAAATTTAGAAGGAAGTACCAGATTTTCATCAGAGAACTGGTTGTTAAATGAGAGTGTAAAAGATGTGTATTTCCCAATAGCCTAAACATCTTGTGGACAAAACAAGTGAGAACAGTCCTGCCAAGAAAATTTGTCAATACTGTAGTACTGAGAGAGAAGAGACAGTGAAATAAATATACTAGATACAGAAAAATGTTTCTACATCTGTTATCACCAAGGAAAGCTCTTCCCATCGATTTCTGAAAAATAATTAATTAGAATATTACACTTCCTATCAAAACCTAAGAAGTAATAATCTAAAATAATTTTGATCCATCTGGCTTACTTTTGTCAGGGTATGAGAGGTGTCTCACTAGGGCAGATCCTAAGATTTACTGCTTGTCACAGGTTCTTACAAAGATGTAGACTTGTCACACTGCAATCAAAGTTTCAGTAGGACTTTAAAAAATGGTGTGCATGGAGAGTTTGTTGAATTTATAACCTGGATATTATCCTAGAAAAATATATATAATTGAGCATGATCTCTATCTGGAAGAAGTATTTGATCTTTCTTGTATATGACATACTAGCATAAGCCAAGAGTATTCCTTACTCAAACAAAAACACTAATTCCCTTCACTCATATAGAGTTAGGATTTCTTTTAACAAAGCCTTCTTTATTTCACTCATAGAGGAGTTAACTTGTCATAAAAAGAAAAGGTTTACCTGGTGTAAAAGTAATATCTTTTCAGCTCAGCAGTGGCTGGCCAAATAATTCTCCTAATACTCCTGTTGGTATTTCAGCATATGAAGAGAAGCTGAGGAAGAGATCCACACAGCTGTTTATGCCGAGAGTACTGTGAGTGTAGCCTGTCAGTTTGCTAATTCTTTCTTTCTTTCACAATAACAGCATAAACAGTAGATTCTGGTTTATTCAGCCACCTGGATTTTCTTATTTGGATTTTTTAAAATATACTGAGAACAATTTAACCCCTGCTGGTTTTGGTTTGTTGTGTTTTTTTTTCCTTCAGTGTTAATTACATTAGGTCTTGAGCATTAGCTTAGCAGAGTTTGTTTGTTCTCAGAACACCTTGTCTATTGAGAGCCCAAGATCTTGTTTTTTAAAAGTATTTGCATGTCTTAAGTAGATGATGGACTTTAAAGGAACTGGGATTAGTGAAATACTCTCATGACAGAGTTTATCGATATCCCTGAAACAGTGTTATTTAGAAGATGTATTGTGTTTCCAAAGATATTAGATCAGTTGTGCTTCTCCTAGAGATAGGTGTCATATTTTTGTATATAAAATACGGAAATTGCTTTCAGCTCTGGAGCTGAAAATAATACGTGTGTGATATATTCAAGAGACTGTCTGTACTTATGTCTAGGCTAGTAATCATGTTTATAAGGCTGTCATTATTGCTTTCGGTTTGAGCTCTGTTAATATATATGTGTTCTTCAAAAGAGAAGTACAACACAACATTTTCAAGTCTTGCAAAGCAAACTATCATCCAGTGCCTTAGTGTTAAGAAAGGGAAAGCATGCAAAGAAAAGACAAGGTGCTGTTTTTCATTAACTATTGTAAGATGTCAGCAAGATCAAGGTATCAGGGTATAGAAAGATGAAGAAGAAAAAAAGAATTACTTAGCAAATAGGCATAAATTAATATAAAATGTGAACACAGAGTTCTAGCTCCTTATAAGGGTAAAAATAGGCCACTGTGCTACAATCGACTCACCCACTAGATCCTGACCTTCATCCTTATTTATAGGTGAGACTAGGGGGAGCAAAATGCTACCATGTAGCCAATGCTGGGAACTTTTAGAACCATTATTTCTGAAAATAAATGAATATTCAAAGCCCCCCTTGACATAATGAATGTTAAATCCTATATAGAGTTTTGCAGGCCTAATGTCTGACTAGGCTCTGAGTTCCGCCTGCCTGATTCCTGCCTGGCAGCTATATGGCCACCATTAGGGCAGGGCTCAGCCCACATTTAAACTGCAGAGCAACGGAGCATTACATTGCGTGCTGGAAATGCAGCTACACAGAGTGGACAGAACAGTGGGTTTGCCAGAGAGAACATATCATATAAACAGACATACACAGAGAGAGGTTGCTTGCCTGCAAATTATTTCACAACTGACTATTAGAAATCACTTCAGGTATGGCTTGCTGACACCTGCAGGTTGTCAGTTTGTACCATTTTGGCTGAACAACAAGTAATTCCAGGCAGAAAGCACCACTAAAAACTTGCTTTTTAGGAGGAAAGAAAAAAAAAAAATTGTCTGGCAACAATTTGGTAATAACATTCTCTTACTTCAGAAAAGTGTCTTAACCTTGTAAAAATTAGCATTTTTTAGTTGTTTTCACCTGTTTAATTCAATTGGTGACTTATAAGTGTAGTGGCTTTCCATACCTAGGCTGCTGCTCCATGGCTATGAGCAAGAATTTTAAGAAACTTTTATTTCTGAAAATTAAAACCACTTCTAATATCTTTACAGATAGATATTTAGGCAGAGCATATTAACTTGTGGCAAACCTTCAGCAATAACGATTACATGGTTTTGAATCTGAAGCTGCTAGAAGACTGCTATGTAAACATTGCTCAGAGACAACTAAATCATACTTCTAATACCGATGTCATCAATTAAGTTTCCACATGATGTTAGAAAAAGGAATATATCAATACCTCAAACCCAGAGTATTTACCTCACACTTTCATCAAATTGATGAAAAACCCTTATGTCTTGTTCTACCAATGTACTTGCAACCAGTGTGTACATTAGGCACAAATCGCTTTGTATTTAGTGAGTTGCCATTTGCTGTATGGCTGGTAACAATCCTAGTGATAGCAAAAAGGTAGAAATAGCTTCATTTTAATAGCTGAGTTTGTAACCATTTGTTACTCACATTTATGAAGGTGCTCTTTGCTATGCTTTCATCTTTTTATTTATATGGTTTGGAAATGTCCCTCTCTGTTCCACTATATTATAAAAGCTTTGCTCTTTTTCCCATCTGCTGTCTTTGAGAGACCAATTGTGGAGCATTCATCAGTAGAAATATGAGGCTTTTTGCCACAGTTTCTCTAAAATTCATCCTGCCAGTCACATGCAAACTGAAATGGGTCAGTTTACATCAGCCTTGGCACTAAACTTCGGTGCTCTCCCATGAGCCCTTTCCAATAATTTAAGAGGAGTGGGAGAGGGAAACAAACTATGTGACTATTAATTCCAGTTTTCTTGTGCATATGCCAGTACCTCAGAAATAGATCTTTCTGGGCCAGAGTACTTTGCCACATTATCTGGAGTAATACTAGTTTGTGAGTTATGTGTGGTCAGTTTAGTGTCTCAGTTTGATCACATTAATCTCTTTGACCACTGCCTTAATCACTGAACTCTGCCATCTCATTTTTCATCTTGCAGAAAGAAGTTGTCTGACTTTTTGTCTAGTGTCTGGTAGTGTAGTTGTTCTGTTGACCCCATGGTAGTCAGAGGAACCCAGAGTTCTTATAGGCGGCAGCCAGACCAGCCATAGAGAGCACCGGCTCATCAGGCTCAACTGTCTCATCCATTTCTTAATGACCATGCAAATAACAAAGTAACCTCAGATAATGTAAGCTATCCCATTTCACATACCTTAGCAGGTTAACAACTTGCTGTCTGTTCCAAGCTGCATGAACACACAAAAAAAAGTCATGATTTCATAGAAAAAAAATATTACTAGAGAATTCTGTATTTATACACACTCTACACCTGCCACGAGATACTTCTATGTGTTCCTGCATTGAGAAACTAGACAGCTAAGCACAATGTAGTCTTTCTGTGTGTACAGACTTGATAAGCCCATATTCCGCATCTCATTTTGGACTTCTATATTTATCCGTCTGTCTAGGTTCATTTGCCTTAGGTGTTCAAATGATCCATAGATTAGTAAACAAGATTGATAATGCCAGTAAAAACTTTCAAAAATCTATACAGAAGTTTTAGAATACATTTGCAACTGGAATCTGTTATCTGCAAAAGAATTATTTTTTACTTGGTTGACAGTAAAAATAAATACTTCAATATGCTGCTTCTTAAACTAAAACTCTGGTTTTTTTTCAAAAATCACAAGTATTAAAATTGAGTCTTTTTCTATTAAACATATGCAATTAAGACAAGCAAAAAAAACAAAAACAAAAACGCCTTTATACTATGGAAACCTAAAAACCTATGGACTAGAAGTAAATGTAGCTGCTACTACCACAGAAGTTCATAGTAAACACAGTCATCTATGTACTCTTGTATGATATCAACCCAAGATATTTTAGAAAAGAATAGTTCAGTTGGAAGGGACCTACAATGAATGTCTAGTCTTTTTTGGAACTAGCCTGCACACACACTGCAATAAATACTGGGTTGCTTGTAATATCTATTTATCTAGAGGCTTTTAGAATGGCATTTTATCAAAGAAAAATAAATTCATTTTAGTCTTTTTCTTGGAAAAGAACTCAAATAATTTAGTTGTTTTTTTTTTTTTTTTCTGCCATAAAGGAACAAGGGAATGTAGTTCTCCATGAAAACTCTAGTAGTTTTGGGGTAAAATGAGGACTAGTTGTCACAAAAAAAACCAGAAAAAAAGGCTTAGCACATTCTTTTCCCTCCTCTCCCACTTTGTCAGCCCTTTCCATTATTTGTTTTTTTCAGTTGCCTCTGATTTCTTAGCTTCCCTGATAAAAACAAGTGTTGGGTTTTTTTCCTCAAAAACTAAACAAATAGATAACTACATTCCCATGAGAAAGCCATCCAAGTTCATGTATATATTCCTATTGCTATTAATTCCTTTCAGCTTTTGAAAATTGCAGAAATCGATAAACCTAAGATTTTGAGGGAAACTTACTAGGAACTCAAAAGTAAAGTTAGACAACAGTCTTCCAGAGATATGTCACAATTTTGAGAAATGTGTCAGCATTTGATTTCTCCTTATATGGAAGTGATAAATTGTCTTCAAATAGAAATATGTTGTAGAAGGATGACATTCCAGGACACTGCATGATGAATTGGATATACTCACTCTGCTGGTAAGGGTGCTTCACAATCAGAGCAGCCACATCTGAAGAATCTAACCATCTTCAAAAGAGAGAGCAGCTGCAAATAGTATACTTTTTCAAAAACTCATTTGTGATCAAGATTCCCAGCATTATAAGCCACTACTGGCTGCTTTTCCATCTGTTACAGAGACTGCTACATTGCTCAAAATATGATAGAATAAAATCTAGAAAAAAGATACAGTATAGATTTAAAGACAGAAATGACAAAAGTCAGTTCAAGAACAGTAGAATATCTCAAGCTTTCTTGCTTTGCCTAGGCACAGCCACAGAAAGGAATACTTCTGTACGTAAAAGGTCATAACAATCACTATGTTAAGGCCCTGCTATATGAAAAATACAATGTTGACAATATGCCCATGTCAGTAGAAATGTAAATGAAATAGTGACAAATAATTGCAGTTATGAAAGGGCTCTGTCACTGTTTTGGCCATTTTGCTCTGTCAGTGATTTACTGGTAGAGCAAACCCTGCTGTTGAGACTTCCTATCAATGCCTATAATCTCTGAGGCCAGCGGCAGAATAAAAATGGGAAAGTTTTATGAAACTGCACCACAGTCTGGTCTCTGTTTTGGGAAATTCTCTTCAGAGAAATTCTCTTCAGATAATTTCCCTACCTATAGACAATTCTCCTGAAAGGAAGGCTTAATCCAAGAGACCACACAACACATACAATATACACTATACAGCTATGCTTTTTGAAAAACGAAGATTAATCTCTTTCTGTGGATGCCTCATCTTCCAGACACATCAGTAATCAATGTCCAAAGCAAGACTAACATGGAAAAGTCAGGGGTTTCCCATTTACTCACACACAAGGACCTAAGTTGCATGTATAAACAGACATACCTACATTACACTGCACGTGCCTGCATTCTTACACTCCTAACTTGAGTATGGGCTCTGCCTATGCCAGGTAGGTTCTCCAGACTTGTCACTGAAGTGTAAAGGTTAAGCAGACTCCTGAAAGGAAGGCTGTGATTGATTAGAAACCAGGCTGATTTTAACACAGTTTGCATTAAAGAGAAAAAATACAGTGCAACATTAAAGTGTCACATGAGGTATGACATCCAGGACTGAACATAGTGCTCCAAGGTCCCAAAACAGTGGCAAATCTCTAACCTAAAGTAATCTCCAGGTAGGCTGGGCACTCCATTAGTGCAGCCCTCTTTATTGTAGCTTTCTTATTTATGAAACAGATAGGGTTTCTCCATGTCTCTTACTAAGCTAAGCATGTTTTAGTCATTGGATATTATCCCAAATGTCAAATCAGGCAATGCTGGAAAGAACTCTCATGTCATTGCTGGAGC
Source organism: Urocolius indicus (assembly GCA_013401255.1). Lineage (NCBI taxonomy): Eukaryota > Metazoa > Chordata > Aves > Coliiformes > Coliidae > Urocolius > Urocolius indicus. Next base: position 311,527 of record WBNH01008007.1, on the reverse strand, counting down.
TGTGAAATGGACAAGGAGAGCTTTAGACTGAGCTATCATTCCAGACTAAGGAGAGCTAGAAGCACCACATAGCAGCCATACTGGGAATAAATGAAACTGAAACTTCTGCCTTGTTCAAAGGGCTCAGAGGAGAGATCCAAACTGCTCTGAAAGAATTATTTACTTTTAAGTAATGACAAGTAAACCAGTGGGCCCTCTACCTATTGCACTGCGGGGTGGGGGGGAAACCTACACTCCTTAGGATAATCAGGGCTAGGAAGAACTTAATAGAATTAAGACAACACATGCAAAGTGTATTTGGGTTTCACAGACAAAATCTAAAGAGCAGACTGATCACATATATCCAGAATTTACTTAAAAGGACAGACATCTCAGTAGAGCAGTCACTATGTGATTACATTAACTGCAGCAAGAATGATATAAGAAATGTGGTGTAGTTACACAGATGGTTATCCCACATTATTTGCAAGAAATCACAAGGATAGAATATCAAATAATGGACAGAAGGACTAGCAGAAAATATGAAAGAAGTGCTTATGGAGTTAGGTGCAATACAGGCTATAAATGAAATATAGAATATGTCAATATTAATTTTTGAATCTTAAAGATTTAAATGATGATTTGGAAGATGGGAAGCAGAGAGTGAAAGTTACTGTTGGGGAGAATGCTGCAGCTAGAATCACAGAATCTCACAGAATTTTGTGGGTTGGAAGGGACCTTGAAAGATCATCTAGTCCAACCCATATTAAGACTGAAATGATAGTGATGCTTAATCTCTAATTTAACAGCAGAGAACAAATTGTTCACAAAGTTGAAGCAGCTGATGGATCACCACATCTTTCAGCTGGTAGGTCAATATGGGCTGGAGTGTCTGAGAAGTTGATTTCTCAGTAAGTGGAATAAGTCAATGAGTAGATTCATTGGTTGTCTCCAAATGCTCTACCTCGAATTTAGTCACATTAGGAATCAATTGAAGTCATACTGTCTTTCTCCTTTTTTGTTTACTAGACTGGAGATCCTGAGTCCTGTTGAACCTAAATGAAGAAGAATTTGGAATTCTATTATCTGAATTCATATTGGTAGACCAAATTTAGATAAACTCTGATTTTCTTTATTTAAAAAAAAAAAGTGTATTAGAAAAGTTTATAGAGCTCTATCTCCTTTTTTTCCCAGGAAAATCAAAGCTCATAGATCAAATTCACTGATAACTTTTCACAAAGGGGAAATTAATGATTCAAAGAGACACATAAGCACATTTTAAGAATTGCAAGGAAGACAGAGTAAAAGTAGGTGTGGGCAAGAGGCTATGAGAGTTTGTATGAAGCAATACATCACATAATGAATGTGGTCTAGGCTTCATGCATGGCAGCCATGGCACCTAAGAGATACAGGCTTCCTGGTGATTTTTCTCTGTTTATTCCACATGTTTTCACAGTAGAATGCAAAACTTGCATTGTAATACTTGGTACTGTAAAACACCTGCTAGTGGAACAGAGAATTTTCTAAACTAAGACCAGCTCAAGTCTAACTATCAGCAGGATTAGATTCAGCTACCTGGACTTCAGACAAATAATGTTCTGATTTGTTAAGAAAACCTTCTAGTGAAGGGCTTTGAGAGGCAGAATAAATAAATCAAATAATAAAATCAGAACTTTCAAGTGAACTTGTATTGTCCTTGTGCTGTCTTTGAGAGAGACCAATATATGTGTTTTCAAAGGCTGTTCCAATGGTTAATGAATGACATCTGCATTTAGGTTGAGAATCATTACCACTTTAACTAGAGTCATCTGATATTAAAAAAAAACAAAAAAAAACCAAACAAAACCAACCTTCTCATAGAAGGGATTATGGTAATATGAACTAAGAGTACACTCATAGGCATTCACAAGGGCTAGGCTGCTTCGCCCATTCCTGTGAGGCAGCGTGACTATGACACTCAGTATCAGCTGAGCTCTCTAATTGGCATTGTAGTTTCAATGGGACAAGGCAGTTTAAGTAGCTTGTGTTTGTTCAGCACCTAGCACACAGCACAAATAATGTATTGTAATGGTAATGACTTCCTAACTGAAGTCTTAAATCAAACATGACAGAAGTAATAAAATTACATTGGAGAATGACCAGTAACCTTTAAAGCTATGATAGAATGTTGAAAATGTACATGGTTACTGCTGTTCCTGGAGATAATGATTTCCTATTTCCTCTATTAATCTCACTGGTTGATTAACGATGGTTCTGTCATTCTGAACAATATAAAATGAGTAGTAATGTGAATCCACTTCTTTAACAACTCCAGATCAGCTATTCAGTTTGCTCTCACTTAGCTGCTTAGCTTAGTAGTAGTTATGGCACAGTATCCTAGAAGATTTCAAGTGTGTTTATGAATTTGATATAAAATGCATACAAGAAGCATATAGAGTTAATTCTTTATTTTCTCCTCTCAAAATTGCAACTGGGCCAATAACTTAATACAAAGTTAATTTAGTCAAGATACTTGAGAGTCACTTGGCTCAGCTTCTAAATTCCTCCCTTTGTCCTTTGCAAAGCTCTTTGAAGTGTTACTCTGTGAGGTGGATGTTGTAATGAGTCTGTTTCTAAGAGGATCAAAGTAGCAGAGCTGCCCAGAACAGCACCAAAGATACACAACAGAGAGCCCTTTAATGAGCACGAGGGACATGACTGTCTTTTCTGCAAAACAAAGCCCTAAAACAGGATTTAGATTAAATATTTAAAATTTTAAATTATTTTACTTTGTCTGGAACTTGCTAGTAAAAAGCAAAAACCTCAAAGAGGAGATTTCTCCATCTGACTCTGCTTAAATTTAATGACTGTCATTTGCTCAATGATTCGCCATTACTTAATCAAGTCCAGATACCTGTAGACTAAGCTAAAGGTGGAAACAGCAGCCAGCATGGGCACAGGCAAGACAGCAGCCTTGTGCTAGAGCAGATTCCTTTCCCATGGATATGAAAATAGAAAGAAAACATAAGGCAGGAAGCTGCGGCAAGCACTGCAGAACGAGATGACAGCTTGGAGCGAGAGTAGGGGGAAGGGTGGGAGAAAAAAAAAAAAAAGGAAGTGGGAGGGAGGACTGGCCATGTAAATTATGTGCCAGGAAATGAATTCCTTATAGTGTCTCTTGCCAGAAGCTAAATCCCAGCAAATGTAACTTGCCTTTTTTTCCCTTTCTTTTTCTCTTTCCTCTGCTCCTTTGAGGGTCAGAGAGGAAGGAGCAGGGACAGGAAGAGGAGCCATTCAGTGTTTACTTACTTATTGTGTGATCAAAGTGCTATATGATCCAGCTTTAACATTAGAAAGCATGTGACCCCATAAAAGTGATGAACAGGATAACAGCCTGCTTCTCATTGCACAGAGTTTTTCAACTTACTTTATTTGGCCACAGGGATCCTTCAATATGTTCTAGGGCTGAAATACCAGAAGAAATGTGTTTCTGTTCAGAGGATGAATGTGCTTATTGGACTGCATTCAGTAATGAAATGGGGGCTTATTTTGCTTGCCTTAATAGCTATCTGTGCAAATATTGCCTCTACTTAGGATCGTGTTTGTTTAAGGAATCGCCTACTACATCTGTCAAGGCTGAAGAAATGTACACCAATGGCCTGTGCTTAACTTGGGCATGAAATGAGAAGTCTTGTATCTAAGGTTAAGCCTATATGCAGTGTCAGGTTGTTTGTTGTTTGGGGTTTTTTTGTTGTTTGTTTGTTTGTTTTTTTAATTTAGCAGAAACTATCTAGCAAGAACTTAAAAAAAAAAAACTTAATACCAGACCTTTGGCAGCTGAGTGAAGTACACTTCTAGCCTATGAGAAATCAACGATATACGATGCAGAATGACTAATGAAACTGGACATAAAATAATTTTACAATACATTAACTGGGCAGCAAGCATGTTAAGTAACTCAGATTTCTTTTTCCTTCTGAACTCACACAGTTTAGGGTAGCCTATACCCCAGCATATGCAGCACTATGGCTAAAACCAGTAGCAGTTTCCTTGGAGAATTCCATGGATAAAAGCATTGGACACTTCCAGGAAAAAGAAGCATGGATTTTTGTTTTGTTTCAGATTACCTGCAACACTACAATGATTATGGAAGTCTGCACCTAAAAAGTTGTGTGACTTAAGTAAAGGAAGAGGCTGATTTTAGCAAAATGTACTGAGAATACATGAGTGTCCAGTGAAAGAAATTGTCTGGGAAGCAAAGCTCCCAATTTCCTTCCTTTACAGGGCACAAAGTACACAGCCCTTCCCAGCCTACTGTTATCTCTGGAAATGTAAATATCTGTGAATGCTTGTATCACACTGACATCAGTAAAAATCCATAAATCTTCATAGTTTCTAAAAAATAACTTACTGCATATCCACTTCTAATTAGGATTTGATAACCTAACAACAATCTGTGAAAATCTTGACCATTGTGACTTTAATGGCAGATATAACTTTTGAGACATTGATGGCACATACACCTGCTAAAGTTGTGCACTGTAGAAATAGTATCTGTACAGACATATACACGTGACATTTAGTTCATAATCCACTTTATGGATTCACCAGAATCACAGAATCTTTAGGGTTGGAAGGGACCTCAGAAGATCATCTAGTCAACCCCCCTGCCAGAACAGGATCACCCAGAGTAGGTCATACAGGAACTCGTCCAGGTGGGTTTTGAATGTCTCCACAGAAGGAGACTCAACAATGCAACCTATTCCAGTGCTCCGTGACCCTCACAGTGAAAACAATCTTCCTCGTGTTTCTTTGGAACCTCTTGTGTTCCAGTTTATACCCATTGCCCCTTGTCCTATCATTGGACATCATTGAGAAGACCCTGGCTCCATCCTCCTGACACCTACCCTTTATATATTTGTAAACATTTATGAGGTCACCCCTCAACCTCCTCTTCTCCAAGCTGAAGAGCCCCAGCTCCCTCAGTCTTTCATCATAAGGGAGATGCTCCACTCCTTAATCGTCTTGGTGGCCCTACGCTGAACTTTCTCCAGCAGCTCCCTGTCCTTCTTGAACTGGTCCAGAACTGGATACAATTTACTTGAAAAGATTTTGATGCTAGAAGTGAAAATTTAAATGCTTGGCAGCCACGTACTTCTTTTATGCTCTTTTTTCTAGTTCCTAGAATTTAAAACCCCTAAAGAATATAGAATATAACAATAGGAAAATATAGTCTTTGTAATTTCAGGTAGATGTAAGATAATGTACAAACACAAGAATAAAATGAAAAAGGATATTGAAGGAAGTATCAAGCTTTTTAATTTACTTGGATTGTTGAAGGCTAATTTCCACAAAGAACAGCAGTCAAGACTTCACACAAATTTGTGTGCAGAAGAGACACAGAGTCTACATCAGTCCACATTCTTTGTGTGGTATGAAATGTATTTGTGATTGTCTAGAATGTGTAGTAATAGCTGTTACATTAATAGCTCCATAAAATCTTCATAGAGATATAAAACCAACTTGCAAATTTCTCATGTGCTTCTAAATGTTAATTCTCATTACTGTTCATCATAGCTTCCAAAGGTATCTCTGATAAACTAGTAGACTAGTCCGTTCTGAGCAGCAGTTTCCTGTATCGTCATTGAGAAACTTTCCTCCCAAAATCCCCTTATGTTAGGCAAGAAAAAAACTCAAGACCAGTTCCCATTGTTGAGTGATAGTAAGGACTTACCTGGAGGCTATAGGGTAGTCAAGGTACAATGAGCGCTATCAGTTACTTCTGCTGAAATGATAATTACCCATCTGTAAACATATCAGATGATGTTTAAATATCAAATATGCATATTTTGCCACAGATATCCTATATGAAATCTTACAGTCATTATAATTATTGATAGGACATAATTTTCATAAAGTGATGAGGCACCTAGTCATGATAGTTGAATAAATCTGTTATATTAATGCCTTCGTTGTCAAAACCATATATGAAGAGCAGCTGAAAACCAATGCTTTTTGGCACTTCTGTGCTACCCAGAATCACAAATTGAGATATATGAGTAGAGCAGTTCTTGTCTAATGTCCTGTCAAATGATTTTCCAAAACTCTGTATCCTGTGAAAATCAAGACAGATGTCAAATCCTTATGCAGTGATAAACATTCACTTGGATTCTGTGGTCTCAGTGGCTGTCTGTAGCTGTGATACCTGAAGCTATTTAGTGCTTTATCTGAAAAACTGGACAAAACTACCCATATGCCGAAGAATTAACATAGATTTGTAATAGGGATTCACAAGCAAGCCACACTAGAAATATTGGGGGCAGGGTGGGCTGATGAAATTGTTGGGATTTTTTTGTGTTAACATCTTTTACCTACTTTTGAAGCACTGAGTATGTGGTTCTTTTTTGCCTTTAAAGAAGTTTTACCAGGTAGCCCAAATAAAATATTGGGAGAATAATTATAAGGAAAACAAAGACACCTGTCAAAAGCAATTGTAATTTCTTTTCATACTTCTGAACTATGCTGAGTACTTACAAAAATCAGATTGTTCAGTAATTTGCTTGACTTTGTTAAAAACATTTCATTCATGATACTGCATAAACAGTTTACTTAGAATGTAGTAATATGCTAAGTACTTTGACTCTCCTCAATTAAACTTTGGAACATTTTGTTTTAAGATTGCTTTGGCATTCTTGAGAGTATTCAACTCATAACTATAGGTGTTACATTTCTAAAAAATTGTAGATCTGAATATCACAAATTATGCCAGAATCACTTTAAACCTTATGTGCAAATCAAGAGCTATTAAGCCAAATTCTGTGATTTTATAAAACATTGTAAAATTATTTAAATTGTATATTTTACTCAATAATTTCCTTTGCATTGTAAAGCATTTATTTAAACATAGCAATAATGCACTTTTTCATTAGTTGTTACTTATATTTCCAATTTCCTGTCTAAAAATTTCAAGCAAGTTAAAGATTAGACAAGCTCATAGTCAACACATCATCAAATGGATTTTTAGTCATTGTGGGTATATGCCTAAAACCTAGTCCTAAACCAGCTAGTAACATAATTCTGGATGTCAAGGAGTCAAGGAGATTAGACTGCTGACAGTGCACAGGCTCACGTGTCCTTCCCTATGGCACTTCTAAAGAAATAGTCTTGAGATGGACAGGTCACTGCTCCGGTCCAGCAGAGCATTCGCTCCTTTCTTAAGTGTAAGTAATAACAGCAACAATAATAATAAAAAATGTGAAAAAAAAAAAGAGAAAATATTACTTACGTATCTGTTCAATCATGCAAACTTGTCTTTCTCTTCCTACTGTAGAAATAGCTAGAGAAAAAGAATACTGAATAAATATGCTTGTGATTTATAACGTGGGCTTGGAATTTAGCCCAGCTGCTGCTTTTCTCTTTTCAAAAAGCAGCAGCATTTTTTAAGGCGATTAGTAAGTGCAATGTCTTTTTACTTGGCAATATGAATTATTCCTAGCATGGACAAATAAAGCGGCAGCAACAAACAAGTAACAATAGTTCTTTTGTGACCACCACCAACTCACAAAAATATTATTTTCCTTTCCTTCATTCATTTGCATATGTATTTATGTGCAGAAGGCAAAACACTACTGCATAGTTCATTTAAATTCTGAAAGATATGAAACTTGGATCACTCAGTGGAAAATTCTCTGAAATAATCTTCATGAAGTGGTTTTATTCATCTCATTCTACTTTTCTCAAGGGCTGACATATGCATAAAAGGGGAACATGATCCCTTGCACATGTTCTCCATGAGGACTGCATGTAGCACAATCATTAACTTAAAACAAGCTTTGCTGACTCTTACTCAAAGGCATCGCTGAAAGCAAGCCAAAGGAATTCAGACTGGCATTTTTCCATCTCCTCTGATCAGTGAATAGGGTGAAAGAACAATCCTGTTTAACTACACCAAGTATTACAGGGTTTCAGTGGATCTATGTGATCTGTCCCAACTGCTCTGCTGTGCAGTGTGGGGCATTTTAAAGGTGACCTTTCTTTCTTGTACTGCTGCAGGCTGAGGATGCTCAAAGACAGAGAGGGACGTATGAGAAGACAGACAAGACTGTGTTTCACTAAGCAGTGGCAAGCATGGCAAGATCCTACCAATACCAACCACCAACACTTCAGCAAGCCTCCTTTTTTTTTTCATCTCAAATGGGGAACAACATTGCAATTAGACCATATACAAGTGCTCTGTATATGTGAAAGAGATTTGATTCTCCTCTAGGAGAAACAGAAACCACAGTGTGGTCATATCAGCTCCAAGAATGACAGCACTAGTTGGGAGCAGAGAAATGTATTTCATAGATTCATAGAATGGTAGGGGTTGGAAGGGACCTTTAGAGATCATCTAGTCCAACTTCCCTGCCACAGCAAGTCCACCTAGAATCGATCACACAGGAACACATCCAGGAGGGTTTTGAAGACCTCCAGAGGAGACTCCACAGCCTTCCTGGACAGTCTGTTCCAGGTCTCCCTCATCCTCACATTAAAGCAGTTTTTTTTCTTATGTTTAAAAGGAACTTTTTGTGTTCCAGCTTCATCCCATTATTCCTTGTCCTGTCGCTAGATACAATAGAAAAAGGGATGTCCCAGCCTCCTGACATCCACCATTTAGTAAGTATTAATGAGAGACCCCATAGTCTTCTCTAGACTAAACAGCCCCAGTTCCCACAGCCTTTCCTCATAAGAAAGATGCTCCAGTCCCCTGATCATCTCGGTGGCCCCGCGCTGGACTCTCTCCAGAAGTTCCCTGTCCCTCTTGAGCTGGGGAGCCCAGAACTGGACACAAGACTCCAGACGAGGCTTCACCAGGGCGGAGTAGAGGGGGAGGAGAATCTCCCTCAACCTGCTGGCCGTACTCTTCTTGATGTATTTTTGTGGGGAGAGAAGCTCTTTATCAAGTGAGAACTGACAGCAGAAGCCTCATAGTCATTTTGTTTTACTCTAGTGTCTTCTCTGCTGCTCTGGGTTTTCCAAGGGCTCTGCTTCCTATTCTTCCTTTGACTGCTTTCCTTTTTTGTCAGTTCTACCTTATGATCCTAAACCTTGCCAAGATCCACCTCCAGGTTGAAAAAAGCCAAACAAACAGAATGCTGTTTCAGAAGTGAGGAGTGAGAATCATCTTTAGGTGAAAAGTAACCCTGGTTACTTTTTTGTTCTCCTATAGAAAGCCATTCACAATGATTAATAAACTAACCTAACTGGCACATATTGGGAAGCAGAAAATCCAGTCTCCATATAAGAGGGGTTTTTTTTCTGTAACAAAGTCTGTTGTGGTTTTTTTTTTGTTTCTTTTATTAAAAAAAAAATTGTCTGTTATAAAAATTATCTTGCATCAAATCCAAGACAAGCAGTTCATTTTTTCAGAAAAGCAGTATTTTGTTTTGAGTCAGTTCTATTTCTTTCTGTAGCCAGCTGAACTTCCCACACTGTCTCATGGGAAGTAGACTGGAGCATTCTTCTTGGAGCTAGCTTTCCTTGTCTGATAAATGTCCCAAATGCTTCAATATCTTGCCCCTAGCTAAACCTCGAAAGTGGACTACTGAAGTGAATATATGAATGGTACCTGGCAGGATAAATCAAGCGAGGAGAGAGCCCAGTTTAGTGGAAGTGATAAATATTTTATAAGAACAAAAGAATTAACTATACTGGGGTAGATAACATGTTCATTTAGTATGCATTTGTCGTTTTGCAATAGAAAAAATTAAGAAACAAGAAAATTAGAAAGTATTTGCTTCTTCTGACACATTGCCCCAGCTCCCCAAAAGGTGACATTTCTAGGACTTCCTGAGCTACACATTGCATCCAAAGCACTTCAATATCAACTTTATGCCTCTTCAAATAATCTTTCCATCTGTTTAAATTCATATATAGTTTTGGCCAACAGAATTTTCTGCAGCAATGAGAACTTCTATTTAATTATGCATAGTTTGAGGAAAGAACGTCTTTGCTTAATTTCAAAACTTTTCTTTTAAATTGGTATTGGGTGTCTTTCGGTCTTTCATTGAGAAACAGTGAATAATGACCCGCTATCTACCATGCCAATCATGATTTTTTCAAACCTATACTACATCTCTCTAATAGTTTCTTTTCTCCATGCATTCTCTCCTCCTGTGGATCTTCCCAGTCATCACAGAATCATAGAATGGCAGGAGTTGGAATGGACCTTTTGAGATCATCTAGTCCAACACACCTGTAGAAGCAAATCCACTTAGATCAGGTCGCATAGGGACGTGTCTAGGTGGGCCTTGAAGACCTCCAAGGAAGAAGACTCCACCACCTCCCCGGGCAGCCTGTGCAATACTTCGTCACTCTCACAGTGAACTAGTTTTTTCTTATGTTTAAATGGATTTTTTTATGTTCCAGCTTCATCCCATTACTCCTTGTCTTGTCACTAGATACAACAGAAAAAAGCTAACATGTCCCATGATCTGCAGTTCTGTGAGTCTCTTGAAGCAGTTCAGTGGACATTAAGTGACCTCAAATGAATTTAAAATAAAACATTCCAAAATTTCTAAGTAATATTGTTGATTGTGTATGATTTCTATGCATACTACATGCTTCACCTCAGTCTCATAGAGATAGGAAAATAGTTGCACATTTAATTTTTCTGTAAGAACTGTAATTTCAATCAGTTTTATCAGAATTTTTCCTAAACAGAGTTGAGAAGTTTGCTTTATGCATATTTTTCTGATTCATACTGACATCGAGATTAAAATTTAATTTGCCACAACATTTAAATTATCTCCACAAGAAACTCATTTAATTAAGATTCACACTTTGTTTTTGTAATTTTTTTTTTCCAGGCTGAAATATTTTGCAACCAGTTCTGGAAGTCAAACTGACTGCAGGCAGATGTGAAACAGATTTCTTTCTGAAGCTGAATGAAGTACAAGGCATGAAAAACAAGAAGTAAATTTGTCTTGTTTTAAATATTCTTTTTTAATTGAGTAGGTCACCTTGGCAAAATAAGGTAGTGACCTGTAAGTCTAAACAAACTCAATTGATTTTATTGGATATGCACTCATTGAACAGAGCAAAGAATTTATCATGTGATGTTTTCTTTTAAATAGTCCTTCTCTAAATGTCACGCTGGAGACAGATACTTTTTGGAAACTTCTAACATTGTCAGACTAACATGTGACAGTTACGCACACATGATAGGGCAGAGAGATTTTGTTCTCAAAAAAAATTTAAAAGCTCAAGCCAAAATGAAGTTAGTGAGGTCCAGTGCTGAGGCATTGGGGCTATAAGTCTTTCCCAGATAGCGTTACTAAGATAACAAGAATGTGTATGCTTATTTTCAAGCACTGCCTGGAGAACAAGCACAGCACGGCTGTCATGCAAACAGTCTGCCCCCCTGCTCTGGAGGTGGTTTCATATTCCAAAGTATCCCCCCTCTCTCCACCAGTTGTAGTCACTTGCCCCTTTTGCTCTGAAAATAAATCAATTTCATCTGCTGCAGTTCGATTTCTTTCTTCTCTCTGCCTCAGTCCCTCAGCCCTTCTCTTTCTTTGAAAGCCTCTTTCCATTGCACCATATGGCAGCTGAGAGAAGGGCAGAGCCATGATTTAGCTTGTAACAAAAGAGGCTGTGGTGTCAAAAAGCTTCATGAATGCATGAGACACATTCATGTATAGAGAAATGCCTCCAGCTCTGTCAGGGAGGACTAAAGAGAAGGCTGATAGGCCTGACATTGCTTTCTAGTTGAGAAAGGCAGCAGCTCTTACTGCAGCTCATCCCTTCCTCCCTCCCCCTCTTTGGTTTCATGCCAAAATCCTATTAGATCTATTAATGACATGGATACAAAGTCAGAGTGTGTGGCAGAACAAGAAATTAAATCAAGCTCCATTATTTACTCCCTATCACTGGTTTTGAGATAGAATTATATTACTAAAAGGAAAAAAAAAAAAAACACGTAAACCAGGCCTTAGTAATGTGCCTAAGGATAAATGATCAAGTCCTATTTCCCAGAAAGGAGATTGTGTACACACTCCTGTACATTGCTTATGGCGGCAGATTTGCAGCAGAACTGCAAATTGAAGGCTTGCAGGGCAACCCTGAAATACTGTTTAAAGTATGCTGCTGGGTTTATTTTGCTTTTCTTGACTGTCTCAAGCTGCTGTTGATAGAAACAAAGGACTTTGAGGTCAGAAAATGAAGTAGACCTGTTATGTCTGCACATTGAGTTGTTACAGAAGAACTACACTTAATTTTTGAATTCAAGAGAAATGCAAACTGGCACTTACAAAGCGTGAATTCCTTCTCCCTCCTCTCTTCTATTCCACTTCCTGGCTTGGCAATGTTTGGCATACTTCAGTCTACAGAAATGCCTACAAAATACATTCATAACTTTAACTTTGGGTATAAAGTTAATAGAATTATAGCATACAAATCTAAATACATTTATTACAAAGTTTTGTCACTACTAGGGGAGAGGAAAAGCCACCATTCTCATGCAGCATAACACAACAGCATGTATTTCACAAATAACTTTCTTGCTGAACTTAAGTGGGGAAAACGGTGCCCCTTTATTTCAGTAAAATGAAGTGCTAGCTAAACCGTTAAGCTAGAGCTGCATTACTGTTGCTGTCTCTTTCCCAGAAAGGCCTCAGAAATCACAAAATTTTGTGTCCCTGGGGTTATTTAAAGGAACCTAGGCAAGCTTCCAAATTCTGGTATAGGTGACCTTTACAAGTATTCAACAATAAAAGCTGAACAAGTATTCAACAATAAATCTATGAACATATGTATAGTAAGTTAGCAGTGGCACAGAAATTTTGAGATGAAATGGTATCAACATTGTTGAATTGTCTCCCTGCAATAGGTTTAGAGGATTTTACTCAGTGCATGACATATAGAATTGTACAAAATCTGTTTATGAGTTTTCCTTCTTGGAATAAGCTTAATGTAAAACTTTTGAACAGAATTTTATATCTTTGTATATATTAAAGTTACTATTTATAGGTTCATCATGACATAAGTAACTTAGTTTCAAAAGTAATACATGATTAATTTAGAAATGTGAAGGTTTCACTTGAAATTGTTTGGACTGTCTTTTAAAAATGAGCACTGCCATACATTGGGGGAAAAAAAAACAACCCAAACCTATTGTAAATGCCTCTGAAATGCTTCTAGGGAGGTAAATTGGCGTTCATGATATTTCCTAGACTTAATAAAACTTCAGTGCAGTTGGAGTTTCTTAACTTGTAACAGGCAGAGTTTAAGCTCTCATCTGTGAGCGGGACTTGTGCCGGGTCCCTGCTGGGAGGGAGGGAGGCCAGGCAGATGAGGAACAATGCCACCATTCAGGCTCCCCCATTCAGCCCAGCCACATCTGTTTACATGGGCTGGACTCACTCCTGAAAAGGGTGGTCCTCCCACCTCCATTTCATCCCACATGGGCCTCAATGGCAAGTGGTCTGAAGGCTTTTCTGCTGGAAATCTGCAGTTTCAAGTTTATTTTATGAAATCAGAGATGGAAGAAAGACTAACAATAACATATGAACATTTCTGTTGTCTGGTTTGGATTTTATTGTAACCTGAGAAGAAATATAAGATTGTCCTAAACTAATCAGTTCCAAAATAAGTGGCACATAGTATACTGACACTGAACTTGGGAGGCTAAATTTTGTGCTTAGTCTTTCAGTTCCTCGTGTTTTTATGTTTTTCATGTAAAAAATGATTTTATGGCTCATATTTTTGAAACAACACTGGCAGCACTCAGAGAAGTATATTTTACCAAAACGCATTTTAGCCTTACATATAAACATTTTTAGTCTGTAGCTTTACATTCTGCACTTCACTGAATAGTTCATGTACAATTACTGTGACCACAATAAATTTCAGTCTGTTTACATAGCAGTTATGCAGCTTTCAGACTGAGCATCATTTTGCACAACAATGAGCACTCATTTTAAAGAAATTAAATTTTTAAAGTAGTTTTAAAAATCACTTTGAAAAACCCATTTTAAAATGGTTTAAGACTGAAAGAGTAATCCCACATTTTTATTCGAATCAAAATTTCAACTGATAGCAAAATATGTCCTTCAGAGAGTGAGAAGCACATGATAACCAGGGAAAGCAGGAGATGCTCAAAGTCCCCCAAGCCTATGGTCGGCAACTCTCAGCATACCAACAAATGATCCAGTTTTATGCAACAATTTATAAACATTGAGTAAACCTTGTGGATTTAATGTCAGCATGATTTGTCTCCATTGATTAACTGCATTCAACAGACTTACAGAAGTTTCTCCTGAATAACAGATGCCAGCTCTTATGTTTGCCAAAGCCATCGCAGAAATTGTACTGTAAAACTGCTAAGGCTGCAAATGTGCTGAAATTCATGTTGTAGCTGACATGATAGCATCACAATACATTGTACACTCAATACAGAAAAAATCCTGCAAGCTCCAAGGGAGATTGAAAAGAGCAGTTGTTAGAGAAAAAAAAAACAAGATGGTCTCCTACTTAGGAAGTATTAAAAGACAGAAAATGAGATAGAGGCAGAATGTGAAAAAACTGAAAAAGAGAGTTGGGAGAAGATTATTGATGTATGAACTCATACTTTCATGCGAATTACTGTGAACTTGTGTAGTGCTTGGTGATTTGTTGAACAGACTTTGGTGAGTGTGCAGCTTACAGTATGTTATTTTCCTGATGCTATTCTTCTAAGGTTCATTAGTTACCATGATTATGGCAATACCCTATAAGCAAGAGTTTCTGAACAAAAATTTTTCTATTCATTGTTGAATTTGTTCAATGATGGCTGTCACATTGTTTTGAACTTCTCACCTATAAAGATGTTTAATCTCTAATGATTTCTTTATGCACAAAGCAATAATTCATTGAAAGGTCCTGGCAGAACTACGGACTATTTAAGTTGAGCGTTCTCTTCTCTGTTTTTAATATAAATATACATGGGGCAGCCTAAATATAAATGGGCAAAGGACAGAGACATCCCCTTTCATGTTCTTCATATTCCTATTACAGTACAAGAAAAGACAAGCTCTTGGATTCTAGAGAATGCATTCTGTGGTTAAGTAAGGAGGGACTGTCTGAGGGTCCTAAGGTTGTAGAAATTTGCCAAACTGTGCCCATTTTGAACTAACTCTTTTCTGCTGCATATTGGCAACCATGCCACTTACATCAATGAAATTAAGGAAAGAAGGTAAGGAATGTCACCAAGCCAGAAACTGAACCATATTAGTCTGTGACTTGATACAGTCAGTACAGATCTACATCCCAGACTTTGTTGTTTACATGTACTGTTGTACCTAAACATCACAGCACAGCTGCTGAATAAATACTGTTATCTGAGATACATCATTCAGGGGAGTAACAGCATGTACTAAGTCAGACAAAAGACCATACAGAGGGAAATCACAGGCAACATGAATATAATCTGAGTACAGTAGGACAGGAGTATTACAACATTAGTGTAATGACATCCTTGAGGGTAACTTCCACTCTGTTCAAGTTGAAAAAAGCTTTGCCAGTGACATCAGTGAGGCTAATATTTTACCTTGAGAAGTCAAGATTTACAGAAGAAACCTTGTTATAACATTAAGGGCTTGTCTGAACATATAAGAAAATAAATATTTTAGCATCTGACGTATAAATCATGCCGTGTACTGCAACTGCCTGCAAAAATAGGAATCAGAAGGCAAGTAACTGAACAAAAGAAAAAAAGTAGTTTTACCAAAATTATAGTATAAAATCAGGTCATTAAACTTAACTAGGTTTTTTTTTTTATTCTTCTTCTGCATTTATCTTGCACAGAGGCCAAAATGTTACTTTCACCGAAAAAAGGGGAGAAATTTAATCTATAGCTAAATGTTAACAGAGTATGACCGGATGATATAGCTAGATGTATATTTTTTGAATTAATGTATATTTTGGAATTACTTTTAGGTTACATTTATACACAGACTTCAGTAGCTTTTTCCTTCCTACTTTTTTCACCCTTCTTTAGCCTTTTTCATTTTATTATTATTATAATCAGTACTGATCATTTAAATGTAGAATACAATCAATAGTTTTGTTTATTTATTTTCATGCTGTTGAAACACAGCCTATAACCCCCACGAAAGGGATTAAATTCCATTATATAACGATCAAACACTAAAAATATAGAGGAGAAGAGAACTCCTCAAAACGTTTAACCCCACGTATCCTCATAATATGACTTAAAGAGTTGTCTTAAGTCATATCTAGTCTACTAATTTTCACTTACTGAAGTCATGATCATATTCTTATAGTATGTGACTGTGTTCCCCTAAGAAAATTATATGACCTGAAGCAAACTTAAGCAAAACACACAAAACAGACATTTGTAACAGTTTTTAAACACTTAACTGTTTCATTTCAGTATGGTGTTTCTTTTCAAAATTTACAAAATGAACATAATGATGCCTTTTGAAAGGGCCTGGAAATAAATAGAAACTTTTCAAAGGGAGAATTTCAGTTTAACCCAAATGTTTTTGTTTTGTTGACAATTAAATATTCCCACAATCATAGCATATAATTCTTCTCACAGAGATAATGCTACTAGATAGTGATGACTTTTACTGTGCTGCCTCTTGTAGATAAAGATCATTTAAACTGTATCTGTCTGGATGCTTATGTCACTTACTTGAACATTTGAACCTGTTGCTTGAAGGGGAGGGGACAGAGGAGGAAGGTGAAAAGACTATATAGTATTGCTAATCCCTTGAGCCATCTGGTGACTTGAGGTCATGCTTTAGATTATGCTTATATTGAAAATCTATTCCTTTCATTCAGTTCCCTTCCTTGTGCCAATTTGTCATTGGCGTTTTTCGCTGTGTTAGGACTTCTTGCAGTTAATCATGGTGACAATCAATTGTCTTTTCATGACACAGTAAATATTCATGCTTGAAAGAGATCATTTTTTACTCATTTCTTCCTCCACCTATACTATTTTCAGTGATTTGTAAAACTTTTTCATACATTTTCACCAAACTCAGCTGAAAACATAGACAGGGAAAAATAATCCTATTAGCCTTTCTGTGTAATCTTGATGAGTTTTACCAGATGGCAGATACACTGCCATGACCATGTTACGCAGGATTTGAAAGAAGTGTACCTAGATACTACCTCATAATTCAGTTATCGAAGGTAGCATATGCATGTTTAATTGCCCAAGAACCAATCTGTACCTATATTTGTACACAAGTCTCTCGAAACTTCTAAATTTACACCCATACCAATACAGCATATTACACATTAAGCCTGTCCAAAAGGCTGATGATTTTCTAGAGCATATGTGAACTTTTGATCTATTGACACGTGCAGTACTATACGAAGCCAAATCAATTGTGTCTCTGCCATGAAGCAGCAGTAAGACTTCACAGATATTTTACTTCATTAGCTTTCCTACATACTTGACAAAATTACTCCTCAGGACTTTGCAGTTAACTTCCAATAATGTGCAGCCTTTTTCACTATTTCTCATTACGTGCATGAAACTATTTCTTATATTGTGTTCCCTGAGGTAGCTGCAAAGCAATTCTATCATAAATGTGCTGGTTCTGTGCACTCTAAGTGAAAAAATGTTCTGCTCTGTGCTCTTTCCATATATTAATTAATTATTTGCAGTCCTTTTCTGGCTAGGTGGCAGATTGGATTTGTGAACCTTAGAGTCTCAGATAACCTTTTTTTAAAAAAAAAACAAAACAAACAAACAAAAAAAAAACCATAAAACACTGTCCTCTTCACTGTTAGATCTATTTTTGAAAAGAAAAATGAGAAAAGAAAATTGTAAAACACAGCAAAGGTAAGAAAAAGTAGAACAAAACATCAGAAAAATTAGTAAACTCTGACAGACCTCTGGAAGTTTGGAGTCTGAGCAAGTTTTAGCTTCCTAGTAGGGAGCTAAGCCCCATATAGCACTCACTCACTCCTCCCGCCCTCCCCACCCCCACCTTTCCCCGCAATGGGACAACAGAGAGAAATGAGAAGGGCAAAAGGGAAGAAATTATTCATGGGTTGAGATCAAGACAACTCATCAGAAAAAGCAAAAGCAATACACACAATAAATGCAAAGTAATTCATTCAGTACTTTCCATCATCTGGCAGGTGTCCAGCCATTTTCTTTATGCGTAACTGTTACTTAGGAAGACAGTCTACATAACTCCAAGCATCCTCCACTTCCTTCCTTCTTCTCCTAGTTTCCGTTGTCCAGCATGATATTATCTGGTCTGGGATATCCCTTGGATTGGTTGATTGGTTGTCCCAGCTGTGTGTTATCTCAGCTTGCTGTGCATCCCCAGCCTGCTCACTGGTGAAGTGGCTGAGAAACCTTGACTCTCTAAGCACTGCTCAGCAACAGCTAAAACATCAGTATGTTACCAATTTCAGTCACAAATCCAGCATGTAGCACCATAAGAGCCACTATAGAGAAAATGAGCCCTATTCCAGCCAAAGTCAGTGCACCATTGTTTCTATTTCTGCTCATTGAACCTTGTTCGTGTACAGCCTTGTTAGAAAGGTGGAGTTGCACAACTCTGACTCTCTATCATGTGCGTTACAAAGAGACTCTGATCTACAGTTCTAGCTCAGTCTTTCAGGTCTAGGACTATCAATGTATCACATTTGATCTTACAACACGCAAAATTTCACCACTCTAATGTAAAAGGGAAAATAAAGTATAACTGATATTATTAAAATATAAATATAGCAAGTTAAAATATACAAACCATTATACACTGAGAACATCCCAGTGCCTGGCCAACAACAGTGCTTTGTAACATACTAGTTGGAAATAATAGCCTGAAGTAAATCTACTTTGTGTTTGTTGTTATTTATAATACAAAACCCTGCAAATTGGAAAATATTATTAAGCAGTTTATACAGCAGTACCTCCAAGAGGTCGCACTTTGCTCTGGCAAAGGCTGTAGGAGCATGCAGTTAAACACAGAGGAGATCAACAAAACTTTTGGGCTCTGAAGCATTAATTGGACTTTATAATCCTGAATTATAAAATAGGATTCTGTAATTATTATTTCATCTGCATCAACACATGGCCCACTCAACCAGGGTCTTCTTGTACATACAGCTGTAGTATTTATTAAGATTTATTACAATTTCTACACTAATCAGTACAAAAAAATAATTCCCACTGAACTAGGTTGCAACAAGAAGTCTCAACTGAAAAACAGGATGGGCATTGGAACAAATAACGAATTAATTGTATTAATACTAACTCATCTGGGATAGCTGTATTGTGTTGACTGCCTTCAGAGCATAAAATGTGAAATCCTGAGATTATTTCTATTGTAAAAGTTAAATGTACTTCTGAAAAAGGCAGAGAAAGATAAAAATATAGTTCCATCATCAGCATTTCCAGAATCCAAGACCAAAGTGAAAATTATTCAATAATAAAAAGAAGAAGAAATTCAGAAATGCTCAGTTTATAAGGCATAAATGAACCACTAATTGACAGGAGCTGATAAAACCCTTCTCTTGTTGGCTGGTTATTCAGCTGTCGATTCTGCCGCTCAGTCCTCTGAAGCATCTGGTACTGGCCATTACCAGAGATCAAATAGAGGACCAGATGGTCTGTTGGTTTCACTCATTACAATGGTATGACCGCTGAAATGTAAAAGCTCTTCACAGAACCAGAAGGAGAGCATTTACTTCTCAATGCCCGATCTCTTAAAAAAAAAAAACAAACCCCACACTCCTCATACCTCTGTGAATCCAAGAGAATAGCAACCCAATTTACCTCAGTGACACTGCAGTGCAGAAGTCATCAAATGATTCGCAAACCATTTTTTTAATAAGGAGATCTGGCCTTAGCAAACTTTTGTAGCTTTAGGCTTATGGCATTTTACAGCAGGGGTGTTTGGGAAGTCGCAAAAAGTGCTGAATATATGGTAATTTCATCTTTGTTAGCTTCCACAGCCTTTCTGATTTGGGGACTCACCGTTTTCTCTTTCCTAAAGGTATAGTCACAATAAAAAACTATGGACTTGACAGAAGCAGGTTAGCTGAAATCAACTAAAGTAGCTTCATATTTGGGGTTGCTTTGGGATAATGAGCCTCCAGTACAACATTTACTCCTCTCTCCTTCCAATGTCTCCATAAGGTGGTTCTCAAGGAGCCCAGTCCTGAAAATAACACCTACCTTTGCAGCTATAGACAGTGACCACTTAGACTTCTATATTTAGGAGCTTAAACTTTTTTTTTTTCCTGTGGCTTCTGAGTTTCATCATTTTTTAATCTCTATCAAAAAAATATTTGTTTTGATTATCGTTTCCTAGATTAAAATACCAGGAGTCTTAAATGTTTCAAAATAGACATTAGTTGGAGTCTACTTCAAGTTATTATGAAGCCAGAGACTTTGTATCTGGAAAGACATTTAGGAAAGAAAAACAAATGTAGGGTTTTCTTCCTTTGATTCAGGAACAGGATATGTGTTTTCCCTATCACGGTGATTCACAGAGTGGAGATGCTGTCCTATAATATAAACCTTCAATATGCCAAACCTGCTTAACTGGCTTGCTTCTTAACACATTCTCCAGAGACACAACACATTGCAACCCTTGTCTTCTCTTATTCCCCCCTTGCTACTTACCTTATCAATCCTAAATATTCTGAGACCATTCTGTATGCAGAAACAAAACCTGAAAAGTACTGCATTGACTTAGAGTGTAAGTTGCATTGGGAACCTCACAGATGACATCTTTTCTCTCTTGAGTCTTTAAGAGCTACAGGCTAAAATTAAGTATTGAAAACCACAGATTCTTAATAAAGAAAAAGCAAACTACAGAATCACAGTTATCAACAGATAAGCAAAGGAAAATGTTGTCACATACGACTTTAGTGCTGATTCTCCTGAATTCAATGTAATTGATATTATGCAGAAAATACAAAGCCTTTAGCGGCTCTTTTCTTTAAAAAAAAAAAAAAAATCCTTGTGCAAGAGAAGCTTTTCAAAACAGCAAGACTCTTGCTCAGTAGGGAGGCAATGAGGAGAGCTGTGAAGCTTGCCAGACCGCTTAGAAGTCACATAGCAAGGCTAGGGCTAACTGTACCATGATGCATAGCATGTTCTTTAGGCAACAGGAGGTGTAAATATTCACACAAGTACACTGGAGATTCACAGTCAAATCCCACTAGTCCATAACATGATTTTAAGTACCTAGTTTCCCACATGACCCAAGAAAAGCTTTAATAGAAAACACAGCAGATTGGATATGTTCTGCGAATTTTCCTATTCTTCACCTTCCCTTGTTTGTTCATTTACTAGATGGATCACATTCCCAGTGTATGATTTTTCAGACATAACCAGGACCGATTTGTGGAGCTAGAGGTAGAGGGAAGTGATAGAGTGAAATATGAAATAATAGATCTTAAAAATAGCTAGTATCTTGGATGGTAATGTTATTGAACTACTTTGTACTGAATTCTCCCTCACTGCATCATGTTTAATTTTCAGAAGGGATGAAAAGAGGGGAGACTGAGTTTAAGAAAAGGTCACATAGGAATAAATCTTTACAAAAATACCCATTAAATTATATATTCGCTGTCACGATTTCTTCAATACATTAAGAGTAATAATAGTGCAATAACTTGCATGGGAAGGCAGAAGGCTATTCTGGAAACTTATGACCAAATACGGGTTTTTCAATATATGAGAAAGAAATCCCAAGAACTGTATCTGGGCATGACAAGGAATTCAGATGTACTGGCACATTCTTTAGATGTGAAAATTAAACCAGCACAAAGAAAGAAAACGGGAAAACAGATAACTTTTGCTTTTTTTCCAAGTAGCATTGGAAACAAGACATAATTCTGCTGTTCTTCATCAGTTTTTCCATTTAGGGCTAAGTGCCAAGTAGCTACACTTGCAAGTAGTAAGTGGTCAGAGTGGCAATCTATATAGCTTATTTCAGTGATCCTGGCTTTTGCATTGTATAAATAATGGGGAAACTGTACCATTTGCTGTACTTCACATTCCGTATCAGCTCCCAAGGCTCCTTCTTCATTAACTTAGAAAGCCTAACAGAAAACATACAAGGATACTTGGTGGCTTCCCAGTTACTGAGACACAGTATTTTAAGAAAAAAAAAAAAAAAGAAAAAAAAAAGAGTAGTGGAGGTGACTCTTTCATCTCTTCGTATTAAGGAAGTTTGCTTTCCCATGAACATAATAACAAAAGGGAGTATTTATCCCAAAGTTAGTGTTTTACTCTACAGCAAAGCCATAATGTTAAAATATCATTTGAGAAATAACATGCCCAACATGGGAGTTTAAAGACCAAAAGGTACTTAGACTCAACAAAATTTGTTTATTTTCACTGAGAAAATTAGTTCCTTTCTATGTATTATAACATTTGCCACATTCTTGTGAGTATTGTTGTCTGGTGAAGTCATAATTACCTAATTAGAGATGATCAATTCTTGCTGTATTCCTACCAAACTGTGCTTTATGAAGGTTTAACTGGATACAGCTATTCTGTTCGTGTAGGAAAAACTATTATTTGTAATCATATGTGAGTGCATAAAGTCTCATGTGCAGAAACTACATGTTTAAGGACCCCTGTTTTCCACGTGAGCAAACATAACTGTAAAAAGAGAGCAATGGTGTAAAGAAACGCTAGAATCTTTCCCTTGCTTTCCCTTCTGCCTGGAGAATGTTACTGTGACTGTCAGAGGTGCTCAAGTTAGATCCTTATGTGAAACAGGGCAATAAGAGTTCAGAAAGCAAGTGAAGTTTCAAAATAGTATCTAGCCCCTACTATATAGCACTGAACTGCTTCATGCAGAGTTCCCCTAGTTATTCAGGTTAACACATTTGAAAGGAAGTTCATTGAGTACATTGAGTTTTTGTAAAAATGACTTCTGGTTTAATTATTAAAGCAGTGCTATCATACAGAAATGTCTACAGGGAATTGCTTCATTTTATGCTTTTTCTTTGGTGATTAGGGACCTAGTCATGAAATATAAATGTGTTCTTTTATTTCTTGAGAGTGCCTTGCAAAGGACCCTCACATTTCTTATCTATTTCATTCTGCCCTCTTTTCTCTCTGTTTTAGTCCATGATGGTAGCACTTCAGAGAAAATGAAACATTACATTAATTTTATAGTGAGGCTTTTCTGGAATCCATTTCCCCTGAACTGTGCCAAATATGTTATCAGAAGGGATCTCACCTATTTGAATTCTCAGAGGAAGATTCACAAATACGAAGAAAAAATTCAATTACCTGCCCTAATTCTGGGGGGAAAAACAACCGGAGTTTTCTAAAACCATAATTAGTTTCTAGTTTAACTTTCTAATAGGATACATCTGCAAATAGCAATATTTTAAAGCAACTTTTCAGAAACAGGAAATTTATAAGATATCATATAAAAATCAGTGTTCCTAGTTTCTTTATTACAATTTAAAATAAAATTTAAACAATAGAAGCAACACGATTTTGTAGCTGTTTCTCTCAAAAATAGTGGTTTATGCTTCATCCATTTACAGTGATTCTTCTGGATTTAGGCAAAAGCTTATAGGCTGAGATCATAAAGTTACTAATACTCTGACATCACTTAGGAATTGAAGCCCCCCTTTTCAAAAGGGATCTGTGACATGCCTGGACTGTAGCATAAACTCA
Organism: Urocolius indicus; assembly: GCA_013401255.1. Classification (NCBI taxonomy): domain Eukaryota; kingdom Metazoa; phylum Chordata; class Aves; order Coliiformes; family Coliidae; genus Urocolius; species Urocolius indicus. Next base: position 287,904 of record WBNH01008007.1, on the reverse strand, counting down.
GATAATTGACGCTGGGGCCCAAGCATCTGGGTTAGCTTAGCAGCAGATGTTCACATTCATTTTCTAAAGCCATCCTCGTGCTTCTGTGTTCTGCTGTTACACTCCTGTGGGCATTTCACAAAATTTCTGAGGACATCTCCTGCATGTTGGAAAGCTCAGCTGCTATCTGGTTAGTCCCCAATCTAGCCTTCTGGGGACATGGCAGAGAAGGCAGGATTTATGGGAAGTGACTAGAAGATTATTAATACTTGCAATTTTAGCATGCCACAGTACTACAATGGGAGAAAGCACAAACAGGAGCAGAATTGAGGCAAACCAGTCAGACCTGACAATATTATTATTTGTTGACACGTACCTTGGCATATGAGTCAGAATGTGGGAAACAAGGCAAAAAAAGAGAGGAGTCTGCTAATACTGTAGTGAGTACGTACTCCTAAGGATTCCTATCTCTTTGAAATCAAAGCACTTTGGCTGCCTAATCCTTTGAGACAATGTCATCAATTGCACTACATTTGTCTAAAATTTAGAGGGGGTAGAAGCACTATTTATTCATTTGAGGAAATACAGCTGAAAGGGCATCAAAATGCTAAAGATGAGGAACAAAAGCTAATTACCTCTAGATTTTTGGTTCAAATCAGAAGTGGGAACAGATCTATGTTTCCTTCTTACCCATCTTTTTTTATCTATATACATCTCATAGCAATAATTTTGTAGCACCTCACTCCTGACAATGCCAGAGATACAAGAAGAACAGGGAACTTAATATACTCACATTGTAAAATGTCACATCTGCTGACAGCTTGTTTCCTCCCCAGTCTTCGTGTTAGCACTATTCAGGGGCTCATCAAGACAAAGATACTCATACAGTAAGAATGCAACTTCTGTAACGTGTCAGTCATGAAACTATCTCAAAGGGAAATCACAATTAAAAAACTAGAAATGCTTTAAAGACAATGACATTAAACAGAGGTGACACCCCAAAAAATAAGGTGTAGATCTATTGTGATTATTGACTACATACCATAGCTGACAGATAACACTGCAGAAATGTGTAGTTTATAAAAAAAACTGGATTTCTTTTGAAAGCCAACTGTCAGGCCCAGATAGGCAAGTATATCAGCTTACAAATGAACACAGCTGCCACCGACAGTCATGAGCCAGGCTGGGCTTAAGGTTGTAGCCAGCACCTGTAAGACATCACAAGCTGCCAAAAGCAACCAAGATAATTTAAAAAAAAAAGAAAAAAAAACTCAAAAAAGAATTAAATTAAGGCACCATATTCTTATTCAAAGGGATTTAGTTATAACTAACTTGACACAAAGGCTCTTCACATGACAGGACAGATACATTTTGACAGTCTAGCGTTTAGAGGAAAAATAAAATATGCAGTCACATACAAGTTCCTTGCTAGATTGCATATTTCTGTACGCACAGTAAGGACAAGGATAACCCCCTTGGGTGACTGTATAATGTAACTTTGCAAGCCCATAGCTGGATTCATTACTTTGCACAATATTCAGCAAAAATGAAATAGCCTCTGTCAGCACTGAAGACAGTGTGATTTCTTAACAAACTTACTTCAGAACAATGTGTTTGTTGTGAGACTTTTGAGCCTACTATCTCTGCTGTGCCTGGAATGATGTCTCTGTAACTGAACATGGCACAAAGGCCAAAGGCTCAGAAAAGACAGACCTAAGCATTTCAAGTGTATTGGACATATTCCTAGGAGAAATCTGGATATAGACTACTTGTGACAATTCTTAATCACAGGGGAAAGCTATTATCCTCAGCAAGGAAGCAACTTTATTTCCACAAGCTAGGAAAAAGTGGTATAGAAAAAGTAATTTGATGTTGGATTAAGTACTGTCTGGAGTTTTTGAAAGTTTTGTGTTCAATATCTTTTAGTTAAGATCCCACATTCATGATGTCTCTATGTGAAGGCAAAAAGCAGAGCATCTGCTTGTGAATTAATTACTATATAAAGATAGGAAATGGGTTAAGTATTAACATTTTTGTCTCAAATCCTGCTAGGATCTTTTCTGAGATCCATGGTGTTCAACACATTTGTAAGTTATTAAAAAAAAAATCAGCAAGACAAAGCTTCTTGACAATACAAAATTATTCAAGATAGTCAATGTAAAAGTCAGATGTAGAATAGGCTCACGATTTTAAGCAGCAAACAATCAAAAAAAGCACTCCAAAGCATATAACAGCTCAGAAATATATCAACTATGCAGTTTGCCTGATGAGTTAGCTCCTGGAAAAATGCACCAGAGAAAGTAGAAACATCTCTCTGCTCTGTCTACAGCTTCTGAAAGCATACAGTACTGGCTTGAGAGAAACTACTGTTTCCTTTACTTTTTTTTTTCCCCAGCCTTTTATAATATGCAGTTTACAGGAGCCTGACTGCAGAAGGGACTGTCAAAACCGAAGTCCTTATCTCTTCCAAATGGACATAACATCATTTGGCAGTTGTTTTACTGTCATACTTAGTCCTTCACTAAGGTTTGAATCATCTAATGTTGCAGTACTCAACTATCATCACTCCATCTAAATATGCCTGCCTTTGAGTGCTGCTGTTCCACATTATATGTTACACTGGGGCAGCACTTTGAGGTCCTGTAGAGTGTCCAGTGTGACACAAGAAAACATTTAATAAATACATTTTAAATGAACTTATTTGTGCTAAAGATGATGATTTCAGATTCTGCTACTTCGCCCACTGTATTCAACTGTGTAGGAAGTATTAGCTGTTTAAGTTTTTTCTGTATTGCTATAGCAACCCTCATTCTCCAGCAGTCTCTTACAACAGCACACAGAAATGCATTCACTTTTCAGGCAAGCCGCCACATACCACTCCTGAGAATTAGGGCACTATTCCCCTAATGAAATGCACACCTAACTCCATTACATTTAATTTGACTCATGAGCACATATCAGTTTACTCTGCAAAAATTATTTAGCTCATTACCTGGCCTATTGTGCAAGTCTAAATCTCACAGAAACACACACTCAAATCATTTGGGTTAACGGTGCTTACAGACTGAGAAATAACTCTGGTAAGCACGGCAGTGTGTGGCTTTCCATATACAACTGAGAATATCTGATTTTACTTGGTTTCATTGAAAATAATTTCCTCTTGCATCAGAACCTTGGGGCAAGGGGCAGGGAGAAGGAAACTATATGAGATGAGAAACCACACATACGCTTGGTTTCACCAGTCGTGTGAGGAGTACTAAGAGAACGAAGTGGAGAGAATACATCATGGCCCTGTTGTGGCACACTGATGGACAGCAGAATGATTTATATCTTGAAATATTTTGATATTTGCTAAGTGTGAATCTCTATGCACAAGTAAAATACTTCAAGTTCCCCAAAATTTGCCAATGTCTAAATATAGCAAACTGCAAAGTGTTTCTTTGTAAGTTAGCAGAGCTTTTCTCAACTTCTAGGTCTGCACCTCATCTGGGATCTGCAACAACCCAAGTTCTTCATGGCTGAAACTAAAGCATAAGCTCAAACATTTCTTCAAACCAAATGTTACCTGTCAGCTAAATCTCTGCAATTGCATCAAGTACTATTTAATAAATAGACAAAGATAAAACTCATGTCTACATCTCAGGGATTTATTTTCCTAAAGAGCATCATTCTTCTTCATTTCATATACATGGAAAAGAGCTTGTGAAGATTGTTCTCCTAAGAAATTTCTATATTAATGAGGAAAAAAATTTCTTGACAGAACAAAGAATCCAATCTCTTTTGCAAAGGAGAAACAAGGATTGTTATTTTTCAGTCACAAAAGGATGAAACTATTCCCCGACCATAGCTCTGAAGTGAAGAAGCAAGAATTGTTACTACTGTGAGGACAAAAGGAAAATTCATTTACCCACTGACTTTTTGTAGGGATCTCATATATGCAGAACGGCGTATTCAGCCCATCATACTGTTAACTATTACAGCTTCCTCTCTCCCAGCTGGAAATATTTCAGTAGCTGTTGAAACTCAGCTTAATTTCAAAACAAGAATGCAGAAGCTAAAAACCACTGCAAAAAGGTGTTGTTTATCTATGACATTGAGAAACTGTCATCAATGAGTGTAGGCAGATGTGAGAATGTATTGATTGGTTCATTCCCAGATATTGATGGGTTAGTAAAAAAAAATCCCTCAATTTATACGGAACAAGCTGCTGAAAAAGAAATCATTAAAATAGTTCTCAGAGATTAAATAATTCTCCTCAGACCACATTTTTATGCACATGAAAAACTATTGCATCCAGGGGTCTTTACTTGCTCTTTGGATAGCTGATCCTCTTCCCAAGCAAAGATGGCTGTATAGTTAATTTAAATTTTCTGTTTGCTGTTTTGCTCATAGTCATTTGAAAATGATCTAGCTTTAACAATAGGAAAACACTGTACAAAAAAAAAAGTGTTTTTTCTTTAAAATGTTTTCATTACTTGTTATTCTCCCACCTAAAAAATAATGCTCACAGTCATGGTTTGAAAGGATTAGCTATTGCAATAACCACTTTAATAAACAAATTGCTTTTTTTTTTTTTTTTAAAGTGCCCCAGGATTACTATTTCAATAAATGACAAATGTGTCCCTTCACACCTTGCTAAATACAAGCATATTTGAAAATTTGACTTGTTCTTTCTTAACACTTTAAATTTTCATTGTCTGCAGTTTGGCACCTGAGAGATCACTGCCAGTTATGTTCCCTGAACCATGCAGCCTTCATCTTCTCTCTTCTAGGCTGAGATACACAGAATACCCATTATCTCAGCTGATACCTATGCCTTGGGCAATCCTTTTGCTAGTAACCACAGTCCGACTGACAGGAACTCAACTGTGCCACACACAGGGCTTGTAACTTCTTGTCTGAATAGCTCAAGGCTACTGTGGTGAGCAGCAGGCAAGGGAACCAGCTCTTACTTAATGGAGATTGCTTCATGCAAGAACCACCCTAGGAAATGCTGATCAATAGCAACAAAAGCAACAGTAAGTCGGAAGCAGGAGGATTGTTTTGCACCATCCTTACTCAGTGCCAATCTGTCCTTCCAGAGCCCCTGATTTTCTCTTATACTAATCACATAGCTAACAACTTTTGAACATATTGATTGTAAATATTCGCCACATTCTCACCTGTATCTCATCTGCTTTCACATCTTCCAATGTCTCGCCCACAAGCTGATGGGGTTTGATCAAAGCAAAACGTGAGAAACTATTATGCAAACACACTCACCAGTGAATGTGCCTTGAGTGACACTGAAACATCATACTAACTGTGGCAGCCAAGACACCTTGAACCCTAGATAATGATGTTCACCCCTGTTCATGTTTCTCAAGGGAACAAACCCCTTTTGAGTCTGAAAAGCTAAAATGGGGCAAGTTGGATCTGGACTTAAAGGAGAAGGCTACAAATTCTATCACTTGCGGGAAGCATCAAAGGGATACTGCCTTCCACTCGGAGTGAGGGATCTGTATTCCATTACCAAGAAGATGTATTTGCTTCTTTTCGAACTGCAAAGATCCTCCACAAGTTACCTTCTTGTGCAAGAGTGATGTAAGGAGTTTATTACAGCACAAAGAGTTTTGCTGCTCAGATTTGTTGGAGATGCAAGAGCAGACAGGCAGACTCAAGACAGGAAATAGCATGCGTCATCTACTCTCAAGTTTCCTCTCTACAGTTCCACTAAGTGTGGTTTTTGGCGTACATGCTGGAAAAACATATTTTTCATTACTACGCTGGACTAGTGTATTAGACCAGTGCACTGGCTTCCAAGAACTGTGAAATCCAGAACACATTTAATTTGATCAAAATAGGGCTCTTATGATCTACATTATTTCCTCAATATTTATATATGCCTGTCATTTTATAAAGACAGGAACAGTCATTTGGTTTGCATTTTCCTTTAGCTGATAATTTTTTCAGATTTAGCACTAGAACTGATCAGAAGAACATTAATGGAATCATGTTCTGTAGGGAAATGCAAGTGTCTTCAAATGGAAAAAAAAAAGTATTAAATTTATCATCAGAAAAATTTGCATTCAAACTTTTACCCTATCCCTATCCCAGCAAGGGATCAAACACACTCTGGCCTGTTTTTCCAAAGGAAACATTTTGCGTACCAAATACTTGTGACTGGCAAAATTCTTGTGAACAAGAAAGAAGCTGCAAATTATTCACAGAAGTTATTCAGCAAGCAAGTGTGAATGAAGACATTGGCCATCCCTATGGTGTGATTGCAAGACACCTGTGAGGCAAAAGAGGCAAAAATCCTCACTAATTATTATCCTAGCACATAAATTTGTACTAATGGAATGCACTGAGATTTGTATGCATCTTTATCTTTCTGTTAGCTGAATATTGCCCTAAGATGTATTTTCCTCTTCAGAGCTTTAGCCAGGTCTCACAGTATGCTTTTAGATTGCACGTGAAACACAGCCCAAAATAATCTGTCACTTTTCTTTAACAGGCCATTATTTGTAGTCTTGTGGGCCAGTTTTGAACTGGATCTGCCACTCTTGGCAAATTGAAATGTTAATAACCCTTTGATATTCAGCTGTGTTTTTGCCAGGCTGGATGAAATAACTTATGCTGGAAGCCCTGATAACAACTGTCTGCTGAGTATTGAATGTCCACATGAAACAGGAAAAAAAGCAGCTGAAGAAGCTTCAGATCATCACAATTTCTAAATAGGAAAAATATAAAATTAAATATTGTGCAGCTTTGTAATTTCTCTGACACACACAAAAAAAAAGCGCAGCAGTTCTTTAGACAGATGGGAAGAAAGAAGTCTTAGTATGCAATCATTGCAATACAGCAGGAACATTTTAAAATCAAAAAGTAAAGTGGAAATGGTAAATCTAGGCACTTTCTCACAAAAATACAGGCATGCTTATTGGCCAGAATGAGTTTCCTTGTATGAGAAAGAGCAATTCCCTAGGAAAAGATACAGAATGATCCTTTAAACATTCAGATATCACATCAATGTGTAGTGAAATATCTCCTCTTAGCATAGCTGAGGTTTTCTTGTGGTTGATGATAATAATGTATTATTAAAAATTATGCAGATTAGAATCATTAAAAGCCTTTATTTTTTTCTATTCTAAACAGATGGAGAGGGAAAAAAAGAAATCTGACAATGCAGATATGTTTTATATGAAGGGAAAAAACTTACTTCTCTAAAAATTCAAGACTCATTCCCAGCAAGCCCATCTACAAGTGACTTTGCATTTATAATAACAAAGAAATGACATAAGCTTCCAAGACTGTTATCTACAAAAGTCTTTTTAGTTCACTTATGTATGACTAGAAGATGCCAAATACACAATCCCACAATTGATATTTTGATAGATTGTCTTTAATGTATATGCACTAGTTTTACAATTTAAACTATTATTTTTTTATAGGTATCCTTTCTATGTCTCAATTTAAGTATCTTTAAATAAAAAGATATTATCTTTCTCTTCTCAGCTGTACTGAAAAACATGTAGACATTTGCAGTTCATATTAGAAAATGGATTTTGAAGCATAGCAGCTATGTGGTTCGAAATAAGGCCAAAGTATCAAGTGTACTTAACTCTGAAGTTATTAATCTTCAGAGCAATGACATCACACAGATTGCACCTATATCTGTATTCCCAACTGAGCCTAAATAGCTGGTCTTAGAGAGTGGAATTTCATTCTGCAAAATGGTAGCAGAATAGCTGGAAATATTTGCTTTATTACTTATTATTTGGATTAATTTGGCTATAGTAAGATGTTGAAGTGGCTTGGAAGTCTGCAGAAGTTTTGCTCTTGGATCCCGTGACAGTCCCACATGAGCCATCTGTAAATGATCAAAAGGCGTCGAGTAGCTGAGAGCAAGAGAAAGCCTTCAGGAATTTATTTAGATCTTTGACTAAACAAAACTTTATCAAACTTACAGTTCTCTTTTTATTTGGCCCTTCAAAACCTTTCTTCCTGTAATAAACAACCCACATTCCAGCCTGCCTATATGGGCAACTGTAAACGACCTTCACATCCAGTCTGCTCTGAACATGTAGCTGAGTTCTAAAAATGTGTTTATAAACAAGTATTTTCAGATCTTCTCTAGACACTTAGAACTGAAAGCTGAGCAGGAAATGCTGGGAGGTCGATCCCTTTTCTTTCAAGATACTAATAAGGAACATATGGAAAGGATGTAAAATAATTCCTGCATTGTTTGAAGTAAAAGATTAAATACTGATGTGTGCCAGCATAGAAGCTATACATAGGGATGATTGCTAAGTCAAGGGGTAAAATAATAAGGGTAAAAGTAGACAAACTGAGTTATTTGGATAAGGCTCTAAAACTCTGATGCTTTTTAAAGGTTTATCAAATGTGTCTGAACTTCCTGTTGTCCTCCTGCTTTCCTGTATGCCAAGCTCCTCTATACTAATGTTCAACTTCATTCATACATTTTCAGAGGCTCAAATCATCAGTTACTGACCAAATTTCCATGAAAATAAATTTAACAGGATTCCTGATTCATTGTCCCACACCCCATAGTGAAGATATATGATTCAGTTATCCTACTTTGTGCTTAATTCGGATGTTAAAATTTCATCATCAGATGAACAGCTATTGTCTCTCATTAATTCCCATTATGCTTTGTGTCTTTACAATGAATGTCACACCCAGTGCATTCAAAGCTATGATGTCTATGTCCTGTACTCTTCTTGTAGTTTGAAATGCACATATTCACTAAAACACAGTGAAGAAAATTTTAACATAAAAGTATCTGTTAGTATTTTCAGTTTAAATCTGTCCCAGTTGAAAATCTGCTAGAATTTTACCAATCTGATAGGTTTCTCATGAAAATGTTCCATCCATATATCAGGAAAAGTGGGAGTTTTGTATCACTGATTCAAATGAAATGTGATTAGCAGGTAGAGAAAATGTGCACTGGAAAAGCGAGAAAGCATACATGGGAACTCAGTCTTCCCAACATGCATGAATATTTCTTCCCAACCTGAATGTATCAATATATGTACAGACATCATGCAAAGAAGCAGGAGGAGGGAAAGCATGAAAGGGGTAAAGTTGGTGTGAAATAGCAAAATTTATCCAAACAAGCTCAGTCCTCCTACTTTCCCCTCAAGCTAAGCAAGTTACTTATCAGGAGAGTCCAGCATAAACTGAACTACTCTAAGGAAAGATTCGTTTAGTGGTCACTCCTGTAAGACCATAAATACTTGCCTCAGGAATCCGAGCAATGGCAAAAGGTACTAATAATCCTAGAGGATCAGTTTCACTCTAATATCTTTGATCCAACATAAATTCGCATATTTTCTACTCCTAAAAAAGAATCAAATTAAGACAATCTTACAGATATTAACATTGGTCCCTTTTAGCTGCCTGCTAGTATTTCCACATTACTTTAAGTATGTAAAAGTACAAGATATATAAACAATTTTGAATTATAGGACTTTCATAAATTAACCTATAACAATCACATCATTGCTATTTTTTCACTTGTGTCCATTGAGATTCACTGATACTGTGTTATTGTCTTAGAGCCCTTGTAATGTCTTTTAACAGCACTTACTGACTGCAGCTCAAGACATTTTGCCTCGGAACACAACGATGTGCTCTCAGACTGTTTAAAGAAAAGGAGAAAGAAAGTCCTCTTTCCATAAACTCTTGGTAGCTGTTCAGAGATATTGCAGTTAATGTCTGTTATGGCTGTAAAAGAATATTTAAGCCTCCTTTTCACTTCAGCTTTCCAAAGGCAGCAATTAATAGAACACAAACAAAGAAAAGGGGAAATAAGAGTAGCTAAAGGCAAGAAAAATAGGAAAGGGGAAAAATGTAGAGGAATGAGAAAAAGAGAAAGAAAAATGTAAATGTAAAAGAGAATTTTAAGCAATTCAAAGCCTTTGAGAGAATAAGGAAATTTATAAATGTCTCTAAAAAGACGATTTCAAAAAACAACCCCTATACCTAAAACACAAACAAGAAAATGTGCCTGAAACAAGAAACAGGTATGCAGGAAATGTCCATTACATCAGGTGTCCAATCACAGAGAAGTTTTTGTGCTTATAGACCTAATCCGTGAAACAAATTAGTTCTGTCTTTGTAAGAGCAGTTCCTTTCTGGAGTTTCTTTCCTTTTCCTTATTTCCTGCTTTTCCTTCATTATCAACGGCAAATAGGATATCTGGGAAGTATTGCACTCAGGAACACTTAAAACTATCCTGACAATTTCAGTCCTTAATTCTTTTCCTATATTGCACTATTCTTGTGCTATTTCCTTAGACGTTCACATACAAATACGTGAGGGTTATCAGACCTCTATAGCAAATGTCAAATTCTTCCATGCTAAAGAAATGCAAATATAGTATTCTGCTTCTGAGAGAATAGGGCTGAGGGTTAAGTACCATAATTTTATTTCAAATACTGACATTTTCCTGGAAAGTCAGATGTCTGGAAGAGTCATCACTTCTGACTGGTTACTGAAGAGGCAGTTGTGAAGACATTCAAAGCCTTTCAATAGTAAGGCATTTCTTTTCTGTCAAGTAAGCTTGTGAAGTAATTTGGTCTAGATAGATACTTCTGTCCATTGACCTCTTGGGATAGGACAATCTCTAGTTCCTCTCAGAAATATGTTTAAAATGTGCATTCGTCACTGAAGAAAAGCACATACAGATTTACAATAGAAACAGTTATTGAGAGTCTGAAAGGCCTTTTCACAGACTTGAAACACTATGAAGGGAAATGCATTCTTGGTTAGGTCTATTAACAAGGCTTCTACAAAGAAACCTGATGTACAAATTTCCTGTGGAGAAGGCTCATATGAAGTAGAAATGGAATAGATTATTTCTACTCCAGGGATAAAGGTAGGCCTGGTCTGTAAAGTCTATCAGGTGAAGGTCCTGTTATTTGTTCTTGTTATTAATTAAAAAGAGAATTTAGTACCAAACCAACTTCTAACATATAGGCTTGTCAGATGACTGGTCCAATGTCAAGGAGTATTTCTGTGAATGACAGATGCGCACCCAATTCTGCTTATGGAGGTATATTGAACCTAGAAGAAAGAAAAAAATATTTCTTCCTTCGAGCCTATGACAGCTAGGCAAGCTTTTCTATACACCAATAACTGATGATTCAACTCAAACCTAAGGTACATAACAAACACTGAAAAGTAGGAGCCAGTGCACCAGGAGCAAGACAGATTTCTTATCATGATGACATACCTACTTTTCTCAGCTTGGTAATTAACTCAGTGAACTAATTTCACTCTCCTCTGTGATTCTGGGACTCACTTGATCAGAATTAATTTACATCCCTCTGTAAACCTTTGCAACTTATGGTCAAATGCTCATTTTTTTTCTGAATATTGAAGTAAAGCTCTGCACCATTTCACTTAGAGATACAGACAGTAGGGTCTTGTGATGAACTTTGAGAACTTGTGGTTGTGCTCTTTCCTGCTTTGCTTTTTCTCAAGAGCCAATGCTATTTCTAAGTCTTCTGTCTGTCTTGTTACTTTCATCCTCTCATGTTGTAGCCTCAAACCACTCCAGAGGATAAGTAGTGCAAATTCTGCCTTCCTGTCAAAGCACACTTAGGCACTCGTATAGCAAGTCAAACTCAAGAACAAGTGTGGAAATTAAATCTGAAGTTGCTCTGAACTGGGAAGTGTTGAGCAGAGGGTGAGAGATCAGTTTGTGGAAAATGCCTGGTTTTGGCACAGCATGATGTAAGAACTGACAATGTTTTTGCAGACCTATAGGAATTAATGCAAGGAAAATAGAAATTATTTAAAAAATCACTTTTCCTCTCTTCATGACTTGAACAGTTAGACAGTGAAGTATAATTCTTCATAAAATCTCAGACCTGTACCTCAATACCACAGATGTATGCTTTTCAGAGATAGTTATCTGTCAAACTACAAGCTGGGCAAAGAGAAAGGTGGGGGGGAGGGGAAATGCTGAACAGAGGTGTCTTTTTTGCTAAGTGCCCTGGTTTCCACTTGCATTTCCACTGAGGTTGTTTACAGAGTTGTTCTAAAGCTCTACTAAGAGAAAAATAGCTCAGTTTTCAACATGGAATCCATATGATCCTCAATTTCTCATGTATCTCATGCTATTAATTTAAAAATTTTTGTCAGAAAATTAAAGCACTGTAAAACATTATTTTTCTCTGCTGTAAGTTTACAATACTTACTTAAACCATGTTCACTTACAAGGTTTCATGTCAGCACTGGCAGAGTCTGTGGTAAACAGTTAACTCTTGGGCAGAGGGAAAGACACCTTACCTGTGCTAATTTGCAGATGGTCTTGTTAGTCCTATTGACACTTTACTAAAAGCTGTGAAATTATTTACTTGAACTGTATAGTAGGTTCTGTGTCACAATTTAAAAAACAGGGTCTGGTTGAAGCAGTGAAAGTTGAGGGCAGCCTTGGCTACAGTGACCATGAGATGGTGGAGTTCAGGATCTTGTGCAGTAGGAACAGAATACCAAGCAGGATCACAACCCTGGACTTAAGCAGGGACAACATTGGCCTTTTCAAGCAATTACTAGGGGACATCTTGTGGCACAGGGTTTTGGAGGACAAAGGGGCTCAAGGTGTTGAATGAGATAGGTGTCCTGGTGACAGAGGACACAGAGAGGGCAGAGTTACTTAGTGTCTTACTTGCCTCTGACTGTACTGCTGGAGACTGTTCTCAGGAGCCCAAGACTCCAGAGGAAGTCAGGTTAGAGAAGGAGTTTTTTTTGGTTGATGAGGATTGGGTTAAGGATCAATTGAGCAACCTAGATGTACATAAATCCATGGGCCCCAATGGGATGCACCCACGGATGCTGAGGGAACTGGCAGAAGTCATTGCTAAACCGCTCACCATCATCTTCAGTAAGTCGTGGAGAATAGGAGGGGTGTCTGAGGACTGGAGAAGAGCAAATGTCACTCCAGTCTTAAAAAAGGGTAAGAAGGAGGAAGTGGGTAAGTACAGACCAGTCACCCTCACCTCCATCCCTGGAAAAGTGATGGAATGACTTATCCTGGGTGCTGTCCCCAGGCATTTAAAGGACAAGAGGGCATTAGGAGCAGTCAACATGGCTTTACCAAGCGGAAATCGCATTTGACCATCCTGATAGCCTTTTATGAAGATATAACCAGATGGATTGATGAGGGGTTGGACTAGATGATCTTTTGAGATCCTTTCCAGCCCTTGAGATTCTGTGATTCTGTAAACATGCAATAAGCCTGTGTAGAAGTATATGCTATATTTGAGAGCTTCCTATGATGTCAGGCAATAATATATGGCTGCAGTGAATTTACCAGATTTGAATGTCTAAGGTATTTCTCAGTACATATGAAAGAAGTCCTGTGGGAATCAGGGGAAGTTTTACTTCAGAAAGTCTTGCTGAGAGATTGATTTCATATACTTCAGAACACCCTTCTCTGTTCAGATAAAAATTCCATTCTTTCTAAGTAAGTATGAGATAGATAATATTCAACACACAACACTTGTCAAAAGATAACTAACAGTGGAGAAAATAAGTACCTGGAGCAAAAGGAAATATGGGCTAAGCAGAGAAAGAAATCCTGATGTAAATTCACATGGTGTGATTCTGAATGAAGCACTCTGCACAGTACTAAAAAGAAAATAATGAAAGCAAAACATGCTTAATAAACAAAACCAAGCCAAGAAGATTTTGTCATTTTCAAAAATGATTTATGAACTCTTAGTGCCATCTCATTTTTCCCTCCTCCATTGCCCATTAACTCTGTCTATGGTTCCCATAGACAAAAAGCTATGATTTTACTAGATACAGCTCCAGATATGGCTCAAGTCACTGTGTCTCCTTTCCTACTTTCAGTTCTCAGGAGAGCTAAACGACCTTCCAAGGCTCTCAATTTAATGAGAGTGGAGAACAGAGAACAGCACTTGGATCTGGTAGTCCATACATCCAAACTTAGTCTTTTTCAAGATCACAGAAACCTTTGCCACTCATTAAAAAATATACACTATCTAACTTTATGGAATAACAGGAGTAAAAATATTTTAAGAAGATCAACAATGCAACAGTATGGTAAAAACACTGGGCTTAGATTTAGATTTTGGAACTCAACATGCAACAATATGAAAGCTTGGATGAAGAGGTTAAGAGTTAGTAATTGTGTATTTTTTTTTCATCCAAACTTAATTTTCTTGCAAGAAATAGTTTTATTCATTAATTACCAACCATGTGTCACAGAATCATTGAAGTTGAAGGAGACCTTCTGAGGTCCTCTAGTCCAACACCCCTGCTCAAGTAGGACTAGCTAGGGCAGGTCACAAGGACTATGTCCAGACTTTGAACATCTCTAAGGAGACTCCACAATCTCTCTGTCCATCTTCTATTTTTTTTTTCGACCAAATTACTTTAGAAAGCTGTACAGAGAGCAACATATAACAACCTAGTTGCACATCAATAGTAGTCATTATGAATGTACATGATTATCACTGATGACTCTGCATTTAATTCCTAATTCCAGACATTTTCTTGAAGAACAAAGCAAAATGCATACAGTATTTCACAATATCTACTTACTATTTCATGTTAAGCTCTTGTTTATGATCTGATTCTGAAAGCAAAATGTAATAATCTCTAAAAAAACTTATTTTAACCTTTCTTTCCCTTCTTCTTCAGTATTTTTTCCCAGTCCTCAGATGTAAAATTTCAGATCAGATACAATTTTTCATACCCTCAGCAAATTCGCTGATGACACCAAACTGGGATGACTGGCTGATTCCCCAGAAGGCTGTGCTGCCATTCAGTGGGATCTCGACCAGTTTGAGAGTTGGGCAGAGAGGAACCTCGTGAGGTTCAACAAGGACAAGTACTGAGTTCTGCATCTGGGAAGGAACAACCCCAAGCACAAGTACAGGCTGGGGATTGACCTGCTGGAGAGCAGCTCTGCAGAGAGAGACCTGGGAGTCCTGATTGATAATAAGCTAAACATGAGCCAGCAATGTGCCTTCATGGCCAAGAAGGCCAATGGTATCCTGGGATGCATCAAGAACAGTGTGGCCAGCAGGTCAAGGGAGGTTGTTTTCCCCCTTCTACTCTGCCCTGTTGAGGCCTCATCTGGAATAATGTGTCCAATTCTGGGCTCCCCAGCTCAAAAGGGACAGGGAACTTCTGGAGAGAGTCCAGCACAGGGCCACCAAGATGATCAGAGGACCAGAGCATCTTCCTTATGAGGAAAGTCTGTGGAGACTGGGACTGTTTAGTCTAGAGGAGACTGCAGGGGCCATCTCATTAATATTTACAAATATCTAAATGATGGGTGTCAGGAGGCTGAGACATCTCTTTTTTCTGTTATATCCAGCAACAGGACAAGGGGTAATGGGATGAAGCTGGAACACAAATAGTTCCATTTAAACATAAGAAAAAACTATTTTACTGTGAGGGTGATGAAGCACTGGAACAAGCTGCCCAGTAAGGGTGTGGAGTCTCCCTCCTTGGAAGTCTTCAAGACCCGCCTGAACATGTTCCTATGTGACCCGACCTACGCAAACCTGCTTTGGCAGGGAGATTGGACTAGATGATCTCTAAAGGTCCCTTCCAACCCCTACTATGTTATATTTTTTGTGGTTCTATGGATCTTAGTGCAAAATTAAGCACTGTGGCACACAGGAAAATATCAGTCTAAGAAGCACACATAATAGCTAGAACTGTAAAATGGGTAAGGAGATAAATTTTCTATTAAACGCTGAGACTAGAGGGATGTTTCTGATATGGTTCTTCAACAACTAATCTTATCAACAATCTTATGCATTATTTTCATTAATCATCTTGATGGAAAATGTAGAAGTATGTTGATAAATTTCCTGATGATGCAAATACAAGATGCACTGTGATGTCAAAAGGGAAAATTATGCAAGATAACACGAGCGTTTCGAGATGTGAAGTTATAAACAAAGGATTAAATGCTGTAGTAAAAAGCCTAAGGTCATGCAGTTAGAAACTAGGAATAGATCCTGTTTTATATTATGTGAATTTTTCAGCTAGAAATGACAGAAACAGATATCTACCAACAAGCCATCAATGCATCAAAACTATATAAAAAATAAAACTAAATGCAGTTCTGCTGCCTGAAGAAAGATATTTCCAAAAAATTAGGGAAGTGTATGTCATATACAAAACACTGCTGTGTCACTGCCTGCAATGCTCTATTTCTGGTCACAAATGTTTAAGATGAACTCTTATTTAAACAGAGACCTTTTTCAGTAAGATGTCTTACCATCTAACAAGGTAAGGGCTCTAGGATAGTTTGGGCGGTGAATCTACCTTTGAATACTAAATAAATAACTTTGTCTTGCTTATTCTTATGTACAGACTCAACAATAGCCACATTTTCTCGGGCAATCCCTTATGCAAGCAAATATCATGGAAGATAGAAACATATATATTATGTTTCAGTTTTATTAGAGTTCCTAAGGAAAGTAATTTTTAGAGAACTTCTAATTTCTTCACAGGGTGATAAGTCCCAAATTTTAGGAAACCAAATAAAATTTTCTGCATTTCCTGTAATCTTAAGAGACACTTTTTTCCATATACCTGTTCAGAAAAATTAATAAGTTGCATTGACACTTCTAGGATACAGTTCTGCAGTTCTTGGCATTCTGGATAATTTAAATCTGATGCAAACATATTAAATCTGAGCAATCTATAACTTTGCATTTTTAATTCCTTTTCTGCATGTGCTAAAATGAATGGCACTTTAGGGACTATTTAATATTGGCCACTTCATTTTTAATATATAGTAGAATAATACATTTTAAAAACCTATAAGCATGCCAAATTCTAGTCATACACAGGTCATACATTTAAATAACAAGTACATTTTTTATAAAAATCAATGCCTGTCTCAGAACTCAATATTAAAAACAGGTAGTTAATAATGAGCTTTCTTTCTTAATTTCAGATTATAGGGTTTATTTAGTATAGCTCTCCAGCTCAGGTACTGGCTGAAAGTGCAAATAGAACTATATAACCACTGTGCCTAATAACAGCAGCAGATAACTCTTTCAGGAACAGGCATTTGATTAGTCATTTGTGAGAATCAGCTCATAGCACTCAGTCTCTGAAGTCTAAAGATTCTGTGAGGTTTATAAACAGAGAAGGACTTTAAAAAATTTAAATGTCAATGAATGTTTCAATCTTACAATAGCCAAGCACTCAGTGCACTGTTAAATAACACTATGTGAGTGGTACAAACAAAAATCACAGAATCACAGAATCTTAAGGGTTGGAAGTGATCGCACAAAGCCATTGGCCACAAGGGCACATTGCTGGCTCATGCTCATCCTGCTGTCCCCCAGCAACCCCAGGTCCCCTTCCCCTGCACTACTCTCTTAAGAGTTCATTCTCCAGTCTGTGTTGGTACATGGGGTTATTCTTTCCCAGATGCAAGACTCTACACTTGCCCTGGTTGAATTTCACCAGATTTCTCCCCACTCACCTCTGCAGCCTGTCCAGGTCTCATTGGATGACAGCACAGCCTTCTGGTATGTCAGCCACTCACCCAAGCTTAGTATGGTCAGCAAGCTTGCTGACAGTGCCCTCTCTTCCCTCATCAAGGTCATGAATGTATATATTGAGCAGCAACACCTGAGGGACTCCACTAGATACAGGTCTCCAAGTAAACCCTGCCATATTGATCACAACTCTGCCTTCTTTCCTTCAGTTAGCAATCAACATAGCTGAAGCTGTAGATGTGCACGCAGTGAAACGCGTGCTTAAAATTACTGAATCCTGACTATTACTTTTGTGAATTATGCTGCCAAGATTTCAAGATTATTTTTCAATGTTTTGTTTTGTTTAGAAAACAAACAAACAAAAAATTCCACTGTTTTTGGAGATATTCTACTGGATTACTTGTCTGCCAGTTTTCTTCACATCTTAGAATAGTAAAAATCTAGTAATGTCTATACTTACACTGATTTCTTTTGCTGTAAACTAGCATTTTTACATATATGTTAAAGTGCATGTACAAAAAGTGGTTCTCTTTGATATGCTGTTACACCTGTATTTCAGCAATGGATGTTTGAAAATACAAAAGTTCTGCCTCTTCAACCCTCTTGATCGGTATTCCTCTTTAAATATTTTAAATAGGGTTAAGTAAAATAAATTAACTTGCATTGTCAGAAATGCCTTTTAATGCAGAAATCATATAAAATTTTGTTTTTCTTATTATCTGAAGATAACTTTTCCTGTTAATGCCACTGCTGCTTAGTTTTTGTCCTCCATCCCGTTTAATTGTTTCAGAGTGTGAATATGTGTCTGAAGAAAAATAGAGGATCTTAATACTTTTTGAGGCAGCTCATTGTTTCAAAACTTTCTTAAATATAATATTAAAAATATTTTTGAGAGCCAGGAATGTTCTGAGCTCTGCCAAAATTAGTATTATGAAAAAGGAAGAAAGAAGAGACTGAGACTTGACCAGAGGTTATACTATTGAAGAAACTTTATAGGCTTGACTGACTAATTCATCATTTTCTGGAGACTATAGCCCTGTTCCACTCTAACAGAGCCTCCTACCTGACCACATGTTATTCTTTGGTCCTCATCCAAACCCCACTGATGGACACAGGAGCCTCTCTGGGGAGCTGAGTGCACTTTGGATCACAGCATAAAAACACCAGTCAGACAATTTTAAAGTCTTGCTGAATAAAACATGACCTTCAGAAATGAATTTGTGACTGAAGATTTCAGATGCTAATGAACCATTCTTCAAGTCAGTAAGTATATGGATTGTCCCATCTTGTGTTTAATGTTTCAAGTATTTTGTCATTTAGTTTTATTTATGTGAAGAACTGAGGCTCAAGCTGAAAACGCCTCTGAAAAGCTGGAATAGCTGGATCTAAAATGGATTCAGCAAATCGATTGCATTCTTGAAATAGAGAACAGTGAGGGGTAAAAAATGGTGATTCATGACATATCCAAGTGAATTAGGAGCATAAGTCTCATTTTTTTAATGGTATGTAGACAGTATAAGAGAGTTTTTAAGCTATTGCAAATATTTACAGAAATAAAGTTACTAAAAAGTGCAAAGATGCACAAGTAGTTACTACATTACCTCATAATAACAGTACTAAATGTATTTATAATGTATATTGATTACATCATTTAAGTCACACTGTGGATTATACTGGAGGATAGGTGGAATTTCCAGAAGCATTGAGCACTGGTTAATTGCACTAACTTAAATTAGTTACCAAAATTGTCTGTCTTTGGTTGAAATAAAGCTGGTCACCATTAAGATCTTCTGAAAAATCTATCCTTAAAAGTCAGAAGTGCAACCAAGTTTGTTACTTTGCCTTAAAATGCAGATCATACATTTGGGGGCGGGGGGAGGAGGGAAGTATCTTTCTTCTTGTTATTAAATATAACATCTCTGTAAATAAACTTCTCGATGACTGTGAGAAACTATCTTTGATACCATATTTGAAAGCAGTAAATTCAAAGTATATTCTCTACACTAGTGTTGTATTCCTAAAGTAGGAAACGATACCTGACTGCGTTATTTATAATTCTGGCAGTGTTGCTGCTTTAGTATTCTGAAATATGGAATAGATAACTCAGGAGATGATTAAACACTTGAATTTGAGACATTCCTGTGAACTTTAGGCAGTCAGCCAGAACTAGTGCAAGCAAATGGTAAGATGCTAGACATTTTTTAATTGCCTTGAAAACATTCGTAACCACATAGTTAAAGAAGAATCAATATTTGTTCTCTTGTATTTTTGTAGAAGAACTTCCTGTAGTAGAAGCAGCATGACGCAGAGCTACCCTGGGAGATACACAATGACCTTTTGTATAATATTTTGGGGTTTTAGTTTTTGGGCGGGGTTTTTTTTTTTAGTTTTTTTGGGGTTTTTTTGTTTTTTGGGTTTTTTTTGTCTGAGCAAGCTACTTGTCATACAGTAGCTTCCTTTGATATTCCACAAAATGATGCCACGGACATTTTTAATGCAACAAAAGTCTCTTATATTCACAAAGCTAACACATTTTTTCACAGCAGTTCTGCTAGCCTCTGCCTCAGGGCTAGGTGATCTCAGTCCAATTCCTAAACAAGAGTTTTCCTCCAGTGAGTGACACTTTGCCAGGCTCATTGCTTTCTTTAGACAGACTATCTTAAATGGAGAGTGAAAGGAGGGGGTCACATCCTGTTGCAAGACAGAAAAGGAAGCTTGTATAGCACGTTATTTTTTCTAAAAAAAAGCCTTACACAATCTGCTCAGAGAGTACATAAGCACACAGATCTCTTATCTTAGCTGATATAGCCAGTATAGACCTAGACAGGTCAGTAGTTCCTCCAAAAGAAACAGTAAAATATTCTTAAAGTATAAACAATGTTTAACTAGCAGTTCATTTACTTGCAAATGTAGTTCTTACCTTGTGTTATCTCAAAACAATAGAATATGGATGTTACAGGCTCTTGTAATCTTTGTTTCTTCCATTGTACAATCATGAGATTTATCAGATATTGTGACTTAAGCAAATTCCATGCACCATTATTTCAAAGGTAGATGAATGCAAATAAAGTGTAAAACCATGAGCATGCTACTAGCCTATTCTAAATGCTTGCCCTATTTAACAATCCCTTTAGAAGGGATGCATCTGAGCAAATTGCTTGCACTATGATCCTACCTTTTTTTGAAGCAAACAAAAGTTCTATTTGTTACCCATAATAAATGTATATAATATTCTTTCAAGATAGTACTTTCAAATGCAGCTTGCACTAGTCCAATGTTAATCTGACTGGAGCCAAAACCAGCCAGTAGCATTGACTAAATAGCAACTGAATTAGACAAATTTCAGCATTTCACATTATTTTATAACTGAATTACCATGTTTTTAAATTAGGCAGAAATCAAGAACAGTAGAAATAAGCACATTAAAAAAAATAAAAGAAGCTACAGGAAATGTGATTCCGAAAATAAATAAGTTCCAGAGAACTCACTTTACCCATCAGAGTGAGAGAAGAGCCAGATACATTCCTAAAGTCAGGTACCAAATGCGCTTAAATTCAGGCTCTCATCTACTTCCCTAGAGGTGGCCAGACTTACCATATACTTACACAGTTTTGTGTGGTCCTCGAGGAACTGCTATGATCCAAGCAGTCAGACCTACCCCAAAAGATTTTCTGAGCTTTTCCAAGTTAGAAAGCTGGAAGTCTTTGCTAGCATACCCATGCTGACAAGGTCCCATCTTCACAGTTCTCCACAGGGAATACCTAGATCTTGGCAGTTTCTGAGGCTGGGATATCTTTCACCTTTATAAGCTGAAGTGTCTTGATGAGAGCCACTCGTAACGCTACATAATGTACATTATTTGTACTTAAACAGTAAGAAATTCTTTAGAAAAAAAATTTTGATCAGTGGCCCAAAGAAGAGCACAAATATGTCCACTGAATCCAAGGCATGCTTCTCCCCACACCCTCCAACTCACCTATTGACAAACAATGGCCAGAAAACTCAGCATGGTCTTTTCCAGCTTGGTTGCAAAGCAACCTATAATTAAGTTTATAAGAAACCAGTGAGGGCAACTGAGCAGAGGAGGCCACATCTGGTGATAAGAACGGTTCCTGTGCAGGGCCATTGCAAGCATCACACGTGAGAGAAAATTAGCTTCTAGTGAAAACTAGAGGACAGCTTGAAAAAGCACTGGCTATATATTAATGACATACTACTCCCCGTTGTTTCTGAGTGCCTGACTTTCTCCTGAAGCTTTCTTCTTTGTTCTCACCTGACTTCTAAAAGGGCAAGGTGAGTACCCAACAGGAACGGACAAACAGCCCAACTTTACCCTCCACTGCATGAAGCAGGTGCTCCAGGGTGCTGCCTGTTCCAAGATCAGCATCTCATTTGTTATAAGCTAACACAAAATTCCTCTGGGCACACTGGACTCAAATAATTCCTTAAAACACTAAATGAATCAAGACAGCGTTAGTACACAAAACAGTGTTTTTACTTAAGGTGAAGAGATGGAAAAGGTCTGACATTTAGTTGCACGTGACCTTTACCAAGGACAATACAGAACATAGAGTTTTTGCCTTAATAACTCACTGTAGCCAGGAGTCTTTGACTTTGATAAAGGTCATCCAGGTCCAAAATGTTAGGCAATTTTCAGTTACCCTTACATGAAACAATAATAAAAAAATCATTCTTTTTAGTACAGTTGTTCTCATTTGTAGCATTACTAAAAAAATGTCATTTTGGTCTAGGAGGAACTTTCCATGTTATTCTGTATCAAACATAGACTGTCCCCATTTAATTCCGCAAAGCTTCTTTCTCTGATCAAATATGCTGGCCTCTAATCATGGAGATCATGTGAGCTGAGCTCCGCTGATCTGAGTAAACAGAAACAAATGTTGGAGCAGAGTACAAATGCCACAGTTCTGTTCTTTCTTTCTTTCCTTCTTTTTAAATAACTCATTCATTAAGCAATGCAACTAAAGGGAAATAGGGGACATTTATGTGTGTAGTCACACTGCAGTTAAGATAATTGGGACCAGCTGTTTTGTTCTGCTTTTTCTGGAAGAACGTAACATTGCACAAAGCTAGCACAGCAAGAAGACAGACACAAGGAAGATGCTGAAGCACGTAATTGAAGCCTCAATAATTTTCAGTGCTGTTCTTCGAAAAGTTTCCCTTTCTATCTGTGAAAGCTGTATTTTCAAGCTTATGTTCAGATTTTTATTTTCACCACGTAAATTCCACACATGCTAACAACCATTTTTCATTCTTTCCCCCCACTTCAGTGTTTACCCAATACAGACCACCTTGAATCAATTACATACATAAGGGACAGAGACAGAGTTTACTTTATAGTCTGCAAAGGAAAATCCTGTCTGGAAACCATTTCTTTCTAGGACTGTCTAGTATTGCACATTTTTGTCTTCTAAACTCATCTTGGGAGTAACTTCACAAACAGGTTTGCTTACACAAGTTGCTGTGCCACAGGAGAAATATTCATTTGGAGACAGACTACATCCACAGTCTTTTGTGACCAAGTAAAGGTAAGTAAAAATTAATTCAGACTGCTTCTTCTGTCTCTGTCTTGTCCTTACAAGAAAGCGTAATAAAAACAAGAGATAACAACATATGGATGTCAGTTTTCCCTTGGGATGGTGGTTCAAGGACAAAGGAGGATGAGCTGTGTCATGGGTGAGCTGTGACTATCACTTACGGCAGTGCAGCCAACTTAGCGCAAAATCCTGTTACTATCAGAGGAGAAAGTGGGAAACTGGATACAGCCTGTATCTCTGTTGCATCCTATTCCTAACTTCTTGGGTCATATATGGTGTCCCTAGACTGAGAATGATTCTTAAGACAGCCCACTGCAACTTACCTTAGAATCTCTGCAGAAGTTTTACAGTCAGACGCAAAATAGATGGTTTCAAAGGGTCCTTCCAACTATTAAATAATATACACACAAAACCAAACCTTTAGGTATGTTTGCTTCATTGATCTTTCTGGATGCCATTCTCTCAAGTCACAAATAAAAAGTACCACTACTACTACTACTACTACTACTATGTTTTTCATTCTGGTGTCAGGGATTGAAAGAGACACTACTGCCAGTGGAAAGGAAACTGCACAAGTCTACAATCACTAATGAAAGAAAGTAATCAGGTCTTTAAAATTTATAGGCTACAGTACATCTTAGGAAAAAAAACAAAAAAAATGTTCTGCAGAACATTTCCTACCTGAGGCATCTGGACATAAGTTCAGACTAGTTTGAGAAAATAGATTTGTTTTTCTCAAAAGATTCTGAGCAATTCAAGCTAGATCAGATTGCACAGGTTATAATGAAGGGGAAACTTACTAAATAGTATTAATTTGCGATCTTAAGTCAACAAAATGGTTACTCTGTGTACCTTAATATAAAATAGCTTTAAGGCTGACTCAATAGCAGTTGCATGGATTATAAATTCAATCCTACTAACAGAATTATGGTTTATTTCCAGGGAAAACAAACAAACATACAAGCAAACACCCAAAACCCAAAACATGACCTTAGGAAGGAGAAGAAACCAATATAGGCATGTTCATTTTCTGGACAAAGGATCAAAGATTCAGTTCAGACTGAAGTTAAGATACCTTCAGTCATTTTGCATCCTACTTCATGTGAGCTGTCTCCTTGATTCTATCAAGCATACACTTCCAGATTCCTGCATATAAAACTAGAGTACAAAAATAGCATGCTTAAGAAGAATGTTTTTAACTGAGGTTGTTTTGTTTCACAGAAACCATCTCATATGATTGTACTTACATTAATTATGTGAACGTTATACTTTTGACCAGAGGAATGTGTACTGCATTAGAAAAATACATACAATCTTCTATTACTTAGAAGAAATACAACAAACAGATTTTTTTCTTCCTCTTTACTAGAAAGGTTTGGACTCATATTCACCTTCACAGGCATCTCTATCTGCATCTTCCAATGAGGCTTTTGGTATCCTGGTTCTTTATACCTAAAGCTAAATTCAAAACGTACTTCGGCTTTGCATTCCAGACCCTACTGTTCCTTACACTCACAGCGGTGCTTCATTTTGCTTCTCTGAGACGTTTAGGGAAACAGATTCACTTTGGAAAATGTCATGGAAGATTTTAACAACAATATGTGCTTTGGTTGACAATAACCTGACCATGAGTCAGCAATGTGCCCTTGTGGCCAAGAAGGCCATTGGCACTCTGGGATGCATCAAGAGTGTGGCCAGCAGGTCAAGGGAGGTTCTGCCCTCCCTCTACTCTGCCCTGGTGAGGCCTCATCTGGAGTCCTGTGTCCAGTTCTGGGCTCCTCAGCTCAAGAGGGACAGAGAACTTCTGGAGACAGTCCAGCACAGGGCCACCAAGATCATGAGAGTACTAGTGCATCTTCCTTAGGAGGAAAGGCTGTGGGAACTGGGACTGCTTAGTCTAGAGAAGAGGAGACAGAGTGGGGATCTCATTAATATTTATAACTATATAAATGGTGGATGTCAGGAGGTTGGGACATCCCTTTTTCTATTGTATCTAGCAACAGGACAAAGGGTAATGGGATGAAGCTGGAACACAAAAAGTTTCATTTAAACATAAGAAAAAACTATTTTACTGTTCAGGTGAGGGAGCCCTGGCACAGGCTGCCCAGGGAGGATGTGGAGTCTCCTTCCTTGGAGGTCTTCAAGACCCTCCTGGATACATTCCTATGCAACTTGAACTAGGTGGACTTGCTTCTGCAGTGGGGTTGCAACTAGATGATCTCTAAAGATCCCTTCCAACCCCTACTATTGTCTTATTCTATGATTTTATATAATCCTATCAATATCTGGTATGGCATTAAAGGGGAAACAAAAGTATTCAGGAACTGAGAAGTCTGTGGAAGATCTTGCATTGATGCTCACTATTGAAGACATAGCTGACCTCTACTCCCATAACAGCAAGAGCATAAACCCTTGCCATTTAATCGATACAACTCTTATTGCTGTCCTAGAGGAAGAGCAAAAATAGCCTCTTATTTTGCATCTCTCTTCCAGCTTTATGTTAGCAGAAATGCATGACACATGGGAAGTAAAGCATTTCACACAAAAAATGAGACAATCTCATTTTATAGGTTTGATTCTCTGATTCTCATTTCTCCTCAGCCTTGAGGAACAGCAGCCCTCCAGGAAAAGTTACAATTAACTAAGCCCAAGTCACCCAGTTTGAGTGGTTTATGGAGTTGTTATGGTGTTACTAAGCACATCACTAACTTAATAGTGCATCACACTCACGACATTTGGCTGGTTGGAGATGATTCTTTCAGCAGTAACTATTAAATGATCTCTCTTGACCTTCCTGAGAGCCATATCTGTATTTAAATGAACCCTGCACCAGTACAACTTCAAGGTGAGATAATAAACTCAGTCAGTGACATGCTAAGAAAGTAAGCAGACCAAATCCTGTAGGGATGTGTATACATGTATTGTGCATACATGCAGTTCCATAGACATAATAATGCATCAAGTTGAAGAACACATTCTGATTTTCCCCATTAAAAAAAAAAAAACTAAAATCACAATCTACATGCTCTGCTCTTTCCACAGATTTTATCCAGCATTCAAAAGAGACCCTGAGCTGGCACAGACTAATTAAGAAGATGGGGAAGGATTATATTTATGTGTAAATCATACTCTAAAAAGGAAATGGTATCAATAATGTAGCAGTAAAATACTTGAAAGAAAAAGGATTTTTTATTAAGTCAGTTTTTCAAAATCTTTCTCCAGAAAAAGAGGATAATTCTTTTAAATTGATATTCATGCTGACCTCTACTTCTTGTTTACATTTTGCCCTTGGGAGAAAATACAGCTTAGCGGTACAAGGGGTCTATAATAAGCATCTTTATCTCTTTGGGATTCTCAAGCCTGTTTTGTTTGTGTTTTTTTTTTTCCCTCCAGAGCCTTACTGTAAACTGCATACCTCTTGGGCTGACTCACACAGGCCTCCAGAGGAGTACACGGAAGAGCAGGCTGTTTTCTCATGAGAAGATCAACATGGTGAAATTCCTCTTCCATTTCAGCAGCTCCAAAGCCATGTTGCACCCAGCTTGATCTGGCAGGTGTAACTCTTCTGCTCTCAGTCCTTAATTTATCCGCACTTGGCTCAGATTAATAGCTTTATGGAGTGACCAGTGTCTTTCCTGGTTGGAGCTATAAAACAAAGTCTGGGCCTGCTCAAATATCAGCACGAGAGCAATATTGTAGTCGCTTCTTGGAAGCTGCAGAAAGAAAGAGGTTAATGATCTGACAGCCTATCCTATCCTGCCAGCTTGAAGGATGTTGCCTGCAGTCAGTCGCCATATATTTGGCTCCAAACTAGGGAGCAGAGGGGCCAGAATGATGACTTCAGGAGATTTGTTATCTGTCTCTCAAGGAAGATGGAGAGCTCTGAAGCTTTCAAGCATCACCTCCTTTCCTTTCCTTTCCTTTCCTTTCCTTTCCTTTCCTTTCCTTTCCTTTCCTTTCCTTTCCTTTCCTTTCCTTTCCTTTCCTTTCCTTTCCTTTCCTTTCCTTTCCTTTCCTTTCCTTTCCTTTCCTTTCCTTTCCTTTCCTTTCCTTTCCTTTCCTTTCCTTTCCTTTCCTTTCCTTTCCTTTCCTTTCCTTTCCTTTCCTTTCCTTTCCTTTCCTTTCCTTTCCTTTCCTTTCCTTTCCTTTCCTTTCCTTTCCTTTCCTTTCCTTTCCTTTCCTTTCCTTTCCTTTCCTTTCCTTTCCTTTCCTTTCCTTACAGCATCTCAGAGGACCAGCAGCAGAAATCTTAAACTCTCTTAAAGTTTTTAGTGGACAAATGCGACGGTTTCTGAAAAGGCACTTATTCTAGGGTGTGTTCAGATATGTTGCCACTCTTTGAATTTGCTCCTGTTTGTTTTACTCAAGTGAAGACTTTTAGCCTGCTTAGTTAAATTAAAATAGAGAGAAGACACTTCTTAACTTTATACACAATCTGTATTTCCAGCACGTATTGGAGTACATTTTAGAAATCCTTGATATAATTTATACTCAGAAAATCTCTACAGTACAGTGAAGTGATCAGTATGAAAACAAGGAGGATCAGAAAGCACCAAAAAAATTGCATGCAGTGCCAGCACCAGGTTAAACATCTACACTGTTTCAGATTTGAAATAGTTTGTGAACAAGGATAATAAAGATGTCTTTATGACTCCACTGTCCTTCCATTTTTGGTACTGGAAACAGTCAGGGGATCCTCCAACAGTAAGGAACAAAGCTATGCAAATTAAAGATCCTTCTAGGTTACCAATGTTATGGCTGTGCCACAAGAGCCATCACATTGTATAAACCTAAAAAAACTAATCAACCACTGTTACAGATGCTAGTTAATATTATTTTTCTTTGGTCCCTACATTAGTTTGCACATCACCTCATTTTCCATGTTGGATGGACATAGACCTAAAGGGCAAGGCAAAAAAATTCACTTGTGCAGAGATGAACTGAGGAAAGATAAGAGAATATCCAGTTATGTGTCACCTGTGACCTTCCAGCATCTCCTGCAAAGGCATATGTGATTTGTAGGCAGCCTGAGCTTTGGATGTCTTGGAACAACATCACTGCACTCAAGTGAGCCACTGATGTACTGAACATGGGTGCTTAGACCAAAGCCAGGCTACGCTCCCAAAGGAGAGTACTTGTCTAAATGAGATACACTCGAGGAAAGTTTATTCTAAGCCAATATTCAACAACATGTCATCAGATCCTGCTGTTTCTGGCAGGCTGTAGTTTTGTGTACCAGTGCTGCCACCACTCTAGTGTGCTGATAATGTGTGCTTTTCTCAAACACATCAGCTTTACTGGTTGCTACAAACACACGTAAAATTTTGTTACTAACTTGTGACCTTAGAGAGTTTATTAGTGGAAAATGTTGCAGTTTGCAGAGAAAAAGTGTTTTGGCCTGAAGCAGGCTGTCATTGGATGACTGCTCCATTTCAGAGGTCAGTGAGTAAAGCAGCATGAAGTTAGCTAAAGGTGACCTAGAAAAGAAGAGAAAAAACATGGAATTTGTGTCCTTTACAACTTTGTTATGGCATACAAGAACTAAGTAAAAAGCTTTTATCTATTTTTGAAGGGGTATTTTTCCTGTGTAATTACTCATAGCACAAATTTAGGTATAAGGTGTGGGTGGCTAGCATATTCTTTACATAAATAATAATTTTAAGCAGTTTATATAGCAGTAACACTTAAATAATTTCAAGCAATTTATATAGTTAGTCTAACAGGCATCTGGACCCCAGAGTTGACAGATTGCTAT
This sequence comes from Urocolius indicus, assembly GCA_013401255.1. Taxonomy (NCBI): domain Eukaryota; kingdom Metazoa; phylum Chordata; class Aves; order Coliiformes; family Coliidae; genus Urocolius; species Urocolius indicus. Next base: position 259,102 of record WBNH01008007.1, on the reverse strand, counting down.
TTTTTGTTAGGTTGGGGTTTTTTTTAACAGCTACATGTAAAGTTCCAGTTCTAAAGCTGTAATAGCATGCCAACTCTGCATAAGCATTAAGATTACAAAAAGATAATAGTTTAGCTCTGTGGCAACAGAATGCAGCCTTTTCACAATGAACTGGCCATGATTGTTTTAAGGGAATTTGATAGTAAAAGTAAGATATTAAACTTTAATTTATTTGTGAGGTCTTCAAAACCCACCTGAATGCATTCCTGTGTGACCTGATCTAGGTGAACCTGCTTTGGCAACGTGGTTGGACTAGATGATCTCTAAAAGTCCGTGCCGACCTCTACCGTTCTATGATTCTATGAAGTGTAATTGTGCTCTATGCACTTTCTCCTAAATGGGCATGAGGCTTTCTACCTGGCATTGCATTCATTGAGGCTGAGTTATGATACTGTGTCATGACAGATTCTTTACATTAGGGAGTTGCATGGGCCCCAACAAATTATAATTTTTAATCACTAGTTCTCTATCCTTCAGAAAAAGGACAAACTTGTATAGGCTGCAAAACACCAAAGAACAAGATGGAATCACACAAATCTGTTTTTAGCTTCGCTTAGCTACCATCCACACTAATGGCTTCAATCAGCAATTAAAACCCAACTATACCTTTTGAAAGTAGCATAAAATTTGTATTCCAAGTTACAGAAAAAATGTATTAATTCTAAGGGAAGGACCAACAGTCAAAGTATTTCCAAAGTGTAAACTGAGTAGCTTGGAATAAAATGAATAAATAAATGGCAGAAAAAGAAGCTGCAAAAGTCATCTGAAAAGTAGGACAAAGATCTTGACAAACAACTGTTAAAATATGAAAAAGAAATAAATCTTGAGTGTGCCAGATTCTATGATCTAGAAGACTAAAATAAGATTTGGAGAGTCATGAATCAATATGAAATATTTCAGAATTGTTGGCTTTCCCCCAGAAACATCCCTAAAAACATATTGTGGGAACATTCTTTGCACAAAATATTCTAGCTGTGATACAGTTGGTAGCTTCCCATGAAGCTGTAATTCTAATATTACTGTAAATACAATGTGTTTAACAAATTTAAACAAAAAAGAAACCACAAAGAATACTTAAAACCAGCTATCCTTGTTTTTTGACATTTAGAAGACTAGACTTTCTGAAATACACCTATACAATATCACCTCCAAGTTGAATGTACAACTGCCACAGCTAGTATTGTACACATTGACTTAACCATGTAACACAGTGCTTTTGCGTGTGTTAATTGCCATTGAAGAGAAAGACTATGACCAGCAATCTGGGCTAACATGAGATGCTGTATTTTAAGTGACATGAAATACATTTCTTGTTTTAGAAAGCTTCTCTCCTCCCTTTTTCTTTCAGCACACAGCTCTTATCTCTCATCCTACTCCTATTTTTAAGGTTTGTTTTATTTGTCTCTAATCTTTCACCTCCCCCCACTACCCACTCAAATGCAGCATCCAAATCTATTACATGTTTGTGAAGAATTTGCTAATGACAGATCTTTAAAATTAAGCAAGAATAAGTCTGGAGATGGAGGTCAGAAAAATAGTTATGTGGGTAAACTCTATTCACAAAAATAGTCTAAAACTATGCAGAATAGCTTCCCAGTCCAGCAAGGCAAAGCACATGTTTCTTCTGCTGCTGTTCATCATTTCATGAGCATGGCTGCCACTTTGGCTTATGCTCAGTAATACCTTACTCCCCAGGTAGTCCTATTGAAAACTGTGAGACAACACAGGCAATAGCATTCTCAGTATTAACAGTAGCAGTGAGGCTGTCACTTTGTCAATCATCTATAATCTGTGCTTTTAATAAAAATAGTTTGAAGAGATGATATCTGCGCTGACAGTTACCAGCCCTGGTGCAGCAACTCATTCAGTTGTAAAGGGATTTAGTGCTCCAAATACTGCAACAAATCTTGTAACTGCCCAATTATCACTTGATCGCCACCACTCTCCAGCACCCTAGGGGCCATGTCATTGAAGATAAGCTCTGTTTACATTAACTTAGTGTCAGGATGTACAGCATATGTCTGTGAAGCTGAATGAGTGCCCTTTTGCGGGATGTTCTGTACATTCACATCGTGCAATCAAGAGCCCTGAAGGTGTTGAAAAAGAAGAAAAGGCCTTTCATAGAGTTTAATCCAATTAAAGCACATTAATGAAGGTTGGGATCATCTGTCACATTATCCAGACATATCCTTTCATGCATCATCATCTGATTACAAAGTCTGATTTTCTTTTAAGGCTTTTCATCTGCACAAAGAAAATGTGATGGGAAATTCAATACTTAAAATACTTGGATGGGATTTCTATTTCTTACCTTCCCCCTCTCCATCCTGAAAGAAATATATTTGTTTTAAAACAGTCTATCTCATCAGGTGGTACAAATTGGCATGCATCCAGTACAGTTGAGGGCAACCTCAAACAACATCTCCTATATTTTTGTTTGAAGGAATGTAAAACTTTAGCACAGATGAGTAAAGGAAGATTAAGCAGGGAGATTTAAGCACTACACACTGCAAAGGAATAAAGGATTGTAGGCTCTGTCCTGCTAGAATGGTATAAAGTGAGATTTCTCCAAGAGTATTGAGCATACCTCCCATCATCACCACATTAAATGCTTTGCGCAGCTGTCAGAGACAAATTGGCCATCCTTGATTAGAAAGGAGGGAAAGACATATTCTAAAGGTAATGAGAGGAGAGCATTACTCACTCAGGTATGCATTTTCTCTCTGCAGCAGAGTCTGTGGAGCAGCTTGAAAACACAAATCCCCACAGTAAAAAGGCTAACGCTAGAACAAGGAGTGGTCTAATATCCAAAACCTGGACAACAGGTAAATCCATTGAAGACTAATGCAAAAAGAATCCTATTGGGGAAAAAAACATTGGGGAAATTCAATAATGCTCCAAAACTACACCCTGATCATTACACTGTCACCTAATATGACAATTTCTCACTATATCAGCCTTTCAATTTGTTATTGCTACCTCCTTACAGAGGCTACTGGTCTTATACCACAGCTTTTAAGAATATATCATTACATTTCTTATTCTGTTGTCAGTATAAATGTCAGTTACTCATGTCACCTGGCAAGGAAGGCTGCTTAGATTAAATTTGCACAGAAGCCCTACAGTAACGCCTAAGCAGTCATCCTCAGAAGAAGTCCCACTTGCTCACACCCCCTCTCAGTCAACTACAGAAAGAAAACAGATTATTTTAAGTATCCCATTGCTATCCCTCAGTCCTTTGTCAGCCTTCATGTCTTCTTTGAACTACAGCTTCAGACTGCATAGACACTCAGGCAGGCAACATACAAGTACTTTTGCTTTTCCCTATAGACAACATTTTAGGATCTGAAGAAATCATAAAACACTGCATGACACGTAGTGTCCATCATTGGCTCAGTCATATTGCTGGTGTCAGGCTTCAGGCACATATTCTGAAATTCACGTAATTTGTACTCTGATATTTGAACTAGTGGGTCCAAAAACAGAAAGTGAGCAGGCAGACCTGCTGGGCCTCTTCAACAGAATGACTGAGAGACTGAAAGGATTAATGGAACATATAGGGGAGGAACTGCATATTTGCATTCAAGGATCATCTAGAGACTACAAGGAATGCTAGTTTTTTAGCAGGTATCTTCTTTGGGGTTTATTAAGATTGCCGTGAACTTTAAGCAAAGCAAGCAATGCACCATGAATGACCAGTGTGCTTAATTTCTCAGTTGCATTTAAAGTGTTACTGAAGAGCATGGCCCACTGAACACTACATACATTTCTTAAAATTCAGCATAGGCTTTGATAGAACATATCTCATTCTGCATTGCTTTGCTATCTCACATAATTAGTGCCAAAATTGATGTTATTTAAAATCAAAGCCAAAACAACTTCTCTCAACTTTCCTCCATGTAGGGGTGTGGAGACTTGTCTCCAACTTTGGAACTTAAAATACACATGAGGACTCATAATTTTTAAGATATTTAGTGGACATTTTGGATTTTCTTGATGGAAAGCTAAACTGCGATGAAAAAGCACTAAGTATACTGTGCTATCTACCTTCTTCTTATTTCTTATGTGTCAAGATAGCATAAACACTACTGCTATAATCATGAGACCACTGCCTGTTTATTTGTGCCTAGGACACTGCAGACATCATCTTGATTAAACCACTGTCTATTAATCCACTGGCCACAGCCTTTTCCTCTTAAGCAAATGCAACTGCTAAAGCACATTCAAGTACCCAGGTCACCATAACAGTTTCACAGTTTTTCTGAGCACTGTCTGCCTTACTGTCCAAGCTTCACCCAGCATAAGAGATCACAGGCACTATGAACTTAGCCCAAAGTTTTTGAGGATGGACAAAGTACAAATACTTCCCTGATTAAAATCAGTCTAATCTAACAGTGCAAAGTACATGCAACAAACATCTAAGAATTTAAACCATTTATTACGTACATGCTTTAAGTTGGCTATATGTTGACAATTGAGACAAGTGGCAATTGCACAGCAATATCCCATGAAGTCATTTCATTAACAGTTACTTATTCTGCAGTGATGTGTGTGTGCTTTCTAAAAACCTTTAGTGATACGTTAATGTCCCGATGTATAACATCTCATTAGCATTAATTTAGCAAATACAAATGTGGCACAAACATTATTCCATGAACTTGTATATTCAAATAGCTTTCAACTTTGGAAAAGTTTGAATCTCATTATAACTCCTTTCTAGCTTTATCCCATTTCCAGTTATTACTAGTCACTTTAATCATTGTGGGAATGTAATTGTTAAATTGTCATTTTATGAAAGAAAAATATTGCCCTTGTAACAGTTACATTTGTGTGTGCCCTGCTTTATACCAATAGTAACAGTCTTAAAGAATATGTGACCTGATTTCCCAAATGTCTGTAAATGTACTTGGCATTGAATCTGACTGAATTCAAGGCTCTTCATATAAAACACAGCTCAAGTTAACTTTTATCTCCCTTTTATTTCTATCTCTCAGCAGCTGTTCTTCTTTTATTATTTCATGTGCTGTATTCAATATGCAAAGTTTCCTTGTTTGTTAGAGTGCAGTACACTTTCTAATGCATCTGTCATGTTGGAAAACAGGAAAGTAGCATAAAGCCTCTCTTGTGATTTTTTTCTCCCCTCAGTTAAAGGAAGGCTTAGTTAAAAGAAAAAAAGAAAAAAAGGAAATTTGCCTCTAAGCATCTATAAAGCTTAAGAATTGAGTTCTTCAGCTTTATGAAATTTTTAAAATTAAAATACAAGTGAATTTAATGCTTAGAAATGACAAAACATGACTGGCCTTGGGAATTTTCCTTATAAGGATAATTTTGAAGCTAAGACACAAGACAGACAGACCTGGATTCTGTTCTATGTATACCAACAGATTTCTGGTTAACCTCTCAGGCTGTGTCAGTCCTGGAGATATTTAGAAAAATAATCCACATCCTCATCTGAACCAATGCAGAATCCTATGGGAGTGCTTTTTTAGATAAAACACCTAGAACTGCTTTCACCCTTACTTAAGTTAATTCTGCCAAAATTGAGCCGCAATCATACAGCTCAGTCCTGCCTCAGAAGTATTTTCTGCACTAAAGCTTCCAAGAATATAAGCCAATACAGCTTTGTTGTTAAGTGTCTTTGGAGCAGACAAATCACCAGGGTTGAATCTGAGTATTTCTTCACAGCAGACAGGATTACCAGGCACTGGGAGAAACCTAGCCCAGGTGATATGGAACTGTAATTCTGTCTAATTCACCCTCTCTGTGTCCTAGCAGCAAAAAAATCACTCCTGCAGATTTCTAGATGGACACCACATCCTACCTTATGGAAAGATATTTCAGTATCTTTACAGCATGCTGCACAGCACTGAGCAGCTTTGCAAACTACGCACACTATAAGAAATTATCATTAGTAAACCAATAGCATTTAAATAAATATTAGGTATGTGTTGCTGGGGCACATATGAATTATGTTCATACAGAATATGCTACATATGTATAACATGCATATATATGGAATGCTATGAATATGACACTTATTGTTTTCATACTTTTTTTTAAAGTTAGGCTCAATATAATCAACAGTTTGGCGATTTTTTTTTCCTTAGTGTTTACAGATCTAAATGTATTCCTTTTTGTGAATGGCTGTCACTCACCTGGTAGGAGAAAAATAGCAGCAGAAGGTACAATTATTTGAAGCCAGAGAGTACATAACACCAACTCACTCCAAAATATCCTACCACTGTCACTGGAGCTAAACCAAAACATGCTAAAACTCAGTTCCAGAAGCACATCTGTATATGAAATGTACCAGAATTCCAAAAGCATGTAAGCACAAAAAAAGAAAAAGAAGAAATAAAGAATCTCATTCCCAACCAATGTTCTGGCAGGTTTTGTTGGTTCCTTTAGATTTCAAAAAAGTTTCAATGGGAGAAAATTCCCTGCAGTTCAATGTCTGGCACCTGAGTGAGAAGCTGGAAGGCATCCCTGGCAGTCGGCCAGGCAGCATGCTGCAAAGCACAGGCTTGAATTCTTTCACGGCAAATTTTGAAAAACTGGGTCTTCCTCAGAATGATATGAGATCTGTCATCATAATCCATGAAATATAATCATCTTTTTGCACTCACTTCTTCAAGTCCGAATGTCCCCACTGTATTCCATATTATGCCTGAATTTTCCTCATCTTTTGGGACATCGGCAGCTAAAATCAGGTGCGCTTACAACACAGACATTGTGTGATTTAACTCAAATTTTAGTGTTGACAGTAGCTAGCTACACTGAGCAACTGAGCTATGATTCTGGCCAGCCTCTGCAGCCTGATCTGACCCAGCAAACTCTAATCCTGCTCAAACTGGATCAGCGTGGGCTGTGTTGGAACCCAACCATGTGGCTCACAATGTTTTCAAAGCAGAGAGGATTTTTGTCTCCAGACCCAGTCACAGCACCTGCACAGCCTGCTGAAAGCCAAACCGTCTCACATAGGCCAAAAGCACAACACAGCCTTTAAACACACTGCAACATTTTCACCAATAAAAATGTGAACTTGTTACTCACCCTACAGCTTCTTTGTATCATGCAACCAGACTATTTGGTCTTTTCTAATGCTATCTTAGTGTACTATAAATACTATTTTATCTCCCTTTCTATCCGCACAAGAACATTTTCAAGGAACCTGAAGCCACAGTGTAGAAAGGTATTTAAATGCCTAAAATCCTTCAAAACTTCTTAATTCCCTTTCAAATACAAGTCTGAAAGAGTCAGAACTAGATGTAAAATCAGGAATTACATGCTAAACATGTTCTTAATTTTAATTATATCTCTGCCTAGCCAAAACTACAACTTTGATGTAGCAATAAGAAGTTGTAGTTAAGACTGGGTTGCAGAGAGGTTAGCGTGCTGAGCTGGAAAATATCCATTTAAACAATAGCCGTGAAACTAGGATAGAAACAAACAAAAACACCAAGGAAAGGGTTGGATTCAGATTCACAACTCTATAGTGCAAAAGATCTTGTTTTGCACCATAGAGAAAGAAATTTCTCTTGGTAGAAAGATCAGACTCTTCAAATTACTCTCCTCATTCAGATAAATTGTAAACATCAGATCTCTGTAAAACATCCTATCCTTAGTCTACCAAGTATTTAATTGTTCATGTTAAAGAGTAACCATTTCAATCGGAATGGTTTAGCAAGCTCTAAGATATTGGTCACAAGTGGCCTGATACCCTAGTCACTCAAGACAAGGCAGGAGCTCAAATTCCCCCTAAGTACTCTAATCTCCTCTGCATAAAAGAGCTGGTTTTGTGTAGAGTCTTCCTGGGTGACTTCCCTGCTCAGACATTATTAATATGCCTATATGCCTTCCAAACTAGATCTGCCTTGGCACAATGCTCAAGGTAGAATAAAATTATTTAAGCCAGACCACAGACTTTTGCCCAGGTCAGGTTAGACTGAGACTCAAGTGCTTTAGAGTGTTGTAACGATGATCCTTCACTTAGTCCCATAGGTCCTTCTACCTCTTGTGACAGGGTTAGGTGATGCATCAGATGGACAAAGTTGAGACTGACATTTGTTTGAAAACGTCTCACCCTAAGCCAGCCATGATGTGACTTTGCATATTACAACATGATCCTCTGTTCTGATCTCTTTTTTGTTCATAACCATATAAGGCAAAGAATAACTCTACCCTTCACTCCCTGCAGTAGATCAGTACCAAGAGCAGCAAAGTGTGGCGACTAATATCCATACCATCACTATTATGAGACTCTATAGGTTCCTGAAAAGCTGTGATCAGTACTATGCAAGTGTTCACTCTGCAGCTGATCTCCTGCACTTCAGAAATCACAAAAGAACACTAAAAATAATGGATCAGAGCAAAAAGTGCTGCCTGATCTGTAGTTTCTTAGGTTCTTCCATATCCATTAGTTCCTTTAGGGGAACAGTTTAATCTCTAGTAATGTCCTAAGCATACTAGCTCTATGTCTGAGAAGACTTCGAGAAGTTACGTTAAAAGGTAAAGATTTTACTAAAACAGTAGAAAGAGTAGAAATCAAATATATATTTCTGTATGCATGTAGAAGAAAGGAAAATTAAAAATTGATGTGAAGAGTGGGAAGAAAGACTGTAGGAGAAATGGGGAATACTTCAGATATGGGAAGGGCTAATAATATCTTATTTCAGGCATCTGTCTAGAAAGTGATCAGCAGATGGAAGGTTCACAACATCTGGCATTTAAAGAGAAAGTCAATATTTAACAGGATTTCCTCTGCCTTTCAAAATATTGATTTTTGAAAGTGAACAGCCTTTAAAGAGCACATACATACATACCAGAAAAAAACCTCAAAAGTAATCTAGCTTTGGTCATGGGACTTAGGACATCAAACATCTGTCTCAAATGTGGATACCACCTGACTCAAGGGTAGATTTGAACTTTAAAGACTAGAAATTGAGGAACAGCTGCCCTCAGTTAATCGGGTCATATGATTTCCATGATGCAATCTAACCTGAAAGTCCATCTGCAATTCCCATGGGCCATGGCCAGAATATGCGCTATATGCATAGGAAAATCCAGCATGGGCTCTCCTGTCAGGGCTACAAGCAGAAAGCAGCCTCCCTTGGATTTTAACACAGCTGAAAAGTGCAGGACATTCTACATTTGTGTGCAGCTGAAAAGGGTGCCAGTCACAAACACATTATGCCTTCTGCCCCTGACACAAACAACTGGGCAAGAACAGGGCACATACCCCTGCTTATCCGGAGCACTCGTGTGCCCGTGTTTCCTACCTTTCCTCTGCAAGACAGAACTGCAAAAAGCTATTTTACTGGAAAGGACGTATGCAATTGGTCCATAGCTCATCTGTGCTTACAAGAGCTCTCTGGGCTGTACCAGTTGCTCTCCTAAAAGTATTATCCATCTATATACATACAAATAATTATTTATCAGTAAGCCCTGAAAAAACAAGGTACTTTTATCTATTCTTACTGGAATTTACATGTTTCTATATGCCCACATTTCTCAGATATAAATGATTTTATAATACAGAGGTAATCTAGAAAATGATTCATTGTTTTAACAGAATATCATAATGAATCTGATTTCTCCAGTTTCCAAATAAGGCAAGTTCTCCATGCACTCAATCAGCTGTGACTATGACCAGAGCTAGCACTGTGTTCCCCAAAACAGGATTCTAATGATCCATTCTTTTTCCATAGAAACTCTTAAATCGTTGACTACACGTTAGGTCAGTGTGGCCAAAACCACCACATGGATTATGGTGGATGTTAGAGGGAACAATATCTCAAAAATGCATTCTCTCTCAGAATTTCTTTTCCCCTCCTTTCCTCAGTCTGAAGTATACACTTCTTCCAAATTGAAAAAAACTTGTTCATGGAAAACATATAACAGGAAACTCGGAGGGAAGGAGCCACAACAGGAGGTTATCGCTAAAAAATTCTAAGTTTAGAGCCACAGAAGGCCAGGAAGTGTCATTCACCCCTTACGCCCTAGTAACAAACTTAGAGTTGGTTTGCAAAAATCTCTGTCATAAACAAATATATGCCTGAAAGGAAAGTTAAATGAAATCTGTGCCATGTAGCCAAAACTGTAAATTAAACCCTAATCATGCCCCAAAAGAGTCAACAACCTTAGTCTGGATAAAAAGCAGCTTATTTTATACACTCTGAGAGCTATTCGAATGTCCTAAATTCCACCTAAGTCACTGAGCCTAGTGTTGCCTTTTCACTAAATGTTTTTGAAAGCCTGAAGCTAGCCAAGAGAAAACACCACAAAGACTCATGTGCAATTCTGGCCACATTAGCAAGCCCCAGATGATAAAGGTCTTCTCCCTTCCAAATGTTTTTACCCTGCGTTAAGCTATCTTACCAAAAGTCCCAAAAAAAGAGGTTTGATATCTCTGCATGGAAATGAATTATTAAAAAAAAAAAAAAAAAAAAAAAAAAAAAAAGGGGGGATGGGGGGGGCATCCTTTAAAGGCCTCGGGTTTTCTTGCAAAAAAAAAAAAAAAAAAAANCTTTCCTTGCAAAAAAAAAAAAAAAGAAACAAATCCTTGCAGAGTACAGTGAGTGTATAGTTCACTGGAGCAGGGAACACTGTTTATTCACAAGTTGCAAGCCTGTATGCCCAGAAGAACTGTGTTGTAAGGAGCCCATGAACATGAGTCAGTTGAATAGTTGCTTTCTACTTAACAACTTATCTTCCATTTAATTTCTTTCATTTCAAAATCTGTCTTTGAATAGTGATGTGGAACTAACATAGCAGCTGCAGAACACAGCACAGGCTGCCCTAGAACACATCTGAGAAGGGTTGGACAGTTGGTGTCCTCTCCTAAAAAAAAAAATAAATAAAAGCCAGAATCTGTCTGTCTCTGCAAACAGCCTATGAGTATGAATGGTGCAGTATTGGGGACAGCTTTTGAAGATGACATCAGTAAACTGCAAAACCTCACTGCTGCAGCCAAACAAGCTATTTGTAAAATGCTAGAAAAAGAATGTTTTGGGATTCTTGTTAAAGTTTCTCAGCAGCTGGTCATCTACAGAGCTGTTTACACTGAAGATATATTATTTCTATGCGCTATATAATTTGGTTCTCTAAATTCAGATGTTAGACAATTTATTCTAATTTATTATCTCCTTTTACAGCATTAAAACCAACCATATAATCTTCAGGTTTATTACTCTGACTACATGTTCTGCTCTCCCCCTCTTCTCCTAATGACCTGTAGCTGTGAATAGGCTGTTGTTCTGACATTACTGCATGTGAATGGCCTGTTAGCATTCAAAGTTAGTGCAGGCACTGGTTGTTTGGCATCCCTGAATTTATGCCCATCTGTCAAAGTGGTTTTGTTCCCACTCAAACAGTCATATGTTGGTTGCAAGAAAGTACTGGCACCAGGTGTAGGTTTAGAGTAGATGCAGCTAGTGTTAAGAAAAAAAAAAAAAAGAGGAAAAAAGAAGAAAGTTTTGCTTTGCAAGAAGCTGTTTCTGATAGCAAGTAATCAAAACATATGGAGATTACAGACTCAGATTTGTTGACACTTTGAGGCATTATGCCACAAACAAATGCTTTTATCCTTAAAATGTTTCATTACTGGGAATTTACATTTGAAAAGCCTTAATTAAAGGACAATATCGTACCCCACAGAAAATAAGCAACCTCCACAAATTCAGTGGATATCCTTTGAAGTAAGCAGAAAAACTTACTCTTACATAAGTCTTAATTTTGTTAGTGAAGGGCTGATGTTTCTTGCTCCTTTAAATAAGTTACAGGAATTTGTTGCCGCTGCAGGCAACACTACGTGGTGGTTCAGACTGATCTCCCAGCTCTCCGACAGTCGAGGGAAAGGATCACTGCACACACTGTGTGGATGGTGCTCTGTCTCCGTCTCTGTCTCCGTCTCCGTCTCCGTCCCCCGTTATTGTTTATGTTATGCCCTTATATCTGCTGGCATAAGCACCTCCTCTATCTCTGCCCCGTGCCAGACTTCTCACTTCCTCTTCACCCCTCGCGTTACAATCCGAGATCTTCCGGACTCCTACTACAGGAATTCAAACAGAGACTAAGGAAAGTTGTCTTGTTAAGAAAAGAAAAAAAACAAGTTTTAGTTTTTGGGAACACCATTTTCTTTATTCTGATTACATTTCCTGTTCAGGAGCAGAAGAAGGTTTACAACTTTGATAACAAGCAAATTGAAATTTTTGTAAAACTGTGATCCACATTTAGACATGATGGATATGTGCAAGTGTATTAGATACTTAGTAGCTTGTGTATTTGTAAGAATGTCTGGGAGATTTAGTCTAATAGGAAGCACACAAGTCTGAGCACTTACAGAAGATGCTTGTTTTTACCCTTCTTTGGTTACTTGAAGAAGAAAAACTTCCTACCATATCCTACATTCAGGGAAATGGGCCTTTCTAATGACAGAAGGTTCACCTCTTAAATATGCTGAGACGAGGTGAAGGAGAAATAGAAGGACAATGGAAATTTAGTTGAACAGGATAGGGGAATAAAAACTGGCAAGCACAAGGATAGCACCCTCTGGTTGTGTTTCAGATATTCTTAAAAGAGAAGGTGCTTTATTGTGCCAAAAAGACACTGGCATTCTGTCATGGTTTGACATGACAGCCTTTTCTGGTAAGGGGGATTGGGCTGTAAAGATGGCTCCTGTAAGAAGTTGTTTGCAACTCTCCCCAGCTCTGAGCCAGACCCACTTATGGGGCTGAGCCAATTAGACGCCTCCACGATCACTTTTTAAGAAGAAGCGGAAGAGAAGGTTGCTTTCCTCCATCTTCTTCCTGCTTCTTCCTTCTTCTGTCTCTTCTTCTTCTTCTTCTGGCTGGTGGTGGTGCAAGGAGTAGGAACAGTGAGAGAAACAACCATGCGGACTCCAAGGTCAGTGATGAAAGAGAGGAGGAGGTGTACCAGAGCAGAGACTCCCCTGCCTTCTATGGAGAGAATTGGTGAAGCTGAGATTTATTTCCATGTCTTTAAGGACTCCGCAGAGATTCATTTTGATAGGGCTGACCCTGAACCAGGGGCAGCGATTCACTTCACTGCAGACCCCGAGCCAGGGGCAGTGATTTTCTTCTTTAAGACTATGGCCAGAGCAGGCCTTGTCCCAAGAGAGGGACCCTGTAACTGCAGAAACTGCAACCGTGGTGAAGAATCCACGCCAGAGATATTCACCAAGGACTCTGTCCCGAGAGAGGGAACCCGTATCGGCAGAAGCCGCAGCTGCTGGGAGCAACCCACACCAGAGAAGTTCGTTAAGGACTGTGTTCCGGGGGAGGAACCCCGTGTTGGAGCAGGGGAAGAATGCCAGGAGTCACCCTCATCTGAGAAGACAGAAGCGGCAGAGCCCATCTGTGAGAGACTGACCACATCCCCCATTCCCTGCCCCCCTGAGCCGTTGTGGGGGGAGGAGGTAGAGATATCGGGAGCAGTGAGCTGGGCCCGGGAAGAAAGGAGGGATGGGGGAGGGAGATCTTAAAGTGCTGGTTGTAATTTTCTCATCATCCTACTCCCTTTTGCTTTTATTCCATTCTGTTTCTTGTAGAATAAACTTTCCTACTTTCCTCTCTGAGTACTGGAGTTTGTTTTGCCCGGAACCGTAATTGGCAGTGAGCCCTCCCTGCCCTTGTCTCAATCCACAACAACCTTGCTTATCTTTTTACTCCCATTTCGCTGAGGCCTCCGCCATCCTAACGAGGGTGGGGGTGAATGGGGGCACTGAGCGAGAGATTGTCGTGGTGCTGCTGTGCTAGCTGGGCCAAACCGCGACACATTCAAAATCTCACCATGTAATTTGGCTTGAGGAACTGGACCCCTCATGATAATAAAGCCCTGAGAGTGATTCATATATGTCTAATGAACACTGGGTAGCAGTAATTTATGCCTCAACCCTAACCCTAATCTCAAGGACCAACTGTCTGTACGTGTTGTTTTAACTTTGGAGAACATATATTATAGTTCTTTGTCCTGCAAAAAAGTGAGCTAAGACTCTGCCAATGAAAGGCAAAAGGAGTACTGGAGGTGTGCCCTTTTTACAGGATGATGAGTGGGTAAAAGCAATAAGTTAGATATTGGACTATACTCTCAGTTAAGCAGTAGATCTAGATGAAAAAATTGGATTTGGAAAATAGCTTTGTGTATAGATTGATACAACACCAAAAAACGAGTCAATGAAGCCGTGTGCTGTAGGGGAAAACATAACAAGCAAATAACTTTTTCCCCTCATCAAGGTAACTTGTAAACTAATGAGCTAGAAACAGATGTTTGGTACCTTATACTTTCAAAATCAGTAGCTCCCTAAAATGATTCCTGAGTTTTGTCATCTTTAGTGTTCCACTCAAAGTCAATTGTTTAGAGATAGAAATAATTCTAACAGTGCTATGCTGGACTGTTCTTTAAGCTATGTTCTCTTACTTGCAATTAAAACATGATGGTTTATATCCTCATGATAAGAAGGGATACAAAATTTTACTTTGCATCCAAATAGTTACTATCTATCTTCAGACTTTTATGAAAGTTTTGGATAAGAAGAAAACAGGAAATGAAAAAAAAAAGAAAAAAAAAATAGAGGTGTTGGAATAATCCTGCAATGCACTCCTTTCATTCTCATGATGTTTAGTTGCTGAGAGTTGCCAAACCCTTTCACTTATGTTAACACAAATTAACATGTGTAATTCCCTGCTGCATCTCACACATTAAGATGTCTTACCAAAAATGTGAGCAGACTACTCTGAAGTTTATTGGAAAAAAAAGGAGAGTATAAGAGAACGTAATTCCTTCACAGTAAGTGGAAGCATTTCTGGATGAAATAGTACTAGCAGCATTATCAAATTTCATAACAGAATGTTTTCAGCTCAAATATCCTCCTTAGTCCTTAATTTTATAACTGAGACTGGCAGAGCAAAACCACTATGAGGCCAGATAAATATAAAAGTTTTAGTTATTTTAAATTGCTTTTCCCCTCTAGCATTACTACCTCAGATCCTCTGGATTCCTGAGATTCAGGCACACTTCTACATATCTCACTTCATGTACCAGGGAAAGCCACTTTTACCTTCCAGATTCTTGTATTACCAGTTCTTAAATCAGCCTTGCAATTTAAGAGTAGTTATCTTCTGGGTCCCTTTCCCCTGCCAAAATAATCCCTTCCATCCTCTAAGTTTTCAGAGAAGATAGAATAATCATCTCTGTCTCCTTTGCTCATCAATTAGCTCTAGTAAGCTGGCCTACAATTCTCAGTTTGAACACAAAACCTTCACTGATAGTGGAGGTTGGAAAGAAGGGTTGGAGCCTTCTTTTCCTCAAGTAACAGAGCACTATTGCTTGCTTTGAATATGCTAATATCTCCTGGGCCTCCTCTAACCATCTCCCTGCCTAGACAGATTGTTAATGACTGTTCCCAGGACTACCTAGGACTTTAACAGGTTGGTAACTCATTAGAGAGAACAATGTCCCTTTTTCCAAGGCAAGGAATTGCTCCAGCATCAAAGTTCTGCCTTTCCATACATTAATCCTGGTACTTCACAGATGTTTCTTGGTAACCACACTGAATGTATACCTACATGACTAAAGCATATGACTCACTGCTGAATATTAAGAGCAGAGAGATAGGCAGACATTTCAGGGTGGCAAAATATTTGGAACGCCATCTGTCTAAATAAGGAAACAGGATCAGATTATTAGCTGGCTATGATTTACACCCCATATTGCTGTGGCCACCTGTACCACATTATTAGAGGTACTTTTTCTATTTCTCTTTTCCCATGTTTTCCATCTTGCACCTATGCTATTTTACTCTCACTTTGATTATTTCTTGTAGACCTCACTCTTGTTGGATCTACCAAAATAAAATGAAATTAAAAAAAACAAAAACAAAAACAAAAGACATACAGTTTGATATTGAGCCTGTAGATTAGTAACACATTTTAACATATAGCCACAAAATATATAAATATGTATCCAAAGAAGTACACTTCTCAGTGTATCCCATTTGTCCACTTTTATATACACACATACATGCACATACCGAATCAAAGGATGTTGTGTTGTGAGATGAGGTAAATATCACTTTCTACTTGAACAAGTTGGCACAACCTAGAATATTATTTCTTAGGTAAGCAACCTAATGGGTATAATATTCTGCCTTTCTGCTCTGCTCTGTTGAGCACAGTACTGCATTCAGCTCTGAAACTCTCAGCACAGGAAAGACAAGGATATGGTAGAACAGATCCAGGGGAAGATCACAAAAATGATCAGAATGATTGAACATCTCTCCTCTAAAGAAAGGCTGAGACAGTTGTGGATGTTCAGATTGAAGAAAGCAAGGTTTAGGGAGACATTATTGTGTTTTTCAGTACTGTGGTGGTTTAGCCCGATGTCCACCCAGTCATAATATTACTCCACCTCCTAAACTGGACAGGAGAGAGAGAGGAATATAACAAACTGCTTGTTGAGATAAGGACAGAGAGATCACTTGGCAATTAGCATCATGGGCAAAACAGACTCAGAGAGAAATAGGTTTGATTTATTATAGAAACAATAAGAGCAGGGAGATGAGAAATAAAACCATCTTAAAACACCTTTCCCCTCCCACTTCCCGGGACTCTCTTTCCCTCCCCTCTAGTGTTGCAGTGGATAGGGAATGGATGGGAGGTTACGGTCAGTTCATTACAGATGGACTTTGCCGCTGCTGCTTCTCAGGGGGAGGCCTCTTCACACTTCCCACTGCTACACTGTGGGGTCCCTCCCCACGGGAGACAGTCCCTCATGAACTTCTCCAGCACGAGTCTTTCCCATGGGCTGCAGCTCCTCATGAACTGCTCCGGCATGGGCCCTCCCACGGNCACGGGCTGCGAGTGGATCTCTGCTTCCCGGTGTCCTCCATGGACTGCAGGGGGACAACCTGCTTCACCATGGTCCTCACCACATATCACAAGGGAGCCTTCTTCTCAGTGCCGTTTTTCAACTGTGCAACAACTTCTTCTTCTTCTTCTCTGTTATTCACAGAGGCATTACCTCCACCACTAATTGGCCAGGCCTGGGTCAGATGCAGGGTCCAACTGCTACCAAAAAACCTGGCCCAGGCCAAAACCACTACAAGTACTTAAAGAGATCTGTGTAAGAAAGATGGGGACAAAATTTTTAGTAGAGCCTGTTGCCATTGCATGAGGGTTAATGGTTTTATGCTAAAAGACAGTAGATTCACACTAGATTTAAGCAAGACAGTTTTTACAATGAGTGTGATGAAACACTGGCACATGTTGCACAGAGAGGTGGTAGATGCCCCATCCTTGCAAACACTCAAGATCAAGTTGGACTTGAGCAACCTGACCTGATGGTCCTTTTCACTGCAGGGGTGTTGCACTAGATGATCTTTAAAAGTCCCTTTCAACCCAAACTGTTCTATGATTCTGATGTCAAGTCCTACTGGCTATGACAGTTTAACTCCCTACACTAAGACTACTGCTAAGAGCAAATGTCAAGGAGGAGCTGAAAGGATTCTGAGTACAGGTTCCCCTCCCCTCCTCTTGGGAGTAGCTTTCAAGCTGAAGGTCTTGCCTTTGCCCCCTACCAGTACCTGGTCTCACATCTCCTTAATCTTAACCTGTGTCTACTGAATTGACTTTCTTGCTTGACCTGGAATTTGCCTCATCACCGTGGACTTGCTAGGCAATCAGTGAACCAAGGCTGATCCTACATCAGGGTCTCTGGGCCTGGTCATAACTCTGACCTTGCCGATTCAGCTTCAGGTCCCTTGTTCATGTGGTCATTACCCTCGACCTGCCTAGCTGTCATCCTCAGCACCCAGCTCCTGTCTTTGTGAAGCTGCCAGCTGTCATTGTCTTCCATTAAATTTGTTTCTTTTAAATAGCAGCTGTTCCTAGGATCCATCCAACATCCTGAACATACAATGCTCTGCATTACCATTGCCAGTAGCAATGGCATGCTTGACAATCCCACAATTACCTGTAAATGAGCAGGTCTATTTGAGAATCTCTCTACCTCTCTTTTGCTCTATGCTCATTCCACTTATTGCTTGCCCTTGGGAAGATCAGATTATTATAAGTTTTGAAGCCTAAGCAGAAACTTAATTTTATTCCTGGCTCCTTGTAATATTAAAAGTTTAAAGTAGATGTTAATACTGTGGCCCTTGCATATGTTAGCAACAGAAGGTCCTTCAATACCAATACAGAGAAAGCAGGTGTTTGGCAGGGAGCAGATTTTCTCTTGTGCCCACTCAAGAAGACATAATGGCAGCACACATCAATCCCATTGATTGCAAACGCCAGCTATGGGGCTTACATGGAAATACATCTCAGCTCCCCACAGGTTAGGAGGAACACTCTACAGATGAAAGCCAACCGTGAGCCAAGTGATTCACAGACAAGTAAAAGAGGCTTTGTTATGTTTTTCCTCCCTTATAAGAGAATTATGTTTCATGGAGGGTGAGATAGAGAACAGCCTCTACAGAGTTCCTGTGGATGCCATCCTCAGAATTCTAATGTATGCTAAGCTGAATCATTAATATTCATAGATCAGTGTTACTGCCAAAAGAAATAATTTTTACAACAAATCTAGCTTACTGCATTCTGAGCTGTCAAACCACTACAGAATTCTGAAACTCACAAGCTCCTTTACAGCTCAAATTGAATCCAGAAAACAAAACCATCTTATAACTTTAATGAACTTCCATTGTTCTACCTTCTTTTCTCCTTTTCCAGACACTCTAATCCTGTGGATTCAGCTTCTCAGTTTCTACAGCTCACTATGAGTTTGTAGAGGTCAGCCACTACTAAAGCCACCAAGGAATATCCTTAAATGGTCCTTTCATATTTTCAAAGGATTTAAACAGATTTTTGGCAGACAGAAAACATAGAGATTACTTTTAGAGTATACTGTTTTGTTCACTGCACTTCATTTTTCATAAACTTTTTTTGTTGTTTTTCACTGGCAGAAATGTCTTGAAGTAGGTGATTATTTCAGTGGAAAGACTTAAATCAGCTTTAGCCTAAGCCAGCATGTATTTATTAAGTTTTATTTTTATCTAGTGAATTGCCTTTTGAGGCTAATTTTTTTTTCTGTCCAGATACCACTGTGATTTATTAGGCTGTTGCTCAAACCTGATCAGAGGATGGTATAAAATATCTCAACATAAGTCACATGATGCATTCCCTATATCCCAATTGATCAATTTTATCCTATAGTATCAGAGTAATCCAGCTCTGAAGAAGCCATACTTCACTTTTCTCCAAAAAAGTGACAAGTTGCAAAAGCATATGCTGTTTGTTATACTGAAGGAAGAGGAGTAGCAAAAAGGTAGAAGAGGTATCTATTGCAGCTGATGTCTTAAACGAGGCTGGATAAATTCTTCTCCCTCTTAGACAACACTTATTCCATTTTTATACCTTAAATGAAGATTTTCTTTAGATGGAAATATTGTCATATTATCAGAGCTACAGAAAATTGCACTTCATGGTTATGGAAATCTTTGAAAACATCTCTATATTATATCTTTGCATGTGAGTTTCTCCAGAATTACATTATGGGAATGGTCTTTACAAAAAATATTATTAAATTTCAAAGAAAAACTTAGATTCTAGTTCTCACAAAAAAAAAAAAAAAACTGTGAAAATACCCTTAGGTATGTGTAAGACAGAATTTAAAGATAAACAACCGTTGAGCACAAAAGCCTCTTGAAACTAGAAATCTTTTATTCTTGTTCATCATCTGTATCAGACTTACTAGTGTGGGAGGCTAAGAATGTGGCCTTAAGTAAAAGCAGCTTCACTGACATGGCAACATTTTCATAATTGATCTAGCTGTGAAACTAAAGTGGAATGCCACTGATCTATTTTCTTTGTAGGCTTACAATCCAAAGGAACAGGATTCCATGCAATCTCGTGGCTTAATTTAATTTTCAACCAAATTACAATTTGTAACAAGAGATTATGAAGAATATCATAGGCTTGTTTGTAGTAGAGATTCATACTTTTGCAATTTCATGTGTTGTTTGCTCTGAAAAACAAATATAAATCAAAGAATGATAGGTCACATTAATCATACTTGTAAACCAAGTTGTGAATAGTCACCATAAAAACCTGAGTGTGTAGACTGCTCTTGCTTATTGCTTTATACCATAGTTTTCAATTGTAGAGCAGCTCTTTGAAAGCTGCTATGACTTTCCATCAATATCACAGCCTAGTCAAAATATATTAGTTCTGTCTACTTGGAATGCGTTTATACATTCTGCTAAGACTTACATAGGAAAAGGTGTGTGGGCTAAAGACACACTGCAGGTTTTTATGCTTTGAATTCTTCTGTTTAATTCTCTTTACAAATCAATCCCTTTGTACTGTGTTACACAACATCATGTGGCAATTCCCACACCATTCCTCAGCAGCCTTGTGCTATTCAGCACAGTGCAGTATACTGCCGAGTATTAAATTGGACTGCAGAAAACAATTATGTTAGCACAGCACTGCACACAGGGTCAATCAGGCCTGCATCATCAGAGGAGATCTCAAGTAGCACTACGTGGACAGAGATGTATCATCTCAGCTGCCAGAGTTATGCCAGGGCTGGGGTGCACATTCCCTTCTACATGTAACTGATGAAACTGTGACCCCTGAAGCACTTTCAATTCTGCATCACACTGCCTTGTCAACGGTGTCCTTTCAATCAAAGTTGGATCTGTAAAGCACACTGGTTAATTTATTAGGTTTTTCTATCCTGTTTTTTTAGTAGCAAAAGGTTGTGAAGCATCACGTCCAGCAAAATCCTCATGGATACAGGACAAGAGAGGTAAGAAAGAGCAGTAGCTAAGGCAGAAATGCCTTCAGCTAAAAGAGCTGCATCTGCAAGGCAGTATGTGAGCTATAGCATGAGTGCCAGTAGAGTGTCTGCATTCTGTGATGCAGATATATCTACATTACCTATTTTGTTGCAATAAACTCCTATACACAAATACATATATATATCTTTATTAGGTTCCCCAATAATGAAATATTCTTTACTCTTTTTAACTAAAATGTTGTTGCATGTAGAAGCCAAGACTTGTACAAATACAGAAGTAATTAACATTAATGATAATTTATTGTGTGGTCTGCATTCTCTTCCTGATTAGACTGTTAACTTTAATGTAAAAGTCTATTTGTATTATGAAAAAGATATTTTGTGTCATTTATAGTTGAGTAGGGAAACAGTTTATGAAAAGTAATTTGTTCAATTTAATTCTTCTATTGCCTACTAATACATCACACTCATAACTGAATTTATTTTGTATTAAAAACCACTGCCGAAAAAAATATTAGTATATAATTCTTGTTCTATAAATACGTTTCCAAGTACTTGACAACTCATCTTCTCAGTCTGGAATTATGTACAGATCACATATTCTGCACATTCTGCACAAAAAGGACAATGATCATCAAGATACATGAACATGTGGTTCAAAAGATTGTTCAGAGACCAAGTTATGTTCAGTGGAAAAACTTATTTATGCATATTTTCACCCTTAATGAGAGCAGAAAGCCTCCACGAATGTCTTTCAAGCACAGAATGTAAGTGGCTCCACAAATCTGACGAGTGGAACATTTCAGAGCCACTCTTTCATATAATAAAGAAGGGCAAGAGTTTATGTAGTTATATATTTAAGAGTTATGTATTTGTATAATCTTTCCTTCAGCCCTCAAAGTGGCAGTGATTAAAAAAAAAATGAGCTAGAATAAATGATGCTAGGACCAAATTTCTAAAAGCACACAAATGGTGTCAAAGTATAACAAAAAATTTTGTCCACAGGTAATTTTTAGTCTATATGTGCATAAAAATCATAAAATACTTTTCACATTATTAAAGCCCACATGGCAGGATTAGCCAGATTGGAAAGAGACATCTACATTGCAAAAGTCTAGATCTGAGATGCTTTATCTAGGACATCATCAAACTCATGGAGTTAAGCAGGCACTACAACGGACTACACATGTCACCCCCAAACTGCATCTAAATTATTTATGCCCATTAGATATAAGCATACAAATTGCAGGCATTGTAGTTATGGAGAATCCTATCCCATGTTAATAAGGAAAGTTGTGACTGTGTAAGTTCCACTACTAAGTATTCTTCAGCAAATAGAATAACATTTCTGGGGTAGTTTTAAGGGGTTTTTTTTGCCTAAAAGTAGTAACCTGCATGCCAGAGAAAAGTGCATTCTTGTAATTTATTCAGATGCCCTAAACAGGAAGAAGCTTTCAGATATTTCCTAGAGTGTAATTAACCCAATTAAAATTCATCGGGACTCTTTCTAATTTCTTCCCTATTAAACAACAGAAACCTCTCCTTTTATGGAGGAAGAGTTCATCTTCTAATGTAAAAAATGTGAAACAAGATGTTTTGGCACAGATCTAATTTTGCTTGCATGCATTTCTTAACTGTTTCATCAAGCTTCTATTCTTTGTATAAATACTCAAGTTGCTACATAAGCAAATCTTGCACAAATAATGACTGTCATTAAACTGTTCATTTAAACAGTTGATTCAATTGAAATATCAGGATTCTCCAGTCTGCCAAATAAGCATTTGGGAAGAGTTGCTCTGTTATTTGACATATGTTATTTTAACCTTTTTAAAATACTAAAGAATTTCATGACTTGCACAATAAGCAGCTTTACATTTTAAACTGGATAAGCACAGATACTGAAGTAAAAAAGAAATCTATCATTGAGAGAATAAACAACTCTGTTGATGCTTCATTGTCAACAGGCTTTCTTGAACAGAATCAAGTATTTTCTTGCTTCAGGCAGAAATGGATTTAAGATCTCACATTGGTCGAAGCACAAAATGAATGCAAGTTCAAGAAGCATGGAATACCTCTGTAAAAAGAAAATATATGAATGAAGGATATTCTCGTTTGAAGTATTTTTGCAAAGGAAATCAAAGACACTCACATTTTTACCCACATGAATTCCCACCTAAGTCAATCCACAAATGCCTTCATTGCTTAATTAAATAAAAGGATGCATAACACTCATCAGCTAACAACGATCCAGATCTTTTCCCTCTGATTGTATGACAATTAGGCACTTCTGTCATGAAATGTGTGAACACTGCAAAATTTAATGCATTCTTGTCTAAAATGCATAGACTGAAGAGGAAATCACTTTTTAAAAATCAAGCTTTTAGGCTTAGAGTAGCATTTCTACATTTCCTTTATGGGCAGGCCTCTCTCTGCCTAGGCAAAATGGACTCATATTACTACTCTGCTGGCAAACTGGACTCCAGGAAGCTCTCCTCACCTGCTGGGAGGTGGCAACTTCAGCCTCATGCCAGAGCCATCTCCACACCTTCTTGCTTATCTTTCTAATGAATCATTACTCAGAGATTTCTGATGTCATATGAGGTGTTAAATGACAGCAGAGGGGACCTGGACACAAAGAGTTTATGAGCAGATAGTAGTAACACTATTAGATTGAATGCTACTGTTTAGGATTGGAGGTCCGTTGTTTTCAGCACTTGTTTCAACAACAGAAAAATTGCGAATAGGCCTAAACGGAAACATTTGCACAGCAGCAGTAGGGAGTAAGAGATGACTCTAAAATGATAAACAGTCATCTTAGATTTCAGTTACTTGCACATTATAGTTTTGCTGTAACTGTAATTCCATGCACATACTGCTCTAAGATTCTATTATATTTACATAATCAAGCAACAGCTAAATGGGAAAGAGGTTGATTTCAGCCAATTTTATCAGAGAATCACACTCATTTATCTCTTATGGATTTACACTGGCAAATTGAGAAGTGTATTGCCCAATAAAACTTGAAGGAGCCTGTCATAATCATACCAACACCAGGAGTCGTACAAAACAAGCAAAAACACAGCTATGGTTGCAATTGTTCACCAAAATATTTTGAAGGAAGCGCAGATGCTCCTTTTGTAGCTGGGAATATTTGTGACTCACTACACATAAAAAAAGAGTTTCACAGTCCTCCCTGTTACATTACTTTCTGAAGAACTGTTGTGAAAATAATTCCTCCCTCTTTTAAAATTGTTGCGGTCTTTCTTTGTAAAATAACATTGCTTTTGGAGAAAAATAGTGAGACAAAATGTTATGCTTGAGAAAGAATAGTTCTAAACTAAAAAGAAGTTTGTCTGCCTCTTTTTCATATTTCTCTTTTACAGTCTGGGCTTTCTGGATGTAAAACTACACCAAGGCAGTGACACAAAGGTAATAATCTCAAGCTCCTTATATAGGTTTTAATTACATTTTAAAGTAAAGAGTACAAAGCCTAATGACAAAATATTGCCTATGGCAAAGCTTTCAAAGTTTTTGGCTTGCAAAATAAAATTTCTTCTTCACCTAGTAAGCAATTTTGTCCAGAAGGAAAACAACATTGACCTTTAGGTGTGTTTATAAGCTGATTATATATGAAGGTGGTAAGGAGAACTCTTATTTTCAATGGGCAAGTTACAATCTTGGATAAAGCCATACTGTTGTGCAGAACTAAAAAGCTGTATTCTGTATCTGAAAAAAAGCTTATCAAACATATTGAAAATCCCTAAAACATTGTTCTGCATGAAGAACTGGAGGAAGAAGACTATGATAGATTTTATCTATAGCTTATATATATCTTTTATATGCAAAGTAGGACAGATGAGAGGATTCCAAGGAATATTTGCATACAACAGTGGTGCAATGTAACAATCATTCACCTGCCAAGTAAATCACTTTAAAAACTAGCTATAATCCAGCACAGGTATCATTTAAGCATCAAGGAAAAGATTTATTATTCTTTCTTTGGGTTTCACTCATATAAATTTCAGAAGTCTTTTGCTATCTATAGCCAACGCTAATAAATCATCTCCTGCATTTCCATTCTCCAAAGCAGGAAAACTTCCCAGGTTTTTTTGCCTTTGAATAGCATAGCTTTTAAAGAGGATTTACTTAAACTCGTTCCCTATATTCCCTAGTAGGTAATTTCTCAGAAGAATTTCAATTACTTCATTGGTCTCACTCTTGATTCTATAGAAGCTCAGTTTTGGACAGTTTATCCAGCAGATAAAACATACAGACCACGCCCCAGCCTCTGCCTGCACTCTAGCCCAACTTCTAAGAGACTTCACTTGCTTTCCATTTTGAAGTGAAGCCGAAATATTGTGGTATATCTTCAAGAAAATCTCTTAATTAAGGCTTGGGAAGTACATAGTTCCCAGGAGATCACAAAGACATTGTAAGATCTAAATCAAGTTTAGACAAAAAAGGAAGAGCTAAAATTGCTCAAAATTAAAATTCAAAAGATTAAATAATTGAAAAAGAGAAACAATGTGAGCTCAGTTTTGACAAAGAACAATTTTGCTTTCTTGAATGTATTTCTTGTTATGAATATGATCACATAATACAGTATACTTTCAAAGATTTCAACAGAGTACAAATGTCATTTTACTTATTCTTGAACACTCTGCTCAACTACATAAATTACTCAGGTTAAGAGAATATATCAAAAGTCTTGTTTTGTTAAGAGAAGAAGGTTTCAAAAATTTAGAAAAAAAATATTAAATAAGACTTTCATTTCTCTTTACTAGTGAAAAAAACCAATCTGTTCAGAAATTGGATAAATTAATTCCCTTATATTAACTGAATAAAACCAGTTTAATACTGAGGATTGATGTGTATACTTTTTCTTTGTGTAGGGCTTACAGACAGTACTTCATTACAGTTAAATAGTAAAATAAATCTTGCTTACAAGCGTTTGTTTAAACCCTGTTCTGAGTCATATATTGAGAAACATTAAGTGCTTCCATGAAAGATTACCATGCAGTAAGTATTCATCCTCCTGAAACATAAATTCCACAAATTATTTTTTGTAGCTCATTCAGCAAAGAATGAGCAGTTTGAATAATGAAAAGGAGGAATGTAAAAAAAAAAAAAACAAACCAAAAAAACAAACCCAAACCAAAAACAAGATCTTGCAAATTTGCAAATAACGTAGTCACCGTGAATCTATCAAGTCCTGTCTGTTCATAGTCCAGATTCTCTTATCAAAATTATATCCTTGAAACAACACTTGTGAGTTTGAGGAGAGGAAAAGCATCTCCATGGTCGCTACTAGGACAATACTATTACATACAAGGAGAGAATAAGGAGCTTTTACTAGGTAAATGGATCCTTGACTATTATAGAGATAAAGGTATAGCAATCAAAATTAAATAGCTTGTAATGTGATGCACAAAGAAGTAAGCTGCAACATCACCAGAGTTTTATCACAGTTCTCCAGATTATGATTCACTCTAAAGGAAGTATCATTTGCAATCATTGAGCAAGTCACCACCCGAAGGCAAGCAAGGTAGGTAGCCTGACAGGGATAATCATCAGTCCTGGTTCTGGCTTGGAGAGAGAAGATTTTCTTCATAACAGGTCTTATGCCACTATGTGTTGGATTTGTAATCAAAACGGTGTTGATAGCACACTGATCTTTTTACTATTGCTGAGCAGCATTTGCAGAACATTAAGGCCTTCTCTTCATGCTGTCACACCAGCACCTGTCTGGGTGGGCAGAAGCTGGGAGGAGACACAGCTGGAACAGATGACCCCAGCTGACCAAAGGGATATCCCAGACCATATGATGGCATGGTCACCAATAAAAGCTGAGGTGGGGGAAGGAGAAGGAAAGGGGAATGTTTGAATTACAGAGTCTGTGTTCCCAAGTAAACCTTATGTGTGATGGAG
The DNA here is from genome assembly GCA_013401255.1 of Urocolius indicus. Classification (NCBI taxonomy): domain Eukaryota; kingdom Metazoa; phylum Chordata; class Aves; order Coliiformes; family Coliidae; genus Urocolius; species Urocolius indicus. The sequence continues at coordinate 232,321 of WBNH01008007.1, read as the reverse complement.
CCCTACTTCCCTAGAGATGGCTGAATTGCTGATGGGAAGCAGTGAATTAATTCCTTACTTTGCTTTCCTTGCATGTATAGCTTTTGCTTTACCTGATGAACTGTCTTTATCTTGACCTTTTTGCCCTTACTGTTCTCTCCCCCATCCTACTGTGGGAAGAAAAAGTGAGAGCAGCTGCACAGGGCTTAGTTCCCTACTGATGTTGAACCACATTGTCATCTAAGACTGATAATGGTTTTAACAAAAGGCTAAAACAAACATAGTCCTTTCAGGGCATCTCTTCTGACCTGTTTCAAAAAGTAAACCTCTTCTAACAATTTTTATCAACTTGTGTCATTATAGTATCTAACCCAGAGCAATATGAACACCTTAATAAGACACCTGAGGAGAGTGTAAAACACACAACAAAGACACACTAATTACAAAGCTCAAGGAGAAGGGAACAACAACAAAAAGTAGCTGTGATAATAGTATAACCAATGACCCTAGAATTAGCTTGTATTGTACCAGGCTCTATGCAAACTTTGCAGAAGAATTTTCCTATCTCTTTTTAGATTGTAAAATGATGAAAAGAAGAAAGACACAGGGCAAGAAGCAACTAAATATTACAATTACACAGAGGCACAGAACATTTGCATTATTCTAGTCATGAAAGCCAAGCATACAGATAAGTGTCGTAATTTCTAACTACTGCAAATGGAAAGCATAGAGCCTCTCAGAGTATGAACACTACAGGACTGATGTTAACAACTACCTCGCGATTGCGAAGTAACAGTGTTTCAGTACCACAGCTATTACCTAACCACCTGATATTTTAAAAGTCCTGCTAAAAATTAGTGATAGCTTTACATTCCCACTCCCAGCTACAGTATTTTCTGGGTAAAGACACCATTTGCGGACGTGAAGCGTCTACAAAGAAAAAAAAAAATCATTTTCAGGCATGAGTAAATCTTAACATTTAAAAGACAGCTAAATATACCAAGAAAATAACTTTAGAATGTGAATCTGAGCAACTTCTTTGAAAAGCCTTTAGCTTCCCATAAACCTCTTATGAACTTCCTGCCTTCTGCAGCTTTTAAAAGCCAGAGGATAACCATGTAAATAAATGTTACCGACATCTAATGACTTTCTGACTGTCCAAACTTTGTTTGGTAGTATAACCAAATTTTGGAGGTTCCTCCAGACATTCACTTACGCACATTGTCAAGTCTCATTCCTCTGACATGCAGACCAATGGTAGAAACATTCATGCCCATACTAGCAAACAAATTTGGCTTTCAGAACAATACTGTACAGGAGTAACTATGATAAATAATCCCTACCACATACTGACCATTTCAACCAAACCAGGAGGAGTAGTAGCTCTCCTGATCCAAAACAGTAACTAAGGCCATCTGAAAACCAGAGGTAGGTCAGTGCACAAAAACATTCCCAGACACATTTAATTCAATGGCAACTAAGCATGCTGCATTTTGGTATTATCTGACTTGTCCAAGAGCCCAAAATGACTTCAAGGTTAACATGCCAACAGGGTTTCCATTTTGCAGTGTCCGCCATGACATCAAGCTGATACAAGCTCTGAAGGGTTATTCTTCAAGTTTCTTCCAGTTTTCTGCATGGCTCAGTGCTTTGCACACAGCTACCTCCCTGTTCAGAAACAGCACAGATCTCAGCTCAACAGGGCTATACAAAGCATGGGAACTCTTTGGTATGTCTACCACCATAGGCAGTAACACTAAGACCTTATCTACACTTCTCTTCCTCCAAAGAGACACAGGGGCAGATCCACTGGCAGAAAGTGAAGTTCCTCCAAATGCTCTAAGCATAACTAGACCTCTCACTGCTTATTCAGTGATCAGACACAGGAAAACGCCACTAGCCTTTCTGTATTTCCAAATGGTTGTATGATTATTGGTGATTTTGTGGTCCTACACTGTGCAACAGTTAACACACAGGAAATAGTCTAAGAGGAAAGAAAGGGACTTAAACCTTTTTAAGTGGGAAGTAATCATAAAATATGTTGCATCACATTCAGCCAAGCTTACTGAGGTAGCATGTATTTTCCATACTCTTTGCTCAGTACATGGTCATTCTGCCAGTAAAGCTCTAAATCGAGGTTGTGTTTAACTACTACTGCAGCATTCACTTCACCATCAACTTACCTCATCAAAGCTTATTATATTAATGGGAATAAGGCCAGGACTTACTGATGTAAATCCAGAAAAAGCATCACTGAAACCTGTAGATACAGCAAGTTTCTGTTTGTGCATGTAAATCACATCTATACTTAAAACTCATTTACTTACATAGATAATTAAAGTCCATACAAAAGGAGAGCCAATTAAAAATTCCTTTGAGGAAGAAAGAAAAACTAGTAAATATATGTAAAATAAATTATATGAGATCATTGCTATAAATATGCAGTCTCAAGATAGAGTTAGGATTTAAATGTTCATTGAAATATATATACAATATTTTTTTCTGTCCCTTGTGTACTATAAAGGACTTTAAAACAGTATGACATTTGAGACTGCAGCTTTGCTCTTACAGCTTTTAAAATATATGAGCAAAAGTACATGCATAGTTATTTAAGTCATTCATTGGGGGAAGTTATTTGAATTTTCATGTAGTCTGGCAACACATCTGCCAATATTTTATGTTATTTAGAATACATTTCATGAAACAATTCCAATTTAAGAGCTGCTCTATATTTAAATTTAACTTCCCCCCCTCCCCAAAGTTTGGATGTGTGTGTTTGAGTTAAAATCACATAAAATAAGAGGATTTAAGTGTATTGAGGATGGTATTATCGTTACCACTGGTTTCTGTTTCTATAGGAGCTTTTATCCTAGAATTGCAACATATCAATTAAGGTTTCTGTTCGGAAGAATCTTGTCTCCAGGAAGGCTTTTCAGCACATGCTTAGTGAGACTCATGCATAGGCTTAAATTTAAGCTCATTTTAATGTGACTTCCTGAAGAGGGATATGGCTTTAGCCCATAGGTAAGGGAGTTTTTTCTCTTTACAATTAAATACATTTCATATTATCCCTGAGGTCTTTTCAGCTCACGTAGTCTCTTTAATGGATTTTGCTGTATTGTAGTACAGAAAAATGAAACACAGACAGACTGAGGGACATATTTTCCAATCTGTTCCTTAACTTGAGGGACATTTCCTTTTCCAGATCAGCCTAGAATCCTAGGGATATTTTTTTGAAAATGAAGACTAAACTGTATAAAATGGGAAACTCAAACCCAGGCTACTCAGATTTATAGGATATTTCACAGAATCACAGAATGGTAGAGGTTGGAAGGGACCTTTAGAGATCATCTAGTCGAACCCCATTTGGCTTTAAAAAACACAGAAGATTAGCTTATTATAGAAACATTAAATTTCTGATCAACATTCATGTCAACAAGAGTCATTGCAATTTACAACTTCACAAAGTCAATAAACACATAAAAGTATGTAAAACATTTGAAGAACATAAATAAAAGCAAATTTATCCTCTATTTGATCACTGTTATGCATGCTTCAGGAGTTTACCTGGAGGTGACATTTGAGTTCTGTATAGTGTGGTTTATCCATAGTAACATGTTGAAACCAGACAGTACCAGAAGCTCAGTAGACATAAACCTGATCTCCTCTTAAGTGTGCAACCACATTAATGCAACAATGAATCCAAGCTAACTTCCTAAATAGCATCAAGATGGCACTTTTCCCATTTCAAGTTGTAACTTGAAAAGTATTGCAAGGGACCATATAAAGAGTTCGAGAGCATGCAAAGGGGATGAGAAATCAGCTTTGCATTAGTTCATGGGAAAGACATTTGTCCAAGAGTTCCAGCCACCCTGAGCTATCCTGGTACAAGGACAGCAAGATCATATGACCAGGAGTAAACAGTTAATATATTGCATCTTTGTTGTATATGCATGCATAGTATTTAATATTCTTTCTCTAGAGCACTCAGTCTTGGTCTGGCAAGGAGGTTGCACGCCACAAGTTGTATGCTTGGTTTTTGTCATTGCCAAGTCCCAGTAGCACTCTGTGGATTCCTTGAGCAAACCCAACTGCAATCATCAAGCTCAAATAAACTTTTGTTCTTCTTTACACTATGCCTGGCCAGAGGTAGGAAAGTTAGCAGTATTTTCTATGGTCCAGATGAAGTCTTAAGCAGTACCTGCTGTTTGAGGATCAGCTCCAGAATGATAGATGCTTTAATAAGGTAAGTGCTGATATGGTTTTATATTTCTCTCAACTCTATGGTCTTAAACACATCTTTGAAAGTATCACTTAGCAGCACTTCAGTATTGAAGCTCTTGAGTCCTTGTAAGTTTAAGTTTCCTTAGAACTATATGTGAAGAAGATTTCACAAAGGAAAAACTACTCTATTGAAAAATTCCTGCTGATCTCACAAATATGCAATTCAATAACAACTATGGCAGTTATGAGCTTTGAAATAAGTATATTTGTACATCCACTTCCAAACACACTGGAAAGTTGGTGAACTTTACTATTTACTCAGGGAATAACAAGCACCATGAGATAAGAATCCTATAAACAGGCTGAAGGAAGGAGAGTGTTTTCTGATGAACTCTTCTGACATCTACTTCCTGCTGTAACACTAGGAGCTCCCAGGCAAGCTCCATGAAGTGCTCACTCAGTGAAACAACTTATGTATAAGATTGCTGAAAAACACAAGAGGTTTTGTCATTTCAAACTGCAACTTTTCATTGTCGCAGAAGCACAAAGGGCCCATGTGAAGCAGAGAGCTAGCAGCACAGTACAATGCTTATTAAGCCAACAGCTGGATTCTGTCCTGATTTCAATTTCTAATTTCAGAGCTTAGCCTCAAGCAAGGTGTCATTACTTGTCTTATACTGAAGTAACAGCAACAGAGATAAGCACAATAATATAATTTTTGCAGAAAAAAATCTCATTTCCAAAAGTAGAACACAAGATACCTTGTCTGGTTCCTGCTAACACTCTCTGTTTGAAACTCCATCTGCTCTAGATATAATAAAACTCTGAAAAAATAGATTTTCTGTTGAGCTGGTAGGCACATTTCTCCACTCAAAAAGTTTACAGGGTCTTAAACACCTAAAAGTACTTGTTCTTAATGTGGCATTCACACAGGGTACTTGAGAGGTATGCTCAATTTGGGCTTATAGTTCTAGTGTGTCTGGCAGTGAAAGATGAACTAAAGATCAGCACCAATTCTGGTTTGTCACTGACATCTGTTGAATATTATAGATTGAATACTTCTCACAACCTGCGCACACAAGTCTACAGGATTGCAAAGATAGCAGCCTCTCTTCTGAAGATCTCAGACAGCTTTAGGTTTGAAAAGTAATAATAAAAAGGAACATTCTCCTCTCTTTCAATACACGGAAGGAGACACCTACTGGGACAAGCTGAAGAGGAAGAACTCCAAGACTAACTGGAGAGACCTGTACAGTGACAAAACTACTGAATCTTAGTTTTGCTGATTTTTTTTTCATCTTCTATGTACACAGTGTCCTGTTAAGTTCACTAAAGAACAGTCCAAATACATAGGCACCCCAAACTCATACACTGTCTTTCAAGTCATGATATGTTGCAGATAATTTAACTGGCTACAAAAAGTCAGAAGCTGCTATGATATGTTACACCAGTTTTTTTTTTGTGAAAAAGCTAATACTGAAATAACATAAAACATTAAAAAGTAATAGCTAATTAATACTGACAACTTGGCATTATATGTTATTTCTTATGTCATGATCCATTATAATACATATTTAGCATTATAAACTTGAACACTGGCAAAAGGTGCTTTCTTAAATATTTATTTTGCTAGATATCAAAAGCAAGAAGTCTGAACTGTTTCCCACCAAGAACATGTAGGAGAAGCTCTTTTGGAACTGCAGTTTCCTCAGAAATACCACACACCATCCCAGAACACTTATTTCAAACACATGGAAAGAGGCAAGACTGACACAATGAATGAGATCATGCTTTCATTCTCCTCAGCTTGCTCTTTTGCACAGCATTTGCCATTGTGTCAAGACATTTATTTCACCTTTCAGATCATTATTCATAACAAGAAGATTTATTTTATTTGTTTTGAACAATCATCAGCATCATTACACAGCAAATGTCAATGTCTTTACATTTGTGTTCACATAAGTGTCTTGAGACACTCTGAACTGACAGATGTTGCCCTCAGTGACCAGGAGCTTGTCCTAAACACCACAATAAATATTAGGCCCAATTACAATTCTGCATGTATTTATTTTTTCGAAAATGGTTTAAACTTAATGAAAGAACGGCATTTTCCCAAGCCAGCCCCAAAGGCCCCTCAGAAGCAGCAAAGCTCTCCATGGAATTCTAGTGGACCACAAACAGAAACATTTTAAGGGCTATATTAAACCTATCCTTTACATAGACAGAAAATGACAAAAAGAATAGAAGCATAGTTCCTTCTTTCCATGCTCTGAACACCGTAAGCTGTAAACAGATGAGGGGCAGCAGCATTGTAGCACTGTCCTGCACTGTTTTAGGAGCCAGTTTAATCCTGGCACCCCAAAGGGTGTCATGGCCTGTTATAGAGACATCAATTCTAAAGCATGACATCTCTACCTTGCGCATTTCTGAAGGACTGGGGAGCATTCAGGGAAAATATTGCTACGAGTTCACCTTGGCTTTATCCTTCCTCTTCCTCCACAAATCTACTCCTTGCCACTGCAGGAAATGTTATCGCTAATCTAGGTAGACCTTTGGTCTGCTCTGGTGTTTACATTCTAATGTTCAAGCTCATAACTTCTTTTAGGAAGGATTTTGTTTTCCTACAGTGTGTTTCTCTCTTTTTTTGCATAGTGAGCCTCATCAGACCTGCTGTATCAGCTAACATTTTTCTCTCTCCCATCATCTCATATTCATCCTCCAAAGCATTTCAAAATATATGAAAGATATATTTAGGTTTCATAGGTATTTCATCTTTCAAATCTGGCTTCTGCATTGCATATAGTTTCTGAAAAGCACCAGCTACTTCCTTCTGTTTCTTCTGATATTTTTAATAGAGGCTGCTTCTCTCCAACGTGCTTTTGAATCCATGCTAATTACACAGTTATCTTCTGGCATATCTGCACAGATGTGTGTGGAAAGACCTTCCTAGAAGCCTTAAGGCATACTCGCTCGCTGTTGATGTGTCATCTGATTCAGTATATAACAGGTAATTCTGGGCTGGAAACCAGATGAAGTATGGTTTCAGCCAGACACTGCAGCAGTAGAGAAGCTGCATATTCTTCTCCTAAATCCCTGAAGAAGGGAAAGGTAAGACGTTAAACTTCATCAGCTAAGCTCACCCAAGCTTTCAGTCAGAGCTCTCCTTTAGGAAGTGTCCCTCTTAGATCTTCAGAAAGGTCATGTACTTAAAGGAATATGAAACAAAAATGGTTTTGCTGTCAAATTTTCAAGGCAGTGAGCAAAAGATTTCTCATGGGGCTTGAAGAAAATGTCATAGTACAGAGAATTTTTTCATAAAAACCTTTCGTGCCCAGATGAAAGTTTAAGAGTAGTAAACTTTTTGCAGAGGAAACAAAGAAAAAAAAAATAATGTACACACTATAACAACCCAAAGACATAACAAGAAAAAAAAAAAAGGAAAGGAAGTTATCCACAGCAAGGTTAGAGTAACATAAGAGAAGAATTACAATAATGTAACATAACAGGTGTAAGAAAGCAAAATGAATAGATTAGATAGGGCTGGATCAACATAAGACACTAGTGTGACCTGAACTTTAGATCAAAGGTGCACAAACAGTAAATTATTGTCAAAAGCGGTTTGTGATCTACTGCCAGCAGCAGCTAATTTGTTACAGTGGAAAAGGAGGGGTGACACAAGATTAAAATTGTTGTTTTTATGTGGGAGAGGAATGTTTATTTCTGTGAAGCAACATTGCTAGCCAGAGTTGGCAGGCAAGGTTTTGGTGCTTTCCTTCTAAGAGTTCAGTGATGTTTCAATGGCCCAGATGATATCTGAAGCATGTAGGAGAAAAAAAAACTCTCCAGATTTACTACACACAGGTATGAATACAACAGCCTGCACTTAGAGGAGTGCAAGGGTAATGACTGTGAAATTATACGGACTAGGTGAGGTAACTGATTTTTGCATGCATAGTGTGGGTGGGGAAATTCCCATGGGAACAAGAAGCTAAACGTGTCCAATAAATATAGTGAAAAACTAGAGAGCCTTATGTTGTGTCTGAGAAAAGATAGCTGCCTATGACAATAACTCTTAAAACCATTTTGCGTTGGACAGCAGATGCACTAGAAAAGTGCTTGTCCTGTACAAAAAAACAGCAGATGAGCCAAGGTCAAACTGACAAAGTCTTCCTTCAGATATGTCTGCAAGAAGATAATTTGGAAAAAAAGGCATTATCTTCTGCAGGACATGTTAAAAGATCGTGCTGTAACCCAAAGTGTAGAGAGCAAAAAGGACCCCTAAGGATATCTCAAATAGTATGTATGCTTGAGCTTTATTCATTTAGTCTGATGTCATAAATATATGATGCCCGTAAATGGATATCGCTCCCCAGTTGGTCTTTATAGTTGCTCACAAGGTAACACATTGACAGCACTGCTCAGTGTGTACATCAATGCCTTCTGAGATGGATACAGATCATACATAGAAATGATAGATGATTTGCATATGAGAAGGACTCTTACATAGTCAAAACAATATTTTAAACACCAGGAGACAGGCAATATAAATACAGCTTTCCCTGTGTATTTAACTGTTTTAACTAAATGAGTTGTGTTTCTCCATCATGAGGCTGCTCCAGTGGCACAATGCAATGTCACTGTGCTTAGCAGAATAAAAATTTATATCTGCAAAGAGCTGACAGGCAAGCCCTCCTGTGAATCAAGTTAGTCTAAAATAAATTCAGAATTTATCAGATGCCATAGAGTTTGCAGTTTTACTGGCAAGTAAGAAATCTTGAGTTTTTCATGTTAGGAAAGTAGTTGTAAACCAAATGCAGTTATAAAACTATATATGATAGAGCTCTGTTAGATACTCTCCAGTTATACATAAACAAAATCTCCATTACAATATTATTTTATTCTACATTCTTTGGCTTTAAAATTGGTTTTGGCTATAGCAGTCAAAATTTCTCTGCTAAATTTAGATGTGAGACTCTAAATGGTGACATCCTATAAATAAACTACAATATTTGGTTGTTACTTAATAGAGAAGGAAAAATAGAGACAGGAAAAAAAAAAAAGAACTTGTTTTGGTGAAGTAATCTAATTGACTTCCTAGTATAACAGACCAAGACTAACCAATTACCCTTGACACTGAGACCATCATAATAGTATGGGAACAAAAGTCTTAAAAATATGACTTCAGCACTTGCAAAAAGCCGTTTCTTGGATAGAAACCCATGGTAGTATGAAATCAGAGGTACAGCAAAAGCCTAATTTGACATCATGTTTTCTAGTATTTTTACCAATAATGATTAACAGGATTCAAATATATTCTTAATTAGGAGGTGTTTCACCATTGTATTTTCAAGGGATGGTACTTTCTGCTTCTGGCTACCATATTTTCCTCTTCACATTTTTCACAGAACTTGAAAATGATCCTACAAGGAGTTATTGACAAATGATGTTTGCTATCTAAAGTGGCTAGCAGAAGCATGTCCTCCTCACAGCATGAAAGCACATTATACTGATATGCTACAGAGAGCCAGAAGCCAAATGAAAATTTTCTCCCACAACCTATGGAGTCCGACGATGATAATACTTTAATTACAAACCTGAAATTCAGGCTCTGTTGACTAAAAGGCTTCCCAGAGCTCACCAGTGGTTCTGGGTTCATTTCTTTTTTTCAAGGAGAAGCCACAGAAATCTGAAGAAACTTCTGAGGCTGCTCAGGTTTGACCCCATGCCAAGCGCAGCTTGAGGGCACAAGTTCTGATTATTTAGGGGTTTAGTCTAAGTTTCAACTCAAATCCACCAATACCAAGTAAAATTCAGAGTAAATAAGAAGCCTCTCACCACTGTCATATCCCATCATTTCAGCAATTCACCACGAATGCTCATTCTGTGACCTCTCTAAAACCATACTATAAACCTCAGAGCAGCTAATTTATGGAAATTTATCTCCTCCTCTTTGCCTAATGCGGCCACCCAAGATACTGTGATATTATTAAATATGTAACAGAAAAGCAAGCAACTAAACTCAAGCCAGAAGCAGAGCCATTGCTGAAGATGCAGGCTTTTCTGTGGATGCTCCTCATGTATAGTAGTCAGCAGACAAGAGAATTGGAGAGAAGATTTCAAAATGTGGAGAAATGGGACAAAAATTATAGTAGGGTAGATATACTGCATAGATTCAGGGAAGTCATGTACATGAAAAAGAACTAGTCTGAGCGCAGGTCAGCAGTGGAAAGGGGCAACCTCTCTGCAAATGACATTAACATCCAGAAAATTACTCCTGACTCACCTTGTGGGGCCCAGGCAAATCCTCCCCTCCAGGGGTGACTGGCTCTCAGGAACAGTAAATTCACTCACTTGAGGCCCTTCTAGGTATTTTTAAGCTTATCTATTTCCCCTACAAAACTAATAAAATTATTTTCTGTGTTAATATTAAGAAATTTTTTTACAGTAATTTACTTTGAGCTTTCTTTAGTCAAAGTAAGAAAATTCTTGGGCTCGGTTTCAATCCGAATTTAAGCTCCATGTTTGTACTTCAGAGCTTAGCAGTAGGTTCATATAGCAAAAGCAGGTTTACAAAACAGGAAGAAGTGTTATTCAGGCTTTTGTTCAGCTCTTAATAAACACATGGGGAACTTTTTGCCTTCAGAGTGCCTGCTACATGTCTGAATTCGGGTAAGCCAAAAGAGTAAAAGTAAGCTCACCAGAACTACAACCAAAAGCAAAGTTGTAAATACCCTTAATGTGTGTAAAGAGTGGAGGAGAACAGAGACTGTCTCACTGATTTGCTGTACTGGCTTTCTGCTATTACTCATCAATTTTCCTTTACATTCTAAGTCTGCTTAATGCAGGAGAATAAGTCTGGGCACTAGTTACATCCTTCCAACTTTTACGAACAGTCTACACTCCTGACAAAGGCTTAGCTCAGTACCACATGCCTATCAGCGTACATTCAATTGCCAAAGAGTACTGTTATTTCTAGCTAAAGCTGACCTTCTTTCTGCAGTAGGGTCTAAGGTGGTTTTGCCTTACACAGATTAGGAAGTCTTCTGCCTTCTCTCTCTTTCCAGTCTGAAACACTTAACTGAGCCTACTGTAACTGAGAACAAAAATCAATCTGTTTATAAATTATCATGATAAATGACAATAACTATTGAGGTTCATTGCAACTGTATTTGCTGAAGCACATATGCAGTTAACCAGTACTAAGAGTGAAAACTTCACCATTACTCTCAATGTGAATTTTGTGATTTAATGCCATGAAAAAAACATGGATTATTTTTTCTATTAAGGAAATTTGTCACATTGTACATTGTTCCATTAGCAATTGAAGAACTACTCTTTCAAAGGACCAGTGGAAAGAAAGAGTTCAGAGATTAAAAAGTTAAAGAATGAAAAAGGATATGGTGTCTTTTTAAAGTGAGGGCAACTGTGCTTTTGAGATCAACTTCACCCAGGCCTGTTCCATTGTCCTTTCTAAGCCAACTCTAAAGGCTCTTTTAGAATTGTGATGACACAAGCATATGGATAGGAATCTTTCCTGAGCCCCCTGAATGCTCAAAAGCCCAAGAGACTGCATTTTAAGTATTTAACCAGAGCACTTGTCTTCAATGTATATATCACTTTGCAAATTGTCAGTGCAACAGAATATTCATGCCCACTCATATGGGACCAAACTTATACGAAACTTGACAGCAGCCGCACTGCATTCACATATGTTCTGAAATAACCTTTGGTCAAAGCCTCAGAACTGCAACTGTGTAGGCTTTCATGTAACCAATCCATCATGTATTTTGTTTGTTGTCCAGCAATAAGACTTGCAAATCATGTCTAGGTTTTCCTGCAACACAATTACTTGCTGATATTGTGCCAAGTTCAGACTAATGCTTTTCATGCATCATTAAACATATTCAGAGTGGGGATTCTATAAGAGGTTTCAAACTAACTTGAACAGATATTAAGTTTTTCATAAGTGGCCCATTTCTCAGCTTGTGGCTCTGTCCTCATAAACATTTAAAATACAGTTAATACACCAGCTTCCCAGGAAGCACCATGTTAAGGTTTTTCTGAAGGTTAAATTAATAAAACAAATGCCTAGTAATGGCCTTCCAAATGAGGTAAAGATCTTCTTTTCTGCCTTCCATTAGTATTGTCTGCCTTGTTTCTCCACATTGGCTCATTGTATGTGCATGTACAAATATACCTATAGACCTACTATATATATATATATATATTGTAGGTCTGTGGGGTTTTAATGTACTTTTGCTATTCTCTATGAGTTATCACTAGGGAATCAAAATGATGCTCCAGCCTTATCTAGCCTTTCCTCACCTCATCATTTTGTGCTGCATAAAAGGAAGCAACTCTATAATAAATGTACTTAAATTTCACAGATCTCCATTATAAGTATTTAGCAAAATAGGAAGGCTTAGAGGAGACATGATATGTCTCTCCAAGAGTCAGAAAGAAATCTGAGCATAAATATGAGGCTATGATATATGTCTTTCCTACAATGACAAAATAAAAGCCAGATTCCCCACACATAACAGTCTATAAAGAGCTCGCACCTTGAGTAGGCTAGGAAGTGGAACCAAAGAGTGGCTCCTGCTCCAATTCAGGCTGCTGTTTTGAGGGTTTAGAGGAAGAATCTGGTATTGAGGGCATAGACTATAAATCTCTCACTTCCATAGTGTATTTCTAAACATATTTTTGACCTTTATTTCCCAATTGTCTCCTAAGCACTTGAGTATACTAAACGCTGAGAAGCTTCACATTTATGCATGTATCATGGCTTTGTTTTGACTTATTAATAAAGACGACTACTCAATTTGATTTTCTAGCTCAATGGAAGTTGTCATGCTGAGAGGGAGAAAGGGAGTCTGTTTTTAAACTTAAGTTTATAGGCCATGAAGGTTAACATTTTTTATACTGGTATAGCTGTACCAGTATTAAAGAAGGTACATTTCTTTGTTGACCTATATGAAGATAATAAAAAAGTTATGAACCACATGCAGAGAAACTTTAAGATATCTGATAATAGGCTGTTTTCCATGGTTATATTCTGCCTGGAACAAGTTCCCTCTTAATCTCAAATAGCCCAAGTCTAAGTGCCAGGGCACATTGCAAGGTGCCTGTATTTGTGCAGAGTGTGGTAGAAGATAGGTATTACAGCTGTGTGTGGGAGAAGCATTTCAGTTTCTGGCAGAGGGCTGATTTCTGCTTGCTGCTGGGGTAAGCTGCTATTTAATTTCACAGTGAATTGTGTCAAAGTTCTGTTTCTCTTTGCAATATAAATCCCAGTAAATTACCAAACACAATATATGTTTGCTTTAAACAACCCATTCTCATTGTCCATTGATGGACAAAATTCTAACCTACTAAAATGAGAATAATCCATTAAAATCACTTTAGCCTGTGGAGGCAGCAGCACATCAACAGCTTACATAAAGTACCAACCTTTCTCAAATGGTCGAAGTTTCACATGAATTGGCTATCTTTATTTTTAACACACATATCCTCGTTGAGCCTTGACCAGTAGAGAATGGATAGAGTGACATCCATTTTAAAGATGAAAAATTCTGACACAGACAAGATATGGGCCAAATAAACTGTGCCTAATAGGATTTTCAAGAAGTCTTATATACCTCTTCAGAGGCTTCAAACACTGTGACAATCTGGCTTCTCTCTGCTAAGTCACTCATTTTGTCCTGCATGCATTTCACTACCATGGGTGCAGAGGTGGGAAGCAAAGCCTAACACAGTTTCCAGATTGCAAGGGTATTTTATACTTTAGAAGAAGGTGCTTGGTAAGAAATATCACTTCTACCAAGAAGAAAGTATACTAAGCCTTTAAGTCATGTATAGTACATAGGTAGTTGTTCAAGATTATTAGTTCAAAGCATGTTATTTACCCAAGGAGAGATAGTAGCAGAGAGAGGTATAGATACACAGACATTATAATAAAATCCAATGCACAGAAGTGTCAAAGCTGTAAGAAAACTTAATTTCAATCTTCCTACCACAGGTGGATGTTATAAGGCAGAGAAGACTGATCACATTCAAAGTTTCTTCTTACTATGACTGTCTCACTACACAAGCTGGCTTTCACAGTGCCATTTTTCCTATCACTCAAGAAATTTCTTTTAAAATCCTCTATTGATCAATTTTCTCCTTGCTCCTTGGCCCAAATTTTCTGATTCCTGACAGTTAATATATTCCACTGACAAACACTGGCTTATAAATATTTACTTAAGTGCTTAAAACATGCCACTTTTGGTTAGCCCAGCAGCCTGGACCAAATGTTTCTGGTATTCTATTACAATTTATTGTTCTTCATCAAATTTTAGAGATAATTTTGAAACGGAGAAACACAAATTACCAGCATACCACAGTTTTAAACAGTCACATAATATTGCTCCATTTTGCTCTCATTTCCACAGCTCAATTGCTCTCAAGACTCAGTTTGACTTTTTGATCACCAAGCAGCAATATTCTTAACTTCACTTTCTCCTGTGAAATGCTCAATAAAGCACCCAAAATATTTTATATAGGAAGGCTTCCTGACCTCTGGAATTTGTTTTTTTATGGCTAGAGTTGCAACACCATGGTAATTCTGCTGGTCTAAATTGAGGACACCAGAGACTCATCCTTCATTACCCTCCTGTTCCCTTTCCCAGCCATCCTTTGTTCCTTTGTGCCTGCTCTGGTCCTTGTGCAAATGAAAAGTGAATACTTCAGGGCTTTTCAGACTGATCAGGGCCTTGAACTCTCTCCTCTGTAGTAGCCAGGTAAGCACAGCAGACAGGTTTGGAGATGAAAATGCATCCCCATGTTGACTGGCTCTGAACAGATAGTACTCAGACACCAAGTTCAGTTCATGTTAAAACGCTTCAATGATGAACTAACACTACTTCCTATGACATCCACAAAAAAACAAACAAACAAAAAAAAAAAACAAAAAAAAAAACCCCACAAGAAAAGGACTTAATTCAGCAGGCTTTAAACTGAACAGAAAATATATGACCTGTTAAAATATGACAATCTCTTTCTGAAAGAAAATGTCCCTTCATCCTCTCCATTAGAGTACATAATGTTCACAGACATAGGTACATCTTACATAAATTACTGATGGTCCAAACAACATATGGTTTAGTTTGAATATTTTATTCAGCTCTGTCATGGGATTTAACTTTAAGTGAAGTCTTAATTCCATCTGAAAGGCCCCCAAGACTACTTCCCTAAAAACAAACTGAAATCAAAGAAAGTCTTGGACTGAATCCAAGCAACCCATTATAATTTAGAATTCAAAATGCAATGTCACAAGGAATGATCTAAAGTCACAGGAAAAGACAGAAATAGCACAAGAAAGCTTTTTCTCACACTCTGTCTAGTGTATTTCATTTGTGTGAAAAATTCTAAGGGAAACAGTAGACCTCAGATATCTTCTGTGGATTAAAATAACATATGCTGTTCAAGAGTATCCCCCTGAACAGTCTCTTGCAGGCTTTGTCTGTATTTAAGGAAATTTAACACAATATATTTTTACCGTCCTCACTAGAAGTTGTAGGAGTGGACTGATCTGTTGTCAAGTACTCCCTTGAGGTAGAGGATATGAAAGCTCACCTATCCATTAAGCTCTTACTCAGGTTGTAGTAGCAAAGTTCCTTTTGAAAATACCGTATAAATGAGCATCAGATATAAAAGATTTCATCTAAGTTTCAGCTCATAGAACCATAGGGGCTGGAATGGACCTCTAGTGCAACCCCCTTACTAAAGCAGGTCCACCTAGATCAGGTCACACCAGAACGCGTTCAGAGAGGTTTGAAAACCTCCAGAGATAGAGACTCCACCATCCTCCTGGGTAGCCTGTACCAGGATTCCCTCACCCTCACAATAAAGTAGTTTTTCCTTATGTTTAAGTAAATTTGGTTTTGTTTTTTCTTACGTCCATTACCCCCTGTCCTGTCACTTGAGACAAAAGAAAAAAAGTGCCACCCCATCTTCTTGATGTAGACCTTTAAAATATTTATGTTAATGAGATCCTCCCTTAGTCTTCTCTTCTCTGGGGTAAATAGCCCCAGGTCTCACAGCCTTTCCTCATAGGAAAGATGTTAGAGCCCCCTATTCATCTTGGTAGCTCCCAACGGAAATTTTCCCTGCCTATATATAAATTCTGTGAGAGCCTCTTCATGTTTCTCTCCAAAATAGTTAAGAGAAAAACAATTTAATATCACGAATTCCTCATTCTCTTTGAAAAGTTTCCATTCTGAAGATGCATGGAGGAGAATCCTACATTGTTAAGCTGCCTGACTATTATCCTGTTTGACTGATCTTTCTGTATGTGTCTTTATCTAACCTTGCTTTGTGAAAAACACTTGCTTTACCAGCTAAGTGCATGCCTAACTTGAAGCACGTGAGTCCTGGCACCTGCTCTCATTTCCTCAAACAATACATTTGACTGCTCTGTTACAGTAGCAGAAGTAAGTCTTCAGAGAGCCTATGTCTACTCCAATATGAGGCAAATCATTGATTTCAGCAGACTGAGGATCTTTTTCTGAACTCAAATACTCATTTGTAAACCTATAATCAAGTACACAAGATTTATGGTTTTATGCACCAATCAAAGCATCATAAATCCCAATGTTACAATTAAGTTTCTTCTTCAAGATCTGTCTTGTAAGAAAGCTGATAAGATCTTTTTGATGTAGATTTTTGTCATTGCCACTTGTCAGTGGCCTACACTAGATTCTTCTCTTACTTGTATTGCTTAGCAGGGGGAAAAAAAAAATTATACGTGCCTAATGAAGAGCTCAAAAGCAGACTCAAATCATCTAGGCTTCATTTTTAGTTCTGCAAACAGAGGGCTTCAAAGCATTTTAGTTTTGTCATTTATTTTGTATTTGTAAGTCCTACTCTGAGTGTAAGTGGATTATGAGAACTGCTGGGACAAGGGAATAATAATCCTTACCAATATATCCTTTGAAAAGCAGACCTTGAGTTCCCTAACAGTAAATCTTTCCAGTGGATTAGTCACAGCAACTCACTGTGAGAACACCATATCTCTGCTACAGTTAAAAGTCTCTTCTAAACATATTTAAAATCATTTACTTATAAATCAGCCATTTTTCAATTGATGTTGTGATGCTTGCTGATTACTGAGAAAAGTTAAGTTTTCATTTAAAGATATTCAAGGTTAAAAAAGCTTTTCTTTCCATTCATTAAGTTTCTGCAGGCCTTTTCTACATGCATTTACACTAGAATAAATATGGAACTGTTTCACTCTTTAAATTGCATTAGAGGAGAAGTCCAGAAAGGGCTGATTTGGGGGTTTTTGATCAACTCATAAAAATAAATAGAGACAAAGAAAGTGGAAGAGGATTCTTCAAATGATGACATGAATCACATAACTTCATCAAACACTTGACTTAGGTACTGTATTAACAGGCTGAAGAATAGTGCTATAAACAGCATCCTAATTAGAGGCAGAATGTGTATTCACTTGGTGTCCTAAAGAACATCCTTAAAGGCAGTGTTCCTTTTAAGACCAGACCACAAGTAGTTCCTTCTTTGCCAGTAGTGTTTCAGTTAGCTGCCACCACCATAAGTGATATTTATTAATTTAACTAAACTGTAAAGCTTTCCTTTACCCAGAGATTTTGGTCTAGCATCGATATGAGGTAAAATATTTCATTGTGAAAAAGAAAATAAGTTCATTCTTTATAGGATTGCATTGAATCACATGAAAGAACGTGTAAGAAATCCACTACATCTAAAATGCAACTTCAGACCAAGGCTGAGAGGCATCATCTAGCCTTTGTAAACCACTTAAATCAAACCTCTTCAAACTTAAAACAGAAGAGGAAGGACTGAAATTCCCTGTCCATTACTTTTGAGAACAGGAGAAAGAGGAACTATCCCACAACTTGTCAAATCGAGTCTGGCTGGAAAAGGAAAAAGATTACTCCCAAATACAGAGAATTCAGGTACACCAACTGTAGTATTACAAGACAAAAGAGATAGTTAATCTCAATAATAATATCCATGTTATATTCATCAGCTCTTACATCAAACTATGTGGCATAAAATGCATTGTTCATCAGCCACATGTTATCAAACCAACCTGACAGCAAATTTTAAAGCACTTTAGATGCTTTCACTGTAGAGAGTCCAGAGAACACGTGCAATCGGAAATTTTGAAATATTATTACTGTGCATAACCTGTACTATGTTTGCTTCTTTATTTCACTGCATATTGTTTTATTTTTACAAAAGTATTGTTTCTTCCTTAATATCACCTCTGTTTATTCACACTACTAGTGAGCATGTCACTACTGGGATTTCTAATTTAGTGAGATCTCTATTTTTCTCTTGTTTTCTCTCTCTGTTTCATTATTTTCAAATGAAATGGTATTAACATTACCTTTAATAAAAATATTATTCTCAGATGCAGTCTTCACAAACAAGTCCTGCTCTGATACCTTCATGAAATTTATCTTTGAGCAAAGACATCACGCTGGCAATTTAAGACTCTGAACACTAACTGTGTTTGAATTTCTTCCAATTCAAGTACAGTTGGCTGAGAATTGATTTTCCATTGCAATGCGGTGTTGGCATGCCTGCAATGAATAGAGTAGGCTGCCTGCCAGCCTTACCACTGCCATGCAGGAGTAATCACAAAATATTATATAGACTTACAAGCTTATTTCTTTGCAAAGTTACTCAAACTTTTTCTTGACTAGAAGCAATATTGCTATTAGGTTGATGTTCCTTCCAGGGGAAACTAAATCATTACAAATTCCTGACTCTAAAATAGAACTTTAATTGATGCCATGGTGAAGAAACTCTACTACAGACACTTTTGTGCAGTCTGATCTAAATTCTCCATAATGGTTTCTAAGGTAGGGATGGTGCATTTGCTACTGGGGTATAAATCCTAGTCTGAAACCTCTTTGTCTCTATTCTAAGGCAAACACTGAAATTTTGTGCTTAACACCAGTGACTATGCTTCCCTAACATCATATTTTCATGAGTTACATACAGGGTAGGTGCTGATGCAAAACAATAGTTTCAGAAGTATTTTAAGTCTAAGGTAGAAATTTCACTTAAAGACAGATTTATACTCCACTGAGCTACCAGCCCCTTACCTACAACTAAAACATAGCCTTCATGCCATTAAAGTGTTGGAAGTATGGGAAACAGGATCAGAAAAACCACTGGGGCTAAGGGGATGTCATGGTTTGACATGAAGCCTTTTCTGGTAAGGGGGAGGGGCTGTAAAGATGGCGCCTGTAAGTTGTTTGCAACTCTCCCCAGCTCTGAGCCAGACCCACTTCTGGGGCTGAGCCAATTAGACGCCTCCACAATCACTTTTTAAGAAGAAGACGGAAGAGGAGGCTTCTTCCTCCATCTTTTTCCTGCTTCTTCCTTCTTCTGTCTCTTCTTCTTCT